>CM067368.1:41098421-41548421 GCA_034401795.1 Chaetoderma sp. LZ-2023a | reverse complement strand
GCCTATCAATATATAGCATGTTTGGCGGCCATATTGGATTTTTTTATTTGATGGATTTTGAGCCCGAAATTGGTTTTATGTATGTTTGTGTGTATTGTGATTTCAAATTTGCCGTTTTCGAGACTGTCGGATAAACGGTTTAGCGGCCAGCTTGGATCATTTACCCGCCAAAATCTCCCATACTCAAGCAATGGGAAATTAAAAATGTATTTTCACGACATCTTGGACTTTGGTCGATTTTTTGAAATGTCTTTAAAGATCTTCTCCAAAACCTTTTGGGGATCAATTCAAAATGCATGAAAGATCATCTAGGACAAGAGCTGCAACAAGTTTGTTCAAGGGAACTTGATTGGCCAAATGGTTTGGCGGCCATCTTGGATAACCTATTTTTTGCCAAAACAACTCCAGAACCACTGAGCGGATTGGGCCAAAATTTTAGAGATATGATTAGGCACTGAGTGCCATTAAAGTTTGTTCAAGTGAAGGAGCGTAGTCAGAAATATGGCAGAAGTGGACCAAAAAATTGTTGTCATTTTGCAAAAATGTCCACAAACTCATTTAACTCCTAAACCACCCACCAACAAGTTTGACAAAAATGCACAGTGCTCCAGGTGAGCGACGCAGGGCCCTCGGGCCTCTTGTTTGAATAATTCTTTATTGTGGCTGAGCACACGGCCACCACCCAGCGCACCCAGCGCACGCACACATGCACGCACGCGCACAGGCCCGCATCGCAGACGTTCCTCAGATCTCTTCATCCACATGCATACTCACAGCATCAGCATTATCATCATCTGTGACCACCATTGTCGTCGTCATCATCATCATCATCATCATCATCATCATCATCATCATCGTCGTCGTCATATGGTTTAGGCAAGTGGATCTGGTGTGATCAGTGTCATCTTGTACTTAACTAGTTTACTTCATCTATGACATCTTCCCCATCTCTTCACAAGCATGCACTGTAAAATTAAGAGTTTTTGCTTTAGAAGAGATTGCAAAAATGACTAAATCAGAAGCGAAACTCAGTTTACCAGTCTGCAAATGAATTAAGTCCTCAGCCAATCTCCGCTCAAGTCAGGTCTAAACTGTGATCACCTGATCCACTGCTCACAAGGTAACTGAGGCTTACCTGAGCCATAGGTGTGCAACCGGCCATTAGGGGCCGACTTTAGTCCAACCTTCAATAAATCTATAGCCCTTCATTTATCTGCCAAACCATCCTTGTCTGTTTTGTATTTGGGTATTGGAGATTATGGTTAAGTTATTTGAGTATTATTATTTGTATGGCGATATTTTATTTGCCATAATGGTGCCATCTCATACTTTATGTTATTGCCAATGGTGCCATGCTGCTGTTATCAAATTAAACTTAACCATGACCTTGCCCAACCACATTATCTTTTCTTGTTTTCACCCCTTTATTGAGGTTGCGGCGGTGCCTTCTCCCAGTATTAGTGTTAATGTGATCATTATGTTGATAATTGTCCATATTGTCATAATATCTGTCATCTGATCAGACCCCCAGCGGAGATTACTCTGCCAACAACTTTCCATCAAACTGTTTTCAAGATATTCAACATATCCAGAGTTAAACCCTGTTGAAAATGAAGTCTGCAGAAATTCAGCAGCCACCAGTCAATATGTTAATTTGATCAGTGTGAAAAGAATGTATTTATAGCGTTTATCTTAAGTTTAAATTATTTTTTCCAAATAATTTAATTATAGAATTAGACTTCTTTAGAGTGGTTATTATCATCTTGGACTGGAGTCAACATTAGGGATTACATCTTGGTGAGAGTATGCGCATTAAATGTAGACTTCCTTAACATACATGTGTATTTACTTGTACAGCTTCCAGAAAGGTAATTGTCAACATTAAGTATTTGGGCTGATAAGCTTCATTTAATGGGTAAGCCAGCCAAAAATGGCTTCTACGGTCCTCTTGAGAAATGTCCATGTGTAGATCAAGGGAAGAATAGATTTCACAAACTTAGCACTGGCTCAGGAATCGATAACCAATAATTGATAATCGTCATTCCAGAAATATTGTCTGCCAAAGGTGACAAAGGAGGCTAAAAGCACTATCCTAATTGCACCGAGTTAATTAGCTACCCAATTAAGACATCCATAACACTAAAAACAAGAGCAGTCAGAGATTAGACCCATTTATTTGCTCTTGCAGCACTTTTTCAGAATGTATACAATTTTAACTCAAGTTTACGAAGTAAAACTAGCTATTGTGAAACCCAAAAATTTGTATGGCACCGACAATGATGATGTGTCATTCATTGGCATCCAATTTGCATTTAGGTCAACGTGGAGATTCATATCTCATGTTTGGTTTAAAGCATACTGTATCCAAACGCGGAAACATGACTTCCTGCATCAGTGGGATTGACACAATGCCATTTGGGTCAAAAGGTCAAAGGTCATGGTCACTGTGACCTTGAAAAAAGCATTATTTTTTGCAACATTAACATTTTGTGTTTACTGTAGCTCAAACTAATCGACACATGCTTCGTTATAATGAGTGGGGATGTTGATGGCTTAAAACCAAATTTTGCAGATATGTTCCTTCAGGCAACATCTATTCACCCTATGAATGGCACAACTTGAAATAAGGGCCATAACTCGGGGTCTATGTCATTTTTAAGTATTGGACCGTATTGGGGAAAACATATCTGTGGCACGTTTCATCAATTTTCAATAACTCCGTTACCGTTTATCGGATAGCTTTGAAACTTCATAGAGTGATTCCAGGAGTAGGTTTGGGGAAGAAACCTATCGAAATCGACAATGATCCGAAATCTAAGATGACCGCCAGCCACCGGCGGCCATCTTGAAAATTTGTTTCCGAATGATAACCCCGTTACCGTTTATTGGATCGCTTTGAAACTTCATGAAGTGGTTGGACTAGGTCTGGGGAAAAAACTTATCGAAATTGACAATGATCTGAAATCCAAGATGGCTGCCAGCCACTTGTGGCCATCTTGAAAATTGGTTTCCGAATGATAACTCGGTAACCGTTTATCGGATGACTTTGAAAGTTCATAGAGTGGTTGGACTAGGTCTGGGGAAGAAACCTATCGAAATTGAGGATGATCCAATCTCCAAGATGGCTGCCAGCCATGGGTTGCATCTTAAAAGTTAGTTTCTCGATGATATCTCCGTTATCATGTATCAGATCACTTCATAGGGTCGTCAGATCACTTCATAGGGTCTTTGGAATATGTCTGATGAAGAAACTTATCGAAAATTACGATAATCCAAAATCCAATATGGCCGTCGGTCAGCGGTGGCCATCTTGAAAATTGGTTTCCGAACGATACCTTCTTGACAGTTTAACATATTGCCTTGAGACTTCATAAGGATGACGGGTCTGGGTCTGAGGAAGAAATAAATATTTTCTGAAAGCTCTCATTCATTGGTTTGTCATCATGGCGGGGTATTATGCGCCATTTGTGGAGCTCTTGTTACTTATTGAATATCCATTTGCAAGCTAACGAGTAAATTATTTTGAAAATTTATCACGTGAATGACTGGCTCGGTTATCGAGCCAGGCAAACAAGTGATAAATTTTCAAAAATACTCTTCTTATCTTGTCATGCAAAAGAACATTCATCAAAACCTTTGCAGATGTTGGTTTAAATTAGGGCTAAAAATGCATAGAATACCGACAGACTAAATAATCAATTAGTCAAACGACTATGCGCTTTTTTGAGAAATTATGTCGTTTTTGTTTATTACGCTCAAAACCCGCAAACCAAAGACATTTGTCTGGGTATTGTTTATCATCTGCTCGCTGAATTTCATAATTAAGATGATGTTCTATGAGGTAATAAACTTTGGATCGCTGTCTAAAATGATGATTAATCAAGGTAATGGAGAATGGTTCCTGGAGGTTTACAGAGAAGAATGCCAGGGTTTCAACAGTGTTTGCGTGTACAGTACACCTGAGAAATAACTTGACATGTTTCCAAAACAAAATAAAACATACAGCTGAATATTTTGAACGTAAATGGAGCGGAAGCCATTGCTGCCTAACACTTTAATGGTCAAATTTGGTCATGAAAATTTAAATACTTTTTTATTGAATATCCATTTACAGGCCCAGAGAACACAATCTTTTTCAAATTTATCACTGTAGTGGTAAATTAAAAAAAACTGTTTGTCTCTTGGCCTGTAAATGGACATTCCACAAGACCATAGCAGAGGCTACGCCCATTAACCCTTTAGCCATTTGCATACAAATAGAAGACTATTTTTGAAAATTTTTAAGACTTTTCTCAAGATCACCGCAAAAGACGTTTTTGGCTGATAAAAGTGTTAAAGGGATAAAGGGCTAAGGCAGGAATGTCTTCCAAAGCAATTATGTTCAACATTTTGAACAGAACATTTCTTACATCGTGTTCAAAATTATACTACTAACTAACTACAGTAAGTTGTTTCTGTTTTTTGTTTTTAAAATATCCTAACGCGTTTATGGGCTGTTCTGTACTATGAGCGTGAGGCAGGTGTTACGGAGCAATGTGGGATTAAATCAAATTCTGAGAAATATCACCTCAAGTTGATTCCGTGACAGCAAAAAAAAATTGTTATCCTGAGCACTGCTTCTATATTGGGTGAATATTTGCCATGAAGATATGAGTAATTAGCATCCGTCGTAGACGGTGATGGATGAGGTATTAGTTGGACAAGATAAAGGTAGATATTAAGATTTTCGCGAGCAGAAGGTGTGTGGGATTGAGATGATGGCTTAACTCTTACATCCTAAAACTCTTACATCCTAAAACTCTTAAATGTGTTCAAAAAAATTTCAATTTTCTCCTAGAAAATGTCCATTTGCAGACCAAGAGTAGATTATTTTTTTAAGATTTAGCACTGTAATGACTGGCTCGATTATCGAGCCAATCTTTCCGGTCGTAAATTTTAAAATATATGTTTCTCATGCTCTGTAAATGGTGATTTTCTCAAGGTCACTGGCAGAAGCCATTTTCGGCCATTTTGATAAATAAAGGGTTACACATGCCACTATATATTACAATTGTGTATGTGCGTATATTAATACCCCAGACTCTTCCGAAGCTTGATTGGTTTCGGGAATTAAACGGATTGATCAGACTTAATATATATATGTTTTTCATACCAGTCATTCCAGTGGTAATTTCCAAATAAAGTCTTCTCTTAGCCCGTAAATGTACATTTTTCAAGACCACTTCAGGGACAGTATTGGTGGTGAGTGGGATTAACACAGCTGGATGGAGTGTAGTAGCAGTCATTCCAGTGATAGATTTTCAAAATTAGATCTTTCCACCTGCAAATGGACATTCATTAACTGTCTGACTACTGGAAGCCACCAGACAATAATTTCAATGGGCAATAACTATGAACCCGCTGACTATTTTGAAAACAATTTGACTGAAATTTGTTGATGGCTTAGACAACGGCAACTTTCAGTCAAATTGTTTTCAAAATAGCCAGCATATCCAGAGTTTAATCTCATGGAAAAGAAAAAATGTACTTTACTAATGTTGACCAATAAAGCATTGACCTTTATCACTCTCATGACAAAATTTGAAATTTTCAAATTAAATCATAAGATGAACTGGTGTTCATTTTTTAACACATGGTAAACGTCAATATTGTCCAGCTGTTGCCGTCGTACGTCCAAAAAGACTTGTTGAAAAATGTACACCAGTTTCTCTTCTATTGGCACAGTAAAAGATAGAATATGGACATCAGAGTGATAAGGGTTAACAGGCATACACAGTTGAAAAGAAACAGAAACATGAAGATAGAATCCTCTGACAATCCACATATGACAGCGATCGATGGACGCGTGTTGTGACGGATTCCAACTCATTAACAAGTCCATGTTTTCTCTTCCACTAGACACACCGGGAAATAGATTTATGCAACCACAAGGAAGTAATTAAGACAAAATAGATGTTAGACGCTCAAAGTTTGCTTATTTTTGTCTGGTATTGTCAAGATGTTTTCGTTAATTTGTGGCTTCGGGCAGATTTTTCAGTACAGCTCGGCGATAACTTAACATGTTTCCAAAACTTAATAAAACATACTGTTGGATATATTGAAGATAGTTGGACTGGAAGACATTCTTCTGCCTAAGGCAGCAATGTCTTCCAATCCAATTATGTTCAAAATATTCAACAGAACATTTCTTACATTTTGGTCAAAATTGTACTACGCTGTTTTTGCTTTGGAAATATTTTAGTGTAGCTATGAACCAGCATGTGGAAAGTTAAATCAGTCTTAAGGATATAATTCAAAAAAAGTTTTCATCAAATTTTCTCATAGAAAATATCCATTTGCAGACCACAAGATTTTTTTTTTAATTTATCACTGGTATGACTGGCTAGTCAGTCATTCCAGTGGTAAATTTTCAAAAGTATCTTGTCCTGCACATGAACACTTCTCAAGCCTACGACAGAGGCCGGGTTTGGCCAGTTTGAGCGTTAAGGAATGCTTGCCATGATAGGAAATCGCGTGAGATTGAATTCCGCAAAATCTGTTCATTTTCATCAGAGTTTTCTCCCCTTGGAAATGGTTAATTTGTAACGCGTTCAATTACTTCACTAGTTAGGTAATGTTACAATCATAATGACATATGGTCTGTAATGTTGAATGTCAAAAAGTCTGTTACTAGTGTACGAATTGTATGTCTTTGATGAATTTATTAAATAAATATTCTTTTGAATATTTTGAAACTGATTTCACTGGGATGCTGTGCTGACATAGGTTGCAGCACTCCTAAGTTAAATTAATTTCAAAATATTCAACGCGTACAATTACCTTTAAATTGGGATTCTGAGAACTCGGAATTCAAAGTATATAACTTGATTCTAACACACAGAAAATGAGGCGGAGGTTAGATAGAAATGGGTGGGGCATAACTAAATGAAACCATCGTTTATCAGGTTTCCTGAATCGTATTATCTGCCTGTTCATTCACAGTCTCATGATTAGTATTACGTAAACAGAAATTCACACTGTATAAATTGGTGTTTTATTTGTTTTGCTGAACATCTAGATCTTAGATCTCGTTCACGCTCTCACACTCAGTGTATTGCGTAAATGGAGATTTTGTTGTGATTTATTTCCTAAATCGGATAATAACATCTTGTACTCTCAACGGAGTACAAATCTGCATCCTGTCATGATTTTGTAGCGTAAACTCAATTTAAAACAAGGAGACGTCGGAACCAATTTGTAAAGTGATGATACTCTTTCTCTCTCCCTATGTCTGTATTAGCCCTTTAACACTTTCACATTTCTCATAAAAAATGTCCATTTGCAAACCAAGAGAAGCCTATTTTTGAAATTTTGTTACGGAAATGACTGGCTCGGTTATCGAGCCAGTCATTCCAGGCATAAATTTTCAAAAATAGGCTTCTATTGGTCTGCAAATAGACATTTCTCAAGATCAGTTCTGAAGGCATTTTTGGCTGAGTGTTAAATGGATAAGATCGGTGACAATGCAGTTTTATTGGATGTAACTCTAGTTATAATAAGCAAAATGGTTATGTGATTTGCAAATGATTTTATATTTTGGAGAGATGCAGTTTGGAAGAATTTTGTTTTATGTATTCAACTAAGCAGGATGAATTAACCCTTTAATGGTCAAATTTGGTCAAGAAAATGAAACTGTCTGTCTATTGAATGTCCATTTACAGGCCAAGATAATATAATTTTTGAAAAATTATCGCTGGAATGACTGGCTCGTTTATCGAGCCAGTCATTCCAGTGGTAAGTTTTTGAAAAATTGTATTCTATTGACCTGTAAATGGACATTACACAAGACCATAATTGAGGCTGGTTTTGGCTGTTATGAGCATTAACCCTTTAACACTCATATCAGCCTCTGAAGCGGTCTCGAGAAATGTCCATTTGCAGACCAAGAGATTATTTTTGAAAATTTACCAGTGGAATGAGTTGATGGACGTCATTTTGATTGTGATGCCAGCTAACATGTGAAGTATTTGATTATGACATCAGATACTTGATTGACAGATTGGATCCTTCTACTACTGGGATGGTTTCTTTGAAATTGGGGTACTGTTCTTGGAATCGATTTGAAACATGAATTCCCTAAATCTAAATTTCAGGGTAATTATTGATGTAAGCTTTTGATTATTTTGATACCAATTGACTGGGAGATGTTGCTGCTTATAGAAATTAGTTTCGAATTATTCAACATGCAGAATGTTTATATAAATTGCAAATTAATGTTTAGTTAAATGTTCTAATGTACGTCACATGATCAAAAGTTGGTGCTGCCTGTAGTTTAGACTAAAACAAATTTCAGTCAAGCTTCTTTACGTTATCCATCATCAACTTTTACATTTCTATGTACCTTGAAATCATTTACCTGTATAGTATCGCTACTTGCGATTGACGTAAGCGATTAGGCCCGAATTCATACCAGAATTCTTTCAAACAAAATTGTTAAAATTAAGGGCTTAAATTGAAATATTCTTAGCTGTCTCACTGCTGCAAACCACCGGACAATAATTTCTATGGGAAATAACTCTGAACCTGCTGAATATTTTGAAAACAATTTGATGGAAAGTTGTTGGTGGCTTAGCCTTAGCCACCAACAACTTTCAGTCAAATTGTTTTCAAAATATTTAGCAGGTCCACCAATATAACCCTTTGAATATGTTGTCTTCAAAAACTCAGCGGCCAGACAGTTAACATGTAATGATTTCATTCTGTATAAATTAATAAAATGTTTTGTCGAGTTGTGAAGTTTATATTTAGAGATACGAGTATCCCTAATTAAGCTTCACAACTGAAAAAATTATAATATTTTATACGGAATGCAGTCATCATATTGTAATTTTCTTTAATTATGTTGAGGCACAAGCATTCTGGTCTGAATTATTCTTGCTTCCACATTTTGTCTACGGATGAAGGTGGCTGTGTCTTCTTCTTTTCGTTCGCTGATCATACCGCCAGTCCTGTAAGTGACTATCGACATGATCATAAGCGTTAAGTGCGTGGATCCATGGTTTATTAGAGTGCGCCGTGCGGCCTGGAACCTCCGTCTTCAGCACTCGAGGTTTCTGTCAGGGTTACCTCACCCTTACCCCCTTTAGTCACCTCTTACGACACGCAGAGGATACGGAAGGTGTATTCTAAGCCCCACCTACAGGGCAAAGGTGGCTGTGTTATAATCAGGGTTAATGTGAGAATTTCCCGATGTCTCAAGGAAACTTACTTTAGGTAAGCTATTGAATTTATTCTGGAATTAATTAAACTGAAAGCTGTTGCTGCCTTAAATAGCAACATCTTCCAGGCAAATTAGGTTCCAAACACTCAACAAAATACCTCACAACAAAGATATTATTGTATCTGGTTCTGCGCAAAGCTTGAAATGGTTGTTAATGCTAGGTCAAATGTACCCTTCAAAATCTTTTTTCCTCGTGACCTTCTTGCCATTTTTCCTCCAGGAAACGAGGACTAGTAAAACATCGTGAAGGCGTTTCTTGTTTCAGAACCTGTGATTGAGGAGCTGGGCCAGACAATTGCAAATAAATTTCTCCATTGTCAGAACCTTCGAAGCATATGAGGTCCAATTTGCTCGATTTCTGCCCGGGTAAACTCGTTTGAAAATGACTAATCAGGCAAAGTATAGGATAATCAGCACCATTCGCTCGTCGTTGGTGATGACCCGCGGACGAAACTTGATGAGGGGTGCTCCAATTGTCATGCGAAATTAAAACTTTCGTCGATAGTATGCAGTCGCTGTATTGTTAATCACATGTTATTGCAGCAAAAGATAGGCTGTATAAATATATATATATATATAGTAACACTTGCAAATTATACCCGGACAAAAATGGCTTCTGTTGTGGTCTTGTGAAATGTCCATTTGTAGACCAAGAGAAGACTATTTTGAAAATTTACCACTGAATTCCATTGATAAATTTTCCAAAATAATCTATTGATCTGCAAATTCTTTAACCCTAATATCACTCTGATGTCAAAATTTTAAATTTTAATATTAAATTAAAAGATGAACTGATGTTCATTTTTCAACAAATTCACTGGGAGGTGTTGACAGCAACATCATCCACCAAGAGTGTTGGAAAATGTACACCAGATTCTTTTCTATTGACACAGTAAAAGATAGAATATTGACATCGGGGTGGTAAGGGTTAACACTCATATCAGCCAACCACTCATATCAGCCAAAAACAGCTTCTGTAGTGCTCTTGTGAAATGTTCATTTGCAGACCAAGAGAAGAATATACCACTGGGATGGCTGTTGTGGTAACTGAGCCATTCATTCCAGTGATAAATTTAAAAAAGTAATATTCACTTGGTCTGCGAATGCACATTTCCTATGAGAAAATTGAAATTCTTTTGAACAAATTTGGGGGTGAAAGGGGTAACTATTTATAATCACTATGGCATGTTTCAATAGCTCAGAGAAATGGAGGGATGTGCTCATGAGAAAATTGAAATTCTTTTGAACAAATTTGGGGGTGAAAGGGGTAACTATTTATAATCACTATGGCATGTTTCAGTAGTGCAGAGAAATGGAGGAATGTGCTCTGTCATTTGAGTAGCTGATGTCATGTTCAATTACATCATTAGTTAGCTCATGTCACAATCATAATGACATAGACTCTGTCACGAAAATGGGAAAATCTATCATGAAGTCTATGAATTGTGTGTCTTTGATGAATATACAATTAAATTAACCATTTAATGGTCAAATATTGTCAAGAAAATTTTAATATCTGCCTAATTCCTGAGCCAGTCATGCCAGTGGTAAATTATCAAAAATAGTCTTCTCTTGGTCTGCAAATGGACATTTTATATGAGAAAATTTAATTTTTTTAAACAACTTCGAGGGGTTAAAGGGTTATTATGAAAAAATGCGTAACTATGACCCAAATAAGTCCCAAAATGGCTAAGTCTGTATTCACCTACATTAAATGAATATTTAAGCACCTGTTCAGGATTACCACGTAGTCAGGTATTCTAAATAGGTGCAAGCATTTAGGCGGATGCATAGCTTAGGCACAGAAAAGCAAATTTAAGATTTTTCTGAATATTGACAACCCTTTCTTTTAAATAATTTGACTACACTTTCGCTGCGACATAGGCAACTTTGCCAAGATTGTCAAAAACTGAATGAACGACTGATTGACCGACCAACCAACAGAATGGCAGACACAGACAGACAGACAGACAGACAGACAGACAGACAGACAGACAGACAGACAGACAGACAGACAGACAGACAGACGGACGCAAGCAGGCAGGCTGAGGCAGGCAGACGGACAACAATATTATTCTCTCAAATTAACCCTTTAACACCCTCTCACCAGAAATGACAAGTTTAATAAACTGTCCAGCTCCAGGTCAAATTAGTTTCAAAAAATCAACAGCTTCCCTGTATAGTTGTTTTGAAATTGAGACACTAGAATTTCTAGGGCTAAAAGTCAAAGTGCATATTTTAACCTCCAAGGAGAAAGAAAAAGCCAGAAAAGGCTAGTAATAAATTGAATAAAACAGCCAAGTGTTCCCTAAGGACCCATCGATCAAATGATTTCTAATAGTATGCTTTAATCTCACAGCGAACAATATTCTTATTCTTTTTATAAAGCTTTATATCTTCTCTTAAACTGGCAGTTTAATTTTGGTCCATAATGTTGGGAAGTGCAAAGTTTAAGTCCATCCTTGTCATCCCTGTAGTACAGTTCAGTGTTTAGTATGTCTGCAGTACCCACTACTGGACAGTGTTTATTACCCTCACCCTGTGAACGCAAGATGTGGTAGCATTTGTTTCTGTCTGGATCTATGGCTATCTTGGAAACTACTGGTTCAATTTGGCTCAAATTCTAACGCAAGAAAGTGTGTGACCATACACTAGGATTTCACACCTTTGGGCATGAGCTGAAAATATCTGGAAAATGAAAAGAAATCAGGATCGGATCAAATTTTTGGATCTATGGATGTGTTAGGAACTACTTGTCAAATTATGATGAAATTCTAAGACAAGAAAGGGTGTGACTACACTAGGATGCCACAAATTTGGGCATCACGCCAGTCAGATTCTAAAAATCTGGAAAATACACAAAATCCAGGCCATCCAGAAACATTTTATACTGTGACAAAATTAGGACGGCAAGGGTCTGCAATCTCTGATTGCTTGCGTTCTGTCAGAAGCCCTCCAACAATACCATGCTTAGCGTGTCTGCACTGCCCCCTGCAGTATACATTGCCATGTTTTCTTGTTTTAATGCCCCCACCAGCAGTACCATCTTTCATGTGTCTGTAACCCATAGTATTGCCATATGTGTATGTGCATTTGCAGCCCCTGTTGCGCTGTGTTTAATTTTGTGTCTGCATCCCAGTGTAGAGCCATATTTACCGTGTTTGTACCCTCCTGTCATGCCATGTGATAAGTGTGTCTGCACCTTCCTGCAGTATCCTGTTTAAAAATCTTTGAAACGGGATCAAGAAAAGAGTCTCCTGGTTAGTGAGTGGCCATTGGCATTGTAATTTTTACTAGAATATAGTGAGAAAGAGAATTGAATCTTAAAAGGACGCAAGAACTACTCTCTTCATTCCAGACAATATCATTTCACATTAAAAATGCAGAAAAATATTCCTATTAATTGGTCTTAAAACTCAAAACCAATAAACACAAAATTAGGACAAGAATTTGCTGATGTTACATAGATGCGGGTATCGCATGAACCGCTAGATGGCTCAAGTCGATTTTAATGTCTATATCAAGCTAGTGATACAGGGGTTAAGGTGATATGAAAAGCAGCATGATATGCAGTGGTTAATGTTTACAGTTCCACTACAGAGATGAACTGGGTCCCCACTTTTCTGGTCTCCCTAGTTGAGTCTGCTTGTGTAACAGTCTAGTCATTGTAATCGTGTAACAAGATGGCCAGTCATTACCCTAGAGCATTCTTCTCCTACAAAGTCACTTCTCTGTTTTTAGATTATCTGCAGCCCATCTCCTAATCAGTATAGTGTCTTGTAGTGATCGGGTTAATCCTGTAAGGATACCATTTATTAACCCATTCATTCTCGAAACATGTTAAAACACAGACAACCATGCGCTCTAACCCTTTAACATTCATATCAGCCAAAAACAGCTTCTGCAGTGGTCTTGAGAAATGTCCATTTGCAGATCAAGAGAAGACTATTTTTGAAAATTTATCACTGGAATGACTGGCTCGGTTATCGAGCCAGTCATTCCAGTGATAAATTTTCAAGAATAGTCTTCTCTTGGCCTGCAAATGGAAATTTTCTACGAGAAAATTAAAATCTTGAATAAACTCGAGGGTTAAAGGGTTTAAAGCTACTGAATATTTTGATTTAAAACGTGATTCTCATCAAATTACTTATGTCATATATTATACATTGTTCTATCTGGTTCACGTATACTGTTGATGTGCCATGGAACAAATAATCCCAACCCCGCGGGAGAAAGGAAGGAGCTTGACGGTGTCTATGTGGTTGTGTTGGTAGTGTTAACGAGAAAAGTCTATTAATATATATTGAATAAAGCAGCCAAGTGTTCCCTAAGGACCCATCCATCAAATGGTTTCAAATTCCATACTGTAACATGGCACAGAATAATACTCTCATTTTAATCCAATCTTTTTATAAAGCTTTATTTCTTCACTGAACTGGAAGTTTAATTTTAGTCCAAATGATTGCTTTTTTAAGGCTATTGAGGTATTTAAAAGTATTTGAGGCATAGTTAACAAGAACGACTGATAACTAACAGGCAAATTAATTTCAAAACATTGTAAACAGGTTTAAAGGTCAAGCCTGTGTCAAACTTTTATGCATTCTCTGAGGAGAAAAGTATTTTTGAAAATTTATCATTGAAATGCCTGACTCGATAATCAACCCTGTCATTCCTGCAATAAACTGTATAAAATCTTATTCTATAGGTCCCCCCAAATAGACATTTTGAAATTCTTAACACTTACATGTACTACTCTGACATCAATTTTCTATACTTTACTGTGTCAATAGCAAAGAAACTGGTGAACACTTTTCAACAATTTTGGTGGACGATGTTGCTGTCTACGACAGCACCATCTTCCAACAAATTTGTTGAAAAATTTACAATTTTCGTGAAGAGTTTATCTTTTAATTTAATTTGAAAATTTAAGATTTTGACATTATAGTGGTGTTATTTAGTGTTAAACGTTATACATAATGATGCCATCAGTAATTGGTCCTATGTAATGAGAAAATATGATCTTGTTTGATCCAACATCCTGGATTATCCCTCTGAATGCTGAAATCCAAGAATCTCATTTTCAAGACAATCAGACAAGTAGCTGTTTATTTTGAAAGTAATTTAACTGATTAAGCTCTTGATTAAGGGAACAGTCTTATTCAGTTCCCAGTCAAAATCGTATCAACATATTTGACATGAAATCAAATTGTTCATGATTCTTCGTGCTAGGTCAAGAATGACAATTGCTGACAAAATGATGTCCATCTTTCACAACACAGACATGGACACCGTCGCCGGTCGGAGTGGCCGCTATATGTACAGGCACTAACTATTGTTTATTTTGTAAACACTACCACAAGATCATGTTGCTTGTGGGTGTGTGATAAGTGTGGCCATTGGTTGCAGAATCATTCTTGTTGACAGAAGAAAATGTCTATTTTTGTGATAAACCTTTCAAGTTGCCATTCTCTAATGTGTAGACAATCTCAATAATTATCATATCAGTTGCCATGGTTTTGGGGAATATTTACTTATTTTTGGCGACTTGCTTCAATCCGTCAAATTCTACCTCAAATTATCTACATTTTCCTGAGGGTGATTAAAATTCCACCCTAAAAGATAAATATTTTCTGAGACATTTGCAGCGCTTCAAGATGTCAATAAAAAGAGCAAGGCCATGCTGTCATTCATATTTCAAGTTTTCAGAGTATCCGTCGATGATTTAACGTCATATGACTTCATACTCAGCTAAGCGGTGTGTAGGATGATGTCATAATCATTACATCATAAATGATTCTATTAGGCCCGTCTTTAACTCTTAATAGTCCGACACGTTGTACAAATTGTATGTTTCTACTATTTAATAAACATGTTGTTCAATATTTTGTAACTAATTTGACTGGGCGCTGTTGCTGCCATGGACAGCAACAGCACCCAGTCAAATTAGTTTCAAACTATTCAACAGCTTACCTGTATAGTTTTCTGAAAAATAATAGTCAGGGAGTTCAGAGATTGATCGATCCCAACATGAGTGAGGTGTGGGTGGAGCTTAGCTAGAGATGGGCGAAGCATAGCTAAAACTGGCAAGGTCCATTTTAGAGGCATTTAACCCTTTGGACTCGAAAGGCCAAAACACCAAACTCCTTGAGGTTCTTATAAATATTCTGTTGAGTATTTTGTAATATATTTGATTGGGAGCTGTTGATGTCTATGGCAGCAACAGGTTCCTGTCAAATTAGTTTCAAAATACTCAACAGCTTACCAGTACGATTGTTTTAAAATTGATATTCTGGGAAGTCGGGGTTCAAAAGGTTAAAGGCAATGTCACAGAGTGCCAAGGCAGATTGTGCCTCCTGAGGAACAGCACTACAGTAAGTCAACATTGTGTGTGTGTTGTAATATTTAAGGCGTTTATATACGAAGTCAACATTGGGCTTAAATTTCAGGCAATCAGGATCAAGAATTACCCTATTTCCCTTATAAAGTAACCTTACAACCAGTGGCTGTTAACCATTACCGCACTGATATCAGTATTGTAGCTTTTACTGTGTCAAAAGCAAAGATACTGGTATACATTTTTCAACAATTTTGGTGGGAGATGTTGCTGTCTATGACGGCACCATCTCCCACCAAATTTGTTGAAAAATTAACACCTGTTTCATCTTTTGCCGTAATTTAATTTGAAAAAAGTTTTGACGTCATAGTGCTAAGGGTTAAGCATTGCAGTCTCTCAGAAGGATAACTCTGTACATGCAATTTGGAAACTTTATTTCTAAGCATTGTGTATGATGGGCACGAAGCCAATAGAGGAGGGCACCTAAGGCAGAGGTTGGCGTAAATATCTGGCAAAATTAAAGGGTATTAAATCAAGAGGCATGGTATGAACAAGGCAATTGCCTTTTAGTTGCCTGCTTTTACTTCTAGCTCTACTTTTTATGAGTTTATTATGAAATAGATGTGCCTTTAACCCTTACCACTCTGATGTCAAAACTTTAAATTTTCAAAGTAAATTAAAAGATGAATGGGTGTTCATTTTTCAACAAATTTGGTGGAAGATGGTGCTGTCGTAGACAGCAACATCGTCCACCAAAATTGTTGTAAAATGTACACTAGTTTCTTTGTTATTGACACATTAAAAGATAGAATATTGACATCAGTGTGGTACTGGTTAAGTGGATTCAGCAAGGTATGAACAAAACAAATGTTTTTTTCATAGATTTATAGCCTGACTTTAAATTCACGCTTAGGTCAAGCGGTCAAGGTCATGACACTTTTGACATTATAGTGGTGTAATTAATTAAATTAAATCAATATTTATATATTAATTCATCTTGTGCTCGCTTAATCATTGCACTGCATGACGGAGAGGATAACAGAAATATCACATTTAATTCTATATATCGCTGTGATAATATTGAATCTATGCATTTGTGTTAAGAGCTTGAGTACTTAAAAACAAATTGATTGAAAATTGGTGAAACTTATGAAAGCAACAACTTTCAGTCAAATTGTTTTTAAAAATTGTGCTCGATATTCGTAGAAATATATGTACTCTTACTGACAGTGATAATTACTATACTGCTATATTGGTAATATAGTGATGCTCTAGGACAGATGCATGAATCATTTGTCCTAGACAACAGCCCTAATCACACACTAATCACTGTGTGCATAAATATTTGATGATGATGGGGGGGGTGTTGGTGGTAGAGGTGTGTCAATAATGCCTTATAGGGTGGGGTGGATGTGAATAATGTCTTATTTGCCCATATACTAACCCTAAAAACAACTGTCCCCATTTACCGGTAAACTAACCCTAAACACAACTGTCCTAAATGCCATAGGATATATAGAATGGTGTTATTTATCTGCGTCACTGCTGCAAAACACGAGATAATAATTTCAACTTTACATGCTGAATATTTTTCAAACAATTTGTCTGAATTGGTGGCTTAGACACCAACAACTTTCTGTCAAATTGTTTTCAAAATATTTAGCAGGTTCCGGGAGGTAACCATTGGAAAATGTTGTCTGCAAAAACTGGGCAGTCAAGACGGTTTAACCAGTGTATTGATCAACTGGTGAGGAACTCTTCTTTGGAAGCTTTCTTACGCTTGATCTTGTTGGATGGAAATCCATTTAACCAGTGTAGTTTAAAGATGTACAGGAATGTTGGTGAATTCTTGACGTTCATTATTAAACCTTTTATGGTCAACTGGTGGCCAAAGTTGGACTCTGCAGTAAGTCTTGAGGATCGAATGTCCATTTGCAGGGCATTAGAAGACTATTTTTGAAAAGGTACTATTTGGAATGACCTGGGATAACTGAGCCAGTCAATTCAGTGTTAAATTTAAAAAAATAGATATTTCCATTTTATTTATATATATATATATATATATATATATATATATATATATATATATATATATATATATATATATATATATATCTTGACCATAAACAGGTTAAGGTTAATGAAGAAATTTTTGTTTTCGCTACATAATGAATTTGCTAATAATAGCCTGTATGAATTCACTTAATATCAAGGAGATACATGGGCACTTGAGCACTGGTCCTCAAACCTTAGTGATACATCACTCAATTATGTGTAAGCCAAAAATGGCTTCTGCAGTGGTCTTGAGAAAAGTCGATTTGCATATCACAAGAAGACTATTTAAAAAGTTGTAATACTGGAATGACTTGACTTGATAACTGAGCCAGTCATTCCAGTGTTAAATTAAAAAAAATTATCTTCTGGGTCTACAAATAAACCTTTTATAAATTTTCTCCAACAAATTTGAGGATTAAACTGTTAATGTCCCAAAGCCAGGAGACCAACGCTCAGGCTCTCTATCTTAATTGAAACAAATGATTCATCATCATCATCGTCTTAATCATAATACATTAAAAGCTGTCCAATCTTAGCATCCAGCTGGACATGAGAAGGATGCTTAATGTCCACCAATGGTCATGCACAGGACTTACTCAAATCACTGACCAAAATTATAGCTGCTTGTTAACCATTTAAAGGGTAAGATGGACAGAAAACAGCTTCATTTGAAGACTAAGAGAGGACTATTTTTGAAAATTTACCACAGGAATGACTGGCTTGATAACCGAGCCAGCCATTATAGTGGTAAATTAAAAAAAAAAAAGATTTAATTAGCGTGCAAATGGATATTTACAAAGCACAAATTTTAATTTTCTTGACAAATCTGGGCCATTAAAGGGTTAAATTATTTAATTACTCTAACCGCTTAAATCTTCACAGGACGGCTATCAATATTATTGTCCAGTCAACTTTAAGTTGTCTTGTCTGAGAATCAAAGAATTTAGCATAATACTATCAATTCTCCCTTCATCTTCATCATGATGATGCCACAACTACTGATCTCATTCACTTGCCCCACCCACACCCACCATGATGTCATCAATGCTGCTCTCACTCACCCGCCCCACCCACACCCACCATGATGTCATCACTACTGTTTGCACCCGCTACCACTCACCCTTGAACGGACTAATATCGCTTTAGCCCTAAGATATTGTTAACCCCTTTCACCTGGAAATACCAGAGAAAGAGCAAAGAATTAGATGTACTGAAAAGATTTTGAAAACTACGTGTCTGAAAGGTGTTGCTGACTGGGGAAACAATGATTTTGTATGCATTTGTTTTTTTAAATCTAATTTAGGAGAATTTTAATTATATTACATAAATATAACATAGAATTGAAAGTGTTTGACAAACTTTCATTTCATCTACAAGCAGTTTTCAGGATAAGTGCTGATGCACTGCTGAGCCTTGTTGAAGATGCCATCTTGTCAACCAAATAAGCCTGGAGATACTGACCACTCATCCTCTCACACCAGTCAAATGGTCAAGTGGTCACCGTTGGCTATGAGTGTCTTTAATTGTTGTGACAGCAGTTCTGACACCCAGAATCTCGGGTATGCAAATCAAAGGAACAGTTGTACAGTACAGCACAGAAATAACTTAGTGGGATTCCAAAATAAAATCGGAAACATGTTAGTTAACGAGCAATGTTCTGTTGAATATTTTGAACATAATTTGATTGGAAGACATTGCTGCCAAAGGCTGCAAACTTGTTTTGGAAACATGTTAAGTTAGTTATGAACTGCACTATGACTTGAGTTGACACCAGACAGTATTCTTGAATTCAATTATTCTTTATTCAATCCCTTTAGGGAGCTGACCACTTCTGGAACAATTGAATGACCATTGGTCAAGTGTACTAATTATATAGCATAATTCTTCATTTTCTTGCTCATGTTTCATTTATGATTTATCTCTTTAATGGTCAACTCAGACAGCCAAAACTGGACGTCAGCAGTGGTCTTGAGGATTGACAATTTGCACACTAAGTGAAGACTATTTTTGAAATTTAACCACTGGAATATCTGGCTCCATTTCTTCTGGTCTGCAATTAGACATTTTCTGTAAGAAAAAGGAAATTTTCTTCACCAAATCTGACCAGTAAAGGTTTAACAAAACCTTATTTTTTTATATGTAGAAAACAAATGATGATGGAATTTTAAACCTTCAACATTAAAATTTCTTGTCATAGAAAGTGTCAATTTGTTGACCAAGAGATTATTTATTTTTTAAAGAATTATCGAGCCAAGGCATTCCAGTGATAAATTTTCAAAAATAGTCCTCCCATTGTCCGGATTTATGGACATTTTTTAAGACCAATGTGGTAGCCATTTTGTCTGGCTTAAGTATTAACAGGTTAAGTGATTATGTTCTGCAATACATGTATGTGTGATAAGCACATTTTTGTTTCTCTAAACTTCTCATCTATGATTTTTTGTTTTGAGAAGGAATTGTCATAAAAACAAAAGATTAAATTGGGTTGGCCTAACCTATAATATCGATCTAAGACATTCTATTAGTTGCCTAATTTTGGCAATTTTTTACGCTTTAAGCTGCCCAGTGCCTGCAGATTCTCTCTGATCACGTTATATCGGTCACTCACAATCAGTTTATGGTTGTCGAAACAGAGTGACCATCGGTCAGCTTAATTTGACAGTCTCTAAATTGATTAAGACTAAAGGATGGGGGAATAATGTCCAGCTCGACAGGGGACTGAAATTTATATGCATGTTGCCACGAAACCAGAGGAGGTCAGCATGGTGGATGAATCATGCTATTTGATATTCGATTGAGTAGCTGTTAACCTTCACACTACCATTAAATTGTTTTTATCACAATAGTCTATTTTCAAAATAATTTGTGTAAACGCTGTTGCTATTTCAAGCAGCACGAGCTTTCAGTCAAATTGTTTTGAAAATAATCGTAAGAAGAATTGCAATTTCTCAAGTAAGTCTCTAAATGCTAATGGACATTTCCAGTTTATGCATCCATTATGTGACATCATAATCAACTACGTGTAGGATGACATCATAATCAACTACGTGTAGAATGACATTCATAATCAATGACATCATGAATGACGTAGATAAGTTTGTCACTAATGCTTAATTGAAGACAGACTAAACTTTGTTGTTCGAATTGTATGTCTTTACTATTTAATAAACATTCTGATGAATATTTTGAAACTGATTTTACTGGGGCTGTTGCTGTCATAGGTAGCGGTAGTACCCAGTCAAATTAGTTTCAAAATATTCAACAGCTTACCTGTATGATTATCTAGAAATTGATAGTCAGGGAGTTCAGGGATCGATCAACCCCGACGCAGGTGAAGCGTGGGTGAAGTTTAGCTAGAGATGGGCGTGGCATAGCTAAAACTGAAAAGACCCATTGTATCTGTATCTGGGTCCCTGAGTATTTGCCTTCTGATCAGTTTGGTTGACTTATAGTTTTGCAATCTTTTCTGTTGTCATTTACTGGAATGGATGAATCCAATCTGTCACTCGAGTACATGATGTCATAATCAATCATGTGACATGTAAGGTGATGTCACAATCACAACAGTTGATAAATAAGTTATGTTTTCTGAGCTGTAGTACTGTATCACTGGTACTAACAAGATTGTAGATCTTTTAATCTCTCCTATATGAGATGCTTGCATATGTAGATATGATAGGTGAGCTAGCCATCTCTGGATTAGCAAATCCATGAATATAAGTCATTTAACCCATTACTGGTCAAGCTGGACAAAACAAGTCTCTGTTATGGTCTTGGGAAATGTCCATTTACAGGCCAAGAATAAAATTTTTGAAAATATACCACTGGAATGACTGGCTCAATAACCGAGCCAGTCATTCCGGTGATAAACTTTCAAAAATTGTGTTCTCTTTGCCTGGAAATGGACATTCAATAGGCAGATATTTAAACTTTTTCCCCCAAATTTGACTATGAAAGAGTTGAGTTGCACCCAATGAATCATCTATGTACTATGTATAGCCTAATGTTTCCTGATTCCTTACCCAATATGGGTATGACCTTATGCTTGGGATGTATGTAGACAAATGATAGTAATTGTACAGGGTAGGTAAGGGGTGAATGGTTGCAGCCCTTTAAACGGTCTCCTTTTCTCTCTGGTACTCATTTCTGGTATTTTCTTATAGCGGAAGCTCTTTGGTAGGCCGGCGTCACAAAGAGTGTACATGCTTAACGCAGCTTTGCTGTCATGCATATTGATACAGCGTCAAAGAGTATTGTGTGTGGGAGTGTAGGGGGACATTAACGCTATGTCATGCATTCTCATGAATAATTTTTGTAGTAGTTATAATATCTTTGAAGAGGAACTTGTACTAATCATGCTTATTATTTCCAAATGGACAGTAGCTTAGAATCAGCGTATCCATAATTGTGTCGTTACTATAAATTGTTATTAATTCAGCAGCAGCCTACAGCAGATCAGAACGTCATTGGAATGTATGTTGAGGGCCTGGTATTTTCACTTCAAGAGTATACTTACCTCCCTGATACTCATTGATATTTCTTAAATATCGACCTAGTTCCAATAGCTCTCAGACTTTAAAAAAGAAACCACCCTCACTGGACAGGTTATTCATCTGACAGCTCGGCGGATGTGCCGCCCAACACTGCACATGCGCAGGCAGGCTGGCACTTCCTCTTACTTGATTATTGTCCGTCATTGCAACACGCTTGTTTTGAATACCATTCAGGTTTTGCTTTTGTTTCCAATTTTATGTCTGAATCTGAGCTTGTTTTTCGAGTCTAACTCGCTTACACTTTAGTAGTTTATGTCTGAACATACATGTAATAAATCTCCCGAAGCCATTCCTTGGACCAAGCCACCAGATGCGTTTTTATTAGAAATTAAATTGTTTAATTCAAGTTTTCCCATTGTCTTGTGTTTCCGGGATCATGATTTTGACGTGGTAGACATCTGTATAAGTTTTTAAACTTATGTGATGCCTTGATTAGCTAACCACATGTTGTGCTTTGTGTTCACGGGTACTTTTTAGGAAAGTTTGTGTGGTTGGCTTCTCTCTTTCTGCCAGTCTCTCCCTTTACTTTGTTTTTGATAGAAAGAAATGTGCTCCGAGTTTGCATGACACCAATATTCTTGCATTTCATCATCCAATTCTTTTACTGTGACCTTCATCCAGTTGGTAAATGTCATCTGCTGGGTCAATAATGTCAGGGATGGATTCCCCATTGGTCAATGGTTCTTTTCCCATTGGTCAATAATGTCAAGGACACCAATATTTTAGTGGGATATTATGTGATGCCACATCTGGACAGACGGTAGAGTGGTTTCCGGATGATACCTGTGTTAACGTTTATCAGAGCACTTTGACACTTCAGAGGTGGTTGGACTAGGACTATAGAAGAAATCTTTCAAAATTGACAATGATCCGAAATCCAAGATGGTCTCCAGCCACCAGTATATAGTGGTTGGCCTAGGTCTGGAGAAGCAACTCATCGAAAATCGACAATAATCCAAAATCTAAGATGTCTGCCAGTCAACGGTATCAAATTGGTTTCCGGATGATAACTCCATTAACATTTATCAGATTGCTTTGAAACTTGATAGGGTGGTTGGACTAGTTCTGGAGAAAGAAACTATTGAAGTTGACGATGATCCTAAATCCAAGATGGCCCCCAGCTACTGGTGGCCATCTTGAAAATGTATTTCTCCATTTCTGTTTAGCAGAAAACTTTGAAATTTCATGGGTTGACAGGAGTAGGTCTGAGGAAAAAAATCCAATTTTGCCACCAGCCACCGGCGGCCATCTTGAAAATTTATTCCCACAATAATTACATGACTGTTTAGCGGATCACATTGAAACTTTATAGGATGACTGGTCTACTTCTGATAGCTCTCATTCATTGATTTGTTATCATTGTGTGGTATTATGCACCGTTTGCGTAGCTCTTGTATTAGTGATAAGGATGATTGCCGCATTGGTCAATAATGATAAGGACCATTGCCATCTGTCTATGGCAACAGTTATGGTTGCCTGATGGACCAATGATGCTTGTTGTGCATTAATTAATCTAAACATGTTTAGAGTTCCTCATCAGCTAGGTGAGCACTATGGCCTTTGGACCATTTATTATTTTTAATTTCACTAATTTTTTACTTCCAATATTTATTTTGTCTGATTTCTCTGATGGTTATGTATGAGTTTATTGTTCATTCATACTAATGAAGCTATGCCATAGGGTGTTGAATACAATTCGTCTGACACTATGATGATTTCAAATACTGATTACCTCCCTTGTTATATAGCAGAGATATGATGTCATAATCGGCCCTGTTATTTTATTAACAAACTATTATGTCCTGGCTGATTTCTTTTTAGCATCCCCCCTTTCTCAAGGGTAAATTCCCATGGTTGCTTCCTTTTGAGTTAATTTTTAATTTCTCTGATGACTAAACAAGTAATTGTCCTCGTCACTGTTAGTCAACAACCAGTTTTTGATTCTGAACCAGAGGTGGCCCTAGCCGGTCCATGCTTCAGGCTTGCCTTGTCCGTAGAGCCAGGGGCAGGAGTTATGGCCTCGGGCATCTGCCTAACAGATGCCCTAGAGCAGCCAAGAGATCCAGGAATCGGCTCCTCTTCCGATTCCTTTCCTGCCCAGGCCGGGTTTGAGTTCTTTTCAGTGGGAGCAGTTTCTTTTAAAGTCTGAGTCTTATTGGAACTAGGCCAATATTTAAGAAATAGCAATGACTATCAGCGGGGAGGGGTATCAATTCTCTCGCGAAAGAAGAAATCCATGATTTTGTTTATTATATAAAGATATCCAAAACCAGCAACAGGTTTAAACGGTCAGAATAGAGTGCAGTTTTGTTGCTTATACGAGTTTATCATTAAGACCAGACCAATTTAATCTTTTTGTTTTACAAAAATTCCCACCCGAAACACAGTATCAGAGATTGTACAAAAAATAAATTTGCAGAAGCCATTTTTGACCGGGACTTGACCATTAAATGTTTAGCAAAGCGACTGAGTTATGGAAACCTCATGATTTTAAGTGATAAGCATTTGCCTGCCAAATATTATAAGATGGAAAGAATGCTGGAAATGATGAGATAACATTCAAGCATTTTTTCTTTTCTAGTTATACAAAAATTATGTTTTGCTAAACAAAAGAATAAAGAGAGAGAGAGAGATTACCTCAGACTAAACTATTCTCCTTTCCTATAAATTTGTCTGGCCTAATAAGCCAAGCAAATACACTCTGTCTCATTCCCTCTCTCTATGTCCACCAACCTCCAATCATGATAAAGTATCAGCCGTAGTGCCATATACCCTGTGGAGATTTCACTCTGTATATGTGATGTCATACATACAATATTACCAGATAGCCGTGTTGTCTCCAAGATACTTTCTTCCATTAAATGGATTACTCCATATGATGTTTGTGTTGTCATGGGACTCATGTCAGAAATTGATGGGATTTGTCTCGAAGCGCAGAGTCAAAGATGAATGGATCCTGACAGCACATTATTAGATGTCACCACCTGATATGAACTGAAAGCTGTTATGAAGAAGAAAGGCAGAGAATAGATCATCAACATAAAATTGTTCATTTACCCATATATCAGAACAGTTTGTGAAAAATGATTATGAAAGTTAGTGAAATATTAAAGAGATTTGTAATGTTTCATGCACTTAATTTTTAAGAATTTACTGAGAAAACTTGTATAACAAGAGATAAATATGGACTCCTTTGAAAATACATTGGCAAAAAGTGGTTTGTGTGTAATAGTAATTTATATCTGTAGCACATCTGTACAGTTTAATTATATAGGCTGCATTAAGGGATATACATTTTCAGACACGACTGTGTCATCTTTCTATGATTCTGTGAGTTGCAATTTAATGGATCGATAAATAATTCTGAGCTCTCAATAAGTTTTGTGGAGGCGTGTTGATATATTATAGCGGAAATTGCCTTGTCAAAGATAATAATACTGGAGTGGAATCACTTTATAAATGACTTCGATAAGCTGATGTAGCGATTAAAGATAAGACATGTTAACATATCAATATCCTATGAACAAACATCCAAGGTTCATACATTTCAAATTTCATCCTCCTAACAAGCTTCATACATTTCAAATTTCATCCTCCTAACGCTCAAACGAGTCACTGATGGTCTGATTCATTTTGAGAACCTGGTCAAGGAAAGCTGCTTAACAGCTCTCCTTCAGAGATTTATTTTATAAAATAATATTTGTCTTCAGAAACCAGGTTTATAGCAGGCTTGTCACTGTCTTAGCTTTTCTTCATTGCTTTGTAACCTACAACATATAATTAGCCCGCTCACACAATCTGGCGGTATCCCAGCATTGACAAACCATTTATCTTAGCTCTGGCACAGAGTTCCACCTAGAGAAGTGCTGCCAAGAACAGATAAAATTTTGGATACTGAGATGATATTTGTTATGAAGCAATGCCTCATCAAACATATCATTCTCTCCGTCTAGCAAACTTCCAAATCCAAGCAAAATTATTCTAGCAGTTGAATCATGGGGGCAACAATATTATATATGTGAAATGGAGTACAACTAGAATCTCGGGGAATTATTGGAGCGGAGGATGCAAAGACAAATATCCTGACAAACAATCGTCTCATTACAAGCTTTGAATCATGGCTGTGTATCACCCACCAATACCCGTTTACACGTAAATCACAGAGAGAACGAGTCATTTGTCATCACCGGTTTTAATTACAGCTCACAAGTGTTTCTCATGATGTTAGAGAAAGTTTTCTAGCATTTACAATCAATGATTGTGCTTCAGATACAATATGCCTAGTGAACTTATCACCAATCTTGTTTGAGAGGTCACCTGCCTTATGAAAGCAAAATATCAAATACTAGTTCCTTAAGACTGTACTGGGTCAAAAGATGTGATATCACATCTATTGAATAATTTAATAAGACGACTGTAATTCTGTTTCAGATGGCAACAAGTTGCAGTTAACTGTTTTCACATTATTCAGAATCTTTTTTATTTAGTCTCACTAATACATGCATTAACCTCTTGATGGTACAGCTGGCCAAAAACAACCTTTGCAGTCGTCTTTAACAAGATCCCTTTGTGGGAAAAGAAAGGACATTTTAAAGAATGTTTGTCTCGGTAAAGACCGGTTCAATAGCTGAGCCTGTCATATTCCAGTGTTAATTCTTCACAAATAATCTCATTGTCTGCAAACGGAGGTTCACTAAGGAAAATATCAAATTTTATTAACAAATCTTGACCATTAAATGTTTCATGGAATTCAGGGTAAATGTGTTAAACAAGTGAGTGTCCGCTGATGGAATAAAATCATCTTCAAGATTTAATCACACACCTGCGTTTGTAAAACAATATGGCCTGCAGTCACTCTGACATGATCATCGTGATAGTACAGTCCAGGAAATCTGCGCGTGATATAATAAGTCAGTGATTTCTTAAACTGATTGGATGTACACACGCTCACACACTTCAGATACTTCTTGGATTAACAAACATTTATCGTCAGGCCATCATCAATATTGAAGATAATATTAGTTACGTTGTATCTATTTGTGGACAATGATTTGCGTTCATTTACTTGATTTCCTGTGGACCATGATTTTACGGTCGACCATGGTAGTTAATGGTTTGACCGTGATCGACCATGATCTTTCAACTCAACTGACCATGGTCCCAGTGATCACATAAACATGGTCAGTTGACTGACCCTCACTGGCCATGATATATCATGGTCACTGGAGAATTTCAATGTTATTCCTATTGACAGTAAATGATGGTCAGCTATGTTACTCAATATCCTTAAAAAATATTACTGAAGAACAATTTTTGAACCTAAGGTCTTAAAATATCCCTAAATGGGTCTTGAATATTTTCAGGAACAATTGAAGAACAGTTCCTAGACTTTAATGCTCTTAAAATGCCCTTTTTAAAACTGTTTTGAACATTTTCAGGAACAATTATTTGACCATGTGCGACCATGTTTTGACCACGGTTAGTTTAATTTAATAGAGGAGGCAACTCTTTCACTGAAAATAAGTGTCTTTTTGCATTTAAAGTCTTAATTATTCTATTACACATAAATTGTCACTGAATTCTTGAACTTTATTTCAATCAATGCCAATGTGGGTTAACCATTCCAAAATTTTGATAGCCTTATATATTTAGAAAGTTTGATCTGTATAGGAGACGACTGGCCTTGGTGGTAGCGTGGTCGTCTGGTAATCATGCCATGACATGTTTAAAAAGATATTTTTTGAGTTAAAGCTGAAGTAACATGTCAAAGGGAAAAAAAAAAAAAAAAAAATAAATAAATAAATTCAGCTTATTATTAGAGGGCAATGTCCCTGTTAACCGGGTGGAAAAAAAAAAGGTGGGCAGGGTTTAAATCGTGATCAACTGAGAGATGGCTGATGGGCAATCAGTGGAAACATAGGCAATCTCCTTCACCACCTGATGGTTGACGGGCAATCGGTGGAAATATAGGCAATCTCATTCACCCCCTGATGCTGCGTCATGACACATGACTCATCCTTCGGAGGGGATGTAAAGCCGTCATCCGAGCAACCCTTCGGGGAAGCACCTCAAGAGTCAAGATAGAGTCATGGCTAAAATACATGTCGGTGTGAGCGGACAATGAAACCAACAACACACAAACACACGCACGCACACATTTTATATCTTCATGACTATTACCATACCTCATGACAATGCTTACAATTTTGTAATCGCTTCTCGGCCTTTTGGCTAAGACCAAAGTAGTACAATGTTGTTGGCTGTAGTCTAGCACAATACACTTTTTAGAAAATTGGAGCTGGATTGCTGACCAATGGTGAACTATGCATGTTAAATGGTACCAACCTTCAGACCATGGTTAACCATGGTCTGACCATGCAGACTAAATGGTCAAACCATGTTGTTTGACCATGGTATGATTGTGTTCTGTTTGACCATGGTCTGACCAATGTATGTTTGACCATGGTTAAACCATGGTCTGTCGCTGACCATCAAACATAGTTTTATTATGATCATGAGTAATTTGTTGATCATGATCTGACTGTGGTGCCATTTAACCTGCATGGTCAAAGCTGATCTTTCATGGTCAATCCATGGTCCAGGAAAACGGGGTATCTCTTTAATCGCTAAATTTATTCAAGAAAATTTTAATTTTCTCTTAGAAAATGTCTATTTGCAGACAAAGAGAGGACTATTTTTGAAAATTTATGACTGGAATGACTGGCTCGGTTATCGAGCCAGTCATTCCAGTGGTAAATTAAAAAAAATAGTCTTAACTTTGTTGGCAAATAGACATTTCTCAAGACCACTGCTGAAGCCGTTTTGGGCTGACATGAGCATTAAAGGGTTAACCTGCATGGTCAATGCTGATCTTTCATGGTCAATCCATGGTCCAGGAAAATGGGGTATCTCTTTAATCGCTAAATTTGGTGAAGAAATCAAAATATTTGCTTATTGAATGTCCATTTGTAAGCCCAGGGAACACTATTTTTGACAATTTACTACTGGAATGACTGGCTCGGTTATGTAGCCAGTCATTCCAATGGTGAATTTTCAAAAATACTATTCTCTTGTCCTGCAAATAGACATTCCTCAAGACCACTATAAAGGTTGGTTTTGGTCGGCTTTTGGTACGAAAGGGTTAATTTGAACCGTCTGACTGCTGTAAGCCACCAGACAAGAATTTCAATGGTCAATCAATAGCTGTGGACATAACCACCAATAACTTCCAGTCAAATTTTTTTCATATTATTCAGCATATCCAAGGTTAATTAAGCTCCATGGAATATGTATTCTGCAGTAATTCGACAGGCAGACTGTTACAAATTAAGTGAGTTTTGTTGAGGAAGATAAATATGAACCTCATTTACATTCTGAAATACAGTGGAGCTTCCCCAAATCAAACCATGCATTGCCCAAAGCCATCCCTAAACTGAACATATTCCAAGGAGTGGGTTCCATAGTCATTTGGAAATGTATAAACCAGAAACCTCTCAAAGCTATACCAATTATTTAACCCCCTTGGGGTCTCAGTTTTGAGAGGCTTCATTGTAATTAACTTGGGTACAAGCCCATAGTCATACACATTTTGTGTAGACTTTGACTCTCTAGTCATGCCTCCCACAGCCACATTAGTTTACAGATCATTTAATTCATCCTAATGTGTGTCAATGATTTTGTATATATATTAACAGTAAGTCTTTGATGCCAGCTGTCATTTAAGTTATGTTAAAATTCATACAATTAAAGATCCTGATGGCTAGTTAATTTGATGGAGAGAAAGATGACAAAAGAGGTTATAAAATGAATGACATTATCTCTATAACATAATCCATTCTCATGTATCAAACAGAGCCGCATAAGACTAACATTTATCTGCCATGACAGATGAGATTGGTAATGGGTTAAAGTGGCTAATCAGGGACAGAAACTCATTCTATATAAATGGAGGATTGCCAGGAAAAATCTTTATCCTGTAGTGCCCCATGTCTGTTAAGAGGAGATTTGTGCGTACACTCAGGGACATGGAAGAGCTTGTCCTGGCAGTTTTGACCGTATTTATTTTTATTTCCAAGTAATGTGTCGTGTCTTGGGCAACGTATTGAAAGCATTGTCCCTTGAAAGTAAGATGACTGAACATTATTGTCAGCAATAACCTTTAGTCTGTACGATTGTTTTTGACAACTTTCAACATGATTTAGTTATGGCATGCTTGGTAAAGTCGTCTTGCACATGGGATGAGAAGCACTATTCATCAAGATTAGCAACATTGATTTTGAAGCTTACCCATATTGAACCGGTCATCATATACCTGCAGAGACTACTGCTCGCCAGAATTAGAATTGTTTTGATGCGCTTGACCGGTGCTTATTAGTAATCTTGACCGCTGGGATATATACGCAGATTTTGTGAGATTTTCTTACCTATTGTTTCTGGAAGGTTCTAATGGAATCTTCTTCATGTCACGCTTGTTTAGTTTTATGCATATAATTAAACTTCATCATTTCCTGTTTAGCTTTGTGTCAAGATGCAATGGACCTTCCCATTTTTAGCTCACCTGGCCTGAAAGGCCAAGTGAGCTTATGTCGTGGCGACCGTCCATCGTCCGTCAGTCGTCCATCCGTCCGTCAACCTTTTCTTTTAAAACAACTTCTCCTCAAGAACCACTGGGCCAATTTCAATTATATTTGGCATGAAGCATCCCTAGGGCATAGAGATTCAATTTTGTTCAAATGAAGCCGATCGGCCTAAAACTAAGATGGCCGCCGGCCAAAATAGCCAATTTTTATAAACACTTTAAAAAATCTTCTCCGAAACCGCTGGAGGAATTGATTCGAAACTTATAACACATCATCTATTGCAACGGTAGACCCAAGTTTGTTCAAGGCAACCTGATTGGCCTATTTGCCTGGCGGCCATCTTGGATGACCTAGTATTCGCAAAAATTACTTCTCCCGAACCGCTGAAGGGATAGGTCTGAAATTTGGTAAATATGCTTAGGGACAAAGGTCCATTCAAGTTTGTTCAAGGGAAGTTCGTACGTTAAAAAACATGGTCGCCATCAACCAATCAAAATTTAGCATTTGTTGGTCATATTGGCTTTTTAGTATTTGATGTATTTTGATGGCGAAAATTGCTTTATATATGCTTATCAGTGTGGCGAGTTCAAATATGCCACTTTCGAGACTCGGATAAACGGTATGGCTGCCATCTTGGTTTGTTTTCCCACCATAGGATCCCATAGTAAAGCAATGGGCCCATAGTAAAGCAATGGGGAATTCTTTAAACGACTTCTTCTCAAGAACCACTGGGCCAATTTCAATTATATTTTGGAGGAAGCATTCATAGGGCATAGAGATCTAAGTTCGTTCAAACGAAGCGGATCGGTCAAAATCCAAGATGGCCGTCGACCAAAATGGCTGATTTTTAGAAACACTTTAAAAAATCTTCTCCGAAACTGCTGGAGGATTTGATTCAAACCTCATAACACATCATCAGTGGCAGCGGTAGACCCAAGTTTGTTCAAGGCAACCTGATTGGCCGATTTACTTGGCGGCCATCTTGGATGACCTAGTTTTTGCGAAAACGACTTCTCCCGAACCGCTGAAGGGATAGAGCTGAAATTTTGTAAATATGCTTAGGGAGCAAGCGCCTATCAAGTTTGTTCAAGGGAAGTTTGTTCATTAAAAAACATGGCCACCATCAACCAATCAAAATTCAGCGTTTCTAGGTCATATTGGCTTTTTTGTATTTGATGTAAATTTTGATGGCGAAAATTGCTTTATATATGCTTATCAATGTGGCGAGTTCAAATATGCCACTTTCGAGACTGTCGGATAAATGCTTTGGCTGCCATCTTGGTTTGTTATCCCGCCAAAGGCTCCCAAAGTAAAGCAATGGGGAATTCTTTAAACGACTTCTCAAGAACCTATGGGCCGATTTCAATTATATTTAGGAGGAAGCATTCATAGTGCATAGAGATCTAAGTTTGTTCAAATGAACCCAATCGGCCAATTTGTCCGGTGGCCATCTTGGATTAAGGGCGATTTTTATTTTTGATCTGCTCAATGGTTTTTGAGCTACCCACCTTTTCGTGGGGAAAAAAATTCACATAGAGAATGTATAGGAAATTTCAGGATGGATTTTTGAACTGCGACTACGCCTACAGTTTTTAGCCCACCTGGCCTGAAAGTTTTAGTGAAAATAACTTCTCCAGAACCGCTGAAGTGTTGAGGCCGAAATTTGGCAAATATGATTAGGGACTAAGAGCCAGTAAAGTTTGTTCAAGAGAAGTTGATCCATCAAAAAACCTGGCCGCCGTGGGTCAATCAAAATATAGCATGTTTGGCGGGCATATTGGATTTTTTTATTTGATGAATTTTGAGGCCGAAATTGGTTTTATATTGGTTTTTGGGTATTCTGATCTCAAATTTACAATTTTGAAACTGTCCGATAAACGGTTTGGCGGCTGTCTTGGATCATTTTCCCCCCAAAAGCTCCCATACTAAAGCAATGGGAAATTTCAGATATCTTCTCGAGATCTACTGGGCCGATTTCAATTATATTTGACATGAAGCATCCTTAAGGCATAGAGATTCAAGTTTGTTCAAACGAACCCGATCGGTCAATTTGGCCGGCGACCATCTTGGATTTCGGCCGATTTTTATAAATGTTTTTAAAAATCTTCTCCCAAACCATTTGAGGAATCGATTCAAAACTCACGAAATATGATCTGGGGTAAGTGCTGAATCAAGTTTGTTCAAGGGAACTTGATTGACCAAATGGTTCAGCGGCCATCTTGGATGACCTAGTTTTCACAAAAACAACTTCCCCAGAACTGCTGAAGCGATCAGGCCAAAATTTGTGAATTAGGAATTAAGGGCGATTAATGTTTGTGCAAGAGAAGTTGATTCATCCAAAAACATGGCCGTGGTGTACCAATCAAAATATAGTGTGTTTGGCAGCCATATTGGTTTTTTTTATTTGATGGATTTTATATATGTTTTTGGGTATTCTGACCTCAAATTTGCAATTTTCGAAACTGTCGGATAAATGGTTTGGCAGCCATCTTGGATCATTTTCCCACCAAAAGCTCCCATACTAATTGCAATGGGAAATTTAAAATGTCTTCTCGAGAGCTACTCGGCCGATTTGAATTGTATTTGGCAGGAAGTATCCTTATGGCATAGAGATTTCTTTTTGTTCAAACGAAGCCGATCGGCTAATTTGGCCGGTGGCCATCTTGGATTTCAGCCAATCTTTAGAAATGTCTTTAAAAATCTCGTTCTCCGAAATGGCTTGGGGAATCGATTCAAAACTTATGAAACCTCATCTAAGGCAAAGAGGTAAGCCAAGCTTGTTTAAGACAACTTGATTGACCGAATGGGTCTCCAGCCATCTTGGATGACCTAGTTTTCCCGAAAACAACTTCTCCAGATCCGCTGAATGGATCAGGCCAAAATTTGGGAGATATGATTAGGGACTAAGGGCCATTAAAGTTTGTTCAAGGGAAGTTGCTCCGTCAAAAAACATGGCCGCCGTGGGCCAATCAAAATGTAGCATGTTTGGCAGACATATTGGATTTTTTTATTTGATGGATTTTGAGGCCAAAATTAGTTCTATATATGTTTTTGGGTATTCTGAGCTCAAATTTGCAATCTTCGAAACTGTCGGATAAACGGTTTGGTGGCCATCTTGGATAATTTTCTTGTCAAAAGCTCCCATGCTAAAGCAATGGGAAATTTAAAATATCTTGAGAACTACCAGGCCAATTTCAATTATATTTGGCAGGAAGCATCCTTAGGGCATAAGGATCCAAGTTTGTTCAAATGAACCCAATCGGGCAATTTGCCCAGTGGCCATTTTTGGATTTCGGCCCATTTCAGGAAATGGCTTTAAAAATCTCTGAAACCACTTGGGGAATCTTCATCTAGGCCAAGAGGTAAGTCAAGTTTGTTCAAGAGGACTTGATTGACCAAATGGTTCGGTGACCATCTTGGATGACCTGGTGTTCACGAAAATGACTCCTCCAGAACCGCTGAAGGGATCGGGCCGAAATTTGGGCCATTAAAATTTGTTCAAAGGAAGTTGATCCATCAAAAAAACCTGGGCGCCGTGGGCAAACAAAATGTAGTGTGTTTGGCGGCCATATTGCACTTGCAAAAATGTCCACAAACTCATTTAAAAGACTGCTAAACCACCCACAAACAATCTTGACAAAAATTTATGGTGCTCCAGGTGAGTGACACAGGCCCCTTGGGCCTCTTGTTAGCTATACCCCGCCTATCTTTTAGCTACCCACACCTTGCTCGTGTTGTGATCGAGCGATCTCTGAACTCTGACTATCAATTTCCAGAAAACTATACAGGTAAGCTATTGAATATTTTGGAACTAATTTAACGGGACGCTGTTGCTGCCTGTGGTGGCAACAGCATCCAGTCAAATTAGTTTCAAAATATTCAACAACCTGTTTATTAAATAGTAGAGACATCCAAGTATACAGACTATTAAGAGTTAAGGACAGGCCAAATAGAATCATTTATGACATAATGATTATGACATCATCCTACACACCGCTTAGCTGTTTATGATGTCATATGATGAATAGATACTCAAGTGGATTATGGACAAATTGCGTCTTTAGGTTTGAAATGGACATATATAATGGACATGTAATATTACTTTATGAGTATTTTCAATCAGGTAAAGAGTAGCTGGTAATATGATACCCTGTATCACTCTGTTCACAACATGATACAGGATTGCCAGATAGCGTCATTGTCTTCGAGACATTCTAGTTGATGGAATACTCTATTTGACTGTTTCGCTGTGAGGGGACACATGTCAGAGTTTAATGGAATTCTTCCTGTGCTGTATCTCTTATCCATGCTAAAGGGAGGCTAAGAAAAATAGATCTTAACAGCACATTATTAGATGCTATCAGTGGGAAATCCTGGACTCTTTTAAGAAAATGTCAAGCAGAAAATTTATCGGCAATGAGAAATCTGTCATTTACTCGCTTAATCATCATCTACGAGTTTATAAAAATGATAGTGTAAGAGTAATTTTGTGAAACATATGAGTATTACCCAATTTATAACCCAAAATAGTCAGACATTTTGTATAGCAGGAGACTAAAATCTGAAAACAATGGAGGGATCAGACCTGCCACTCAGGTATCTGATGATACAATTACATGACTCAAATTAGCCGACATCACAATCATAATGACATAAAGCTTCATGAAAATCATAAAGGTCATTACTAATGTGTATGATTTGTATGTCTGGTGAATTTACAGTCTATTAAACATTCTATTGAATATTTTGAAACCAATATGACTGTGATCTATTTCTGACATTGCTCTTTCTTTGTCTGCAAATTGACATTCATCATGGCATGTTTTGGCCGTCTCGACCATCATAAATTTAATTTACCACCTGTGTTACCGACCACCTGTTGATGGCCCATGGAGTCTTTGCCAGGTGATTTTCAATTTAACAGATCGATACATAAGTGTTAGCTCTCAATAAGTGTGTTGGAGCTGTGTTGATGTGATTACAGCAGAAATTGCTGTGTCAACGACAACAATACTGGAGTGAAAACACTTAATAAATGACTTCTATAAGTTGATGGAGGAGTTAAAGGAGACATTAACATATCAATATCTTATTAACAACCACACAACCATCATACATTTCAAGTTTCATCCTCCTAGCACTCAGATCACTCACTGATATTCTGATTCATTTTGAGGAACTAGTCAAGGACAGGTACTCAACAGCTCTCCTTCAGAGATTTATTTTATAAAACAATATTTGACACCAGAATCCAGCTTTATAGCTGGATTGTCAGTCTTAGTCTTTCATCATAGCTTTGTAACCTACAACATATAATTAGCCCGCTCACACAATCTATCAGTATCCCAGCATTAACAAACCATTTATCTTAGCTCTGGCATAGAGTCCCACCTAGAGAACCGCCACCAAGGACAGATCCAATTTCTGATACTGAAATGATATTTGCTCTGAACCAACGCCTCATCATCATTCTCTCTGTCTTGCAAACTTCCTAATCCAAGCAAAATTATTCTAGCTGTTGAATCATGAGGGCACCAATGTTATATATGTGAAATGATATACCACTAAAATCTTGGGAATCATTGGAGCATAGGATGCAAAGACAAATATCCTTACAAACAATCGTCTCATTACAAGCTTTGAACCATGGCTGTGTGTCACTGATACACATTTATGCGTAAATCACAGAGAGAACGATTGATCACTTGTCGTCTCTAATTTTAATTAGAGCACACACGTGTTGCTCATGTTGTTAGAGAAAGGTTTCTAGCATTCACAATCAATGATTTTGCTTCGGATACAATATACTTAGATTTGTTTCTCAGTCTGCCTACATCGTAGTTTGTTTGAGAAGTCACCTGCCTAATTGTTAAAGCAAAATATCCAATGCTAGTTCATTAAGACCGCACTGAATCAAAAGATGTGTAATGATGTCACATCTGTGGATTAACTTAATAAAATGACTAGTTTGTTTTCAGACGGTACATGTAGTTAATCTACATGGAAAATATCGTCTGCAGAAATTTAGCATTCAGACAGTTAAGAATTAAGTTAGTTTTACTTACTGGTTAATATTGTGAAATACCGTGAAACTTTCCTAAATCATATGCCGTCCATTTACCAAAACCCTCTCTAGCCTGGTGACCACATCTCAAGAGTTGATTCAATACTCATGTAGGTACCATTCCTCTGTGAACCAGAAGCCTCTCCAAATCAGACCAATTACTTAATCCCTTGGGGTCTCAGATTTGAGAAAGTTGATTGTAATTAACTTGAGTATATGCCCATAGTTATACATTTTCTGTGTAATGTTTGACCCTCTAACATGCCAGCCACATCAACATTAGCTTATAGGTCATAAATCCACCATAATGTGTGTCAATGAATTTGTATATGTTTTAATAGCACATGTCTGGTGTCCTGTCGATCAAATTGTTTTCTAGTTCATACAATGAAAGAGCCATGGCTAGTTGATTTAGCATTCTGATGTTAAAATTTCAAATTAAATTGAAAGGTAAACTGGCATTCATTTTTCAACAAATTTGGTGGAAGATGGTGCTGTCGTTGAAAAATGTCCACCAGTTTCTTTATAATTGACACCGTAAAAAATAGAATATTGACACCAGGGTTGTATGGCTTGATGGATGGAAAGATGACAAAAGATGTTACAAAATGAATGACATTATCTCTATAACATAGTCCATTCTCATGTGTCAAACAGAGCCGCATAAGACTAACATTTATCTGCCATGACAGATGAGATTGGTAATGGGTTAAAGTGGCTAATCAGGGACAGAAACTCATTCTATGTAAATGGAGGATTGCCAGGAAGAATCTTTATCCTGTAGTGTCCTATGTCTGGTAAGAGGAGATTTGTGTGTACACTCATGGACATGGAAGAGCTTGTCCTGGCAGTTTTGACCGTATTCATTGTTCTTTCCAAGTAATGTGTCTTGTTTTGGACAACGTATTGGAAGCATTGTCCCTTGAAAGCAAGATGACTGAACATTATTATGATTTAGCTATGGCATGCTGGGTAAAGTTGTCTTGCATGTAGGATGAGAAGTATTATTGATCAAGATCATTAACAGTGATTTTGAAATTGACCCGTATTCAACCGGTCATCAGATACCCCCAGAGACTACTGCTCACCAGAATCAGAGTTGTTTAGATGTGCTTGACCAGGGCTCATTAGTAATCTTGACCCCTGGGATATATACATGGATTTTGGAGATTTTCTTTCACTCCCTGTGGCAGTTCCATTGGTATCTTTGTCCCTGTTGTGGTTAGTTTTATGTATATTTCTTATTTAGCTCTGTGTCAGGATGCAATTATGAAAGTATTTACGGCATAAATAAAATTAGTATAAGGTTTTATATTTGTTTTTCATGGTGGTCATTGTATGATCCCAATTCCCTCTTACTCTATCACTCTCATGTCATGCAATTTACACATTCAGTAATTAATATAACAACAATTTCAATCTAAATTATATTCAAATAAATATTATTTTCATTGTAGCTAATTATGCAAATCTTGTTGTTGGCTTTGAAATGGACATATCCATATTAATTTATGGGATAAACCTGTCATGAGTATTTTTAATTATGGTAAAGGAAAGCTGGTAGTGTGATGAATTCACTCTGTTTATATGATACAGGATTTCCAGATAGCGTCATTGTCCTCAAGGCACTCTACTTGATGGATTACTCTAACTGTTTCGCTGTCATGGGACACATGTCAGAGGTTGATGGAATTCTGCCTGTGTTGTATCTGTTATTCACGCTAAAGGGAATCTAAGAAAAATGGATGTTAACAGCACATTATTAGACACTATTAGTGGGGGAAACCTGGACTCTTAGGAACATGTCAAGCAGAAAATTTATCGTCTATAAGAAATCTGTCATTTACTCGCCTAATCATCATCTACGAGTTTATAAAAAATGATAGTATAAGAATAATTTTGTGAAACATGAAAGTACAAAAATTGGCAGACACTATATACCATGCAGGTGAATAAAATCTGAAAACAATGGAGGGATCAGACCTGCCACTCAGGTATCTGATGATACAATTACATGACTCAAATTAGCCGACATCACAATCAAAATGACGTAAAACTTCATCATGAAAATCATAAAGTTCATCACTAAAGTGTATGATTTGTATGTCTTTGATGAATTTACAATTTCTTAAACATTCTATTGAATATTTTGAAACTAATTTGACTGGGAGGTGTTGCTGCCACAACTGCCATGTCATGTTTTGATCGCTTTGGCCATCAAAGGTTTAACTAGTCACCTGTGTTAATGACAACCTTTTGGTGGCCCATAGAGTCTTTGCCAGGTTTGACTGCATTTCATCTTTCTTAATCTTCGTGATTTACAATTTAACACATCGATATGTAAATGTCAGCTCTCAATAAGTCTTGATGCTGGAGTAGAAACACTTAATAAATGACTTCCATAAGTTGATGGAGGGATTAAAGATGAGACACGTTAATATATTAATATCCTAGTAACAGACATCCAAGCCCAATACATTTCAAATTTCATCCTCCTAGTGCTCAAACCAGTCACTGATGTTCTGATTCATTTTGAAAAACTATTCAAGGACAGGTGCTCAACTCCTTCAGAGATTTGTTTTATAAAACATTATTTGACTTGAATTCAGGGTTATAGCTGACTGTTCATTGTTTTAGCTTTTCTTCATTGCTTTGTAACCTACAACATATAATTAGCCCGCTCACACAATCTGTCTGTATCCCAGCATTAACAAACAATTTATCTTAGCTGTGGCACAGAGTTCCAACTAGAGAAAGCGCCACCAAGGACAGATCCAATTTCTGATACAGAGATGATATTTTGCTCTGAACCAATGCCTCATCAAACTTATCATTCTCTCTGTCTAGCAAACTTCCTAATCCAAGCAAAATTATTCTAGCAGTTGAATCATGGGGGCACCAATGTTATATATGTGAAATGATGTACCACTAAAATCTCGGGAATTAATGGCGCATAGGATGCAAAGACAAATATCCTGACAAACAATCGTCTCATTACAAGCCTTGAATCATGGCTGTGTGTCATCGATACCTGTTTACACCTAAATCGCAGAGAGAACGATTGATCATTTGTCCTCCCTGATTTTAATTACAGCTCACAAGTGTTTCTCATGATGTTAGGGAAAGTTTTCTAGCATTCACAATCAATGCTTGTGCTTCAGATACAATATACCTAGAGTGGTTTATGAGTTTAGCTATCAAAAAACTTGTGAACACAAAATACCCCATACTATTTCCTTAAGACCGCACTGGGTTAAAAGATGTGTGATGTCACATTTGTTGAATAATTTAATAAATTGAGAATCAAACAGGTCCGAGTCAGGTGTTTTTATTAGGTCACCTGGTTAGAATGGCCAAGTGAGCTTATGCCATGGCGACCATCCATCTTCTGTCCGGCATCCGTCCGTCTGTCCATCCATCCATCTGTCGGTCAACATTTTCTTTAAACAACTGCTATGCCGATTTCAATCATATTTGGCAGGAAGCATCCTTATAGTATACAGATCTACGTTTGTTCAAAGGAAGTCGATTGGCCAATTTTGCCAGTGGCTATCTTGGATTTTGGCCAATTTTGAGCTGAACCAAGTTTGTTCGATGGAACTTGATTGGCCAAATGGTTTGATGGCCATCTTGGATGACCTAGTTTTCATGAAAACGACTTCTGCAGAACCGCTGAATGGATCATGCTGAAATTTTGAGGATATGATTATGGACCAAGGGTCATTAATGTTTGTTCATGGGAAGTTGATAGGTAAAAAACATGGCCACCATGTCGTATAGCGATGACCCCGTCCGTCTTCTGTAGGTCCATCCATCCATCTGTCTGTCCATCACCAACAATGGCGGCTTATTTTGTTATTTCTTGACGGATTTACACCAAACTTGGTCACAGTGTTAATGTCGGCATCTAATATATGGTTGTGAAAATGAAACTAATAGGACGTCAAATGCCAGAGTTATCATCCCTTAAATATTTGCAGTGTCACTTGCATAGGGGAAATACAGGTTTGTTCCCACCATCCATTGATTTATCACCATGTCAGATTTTATTGCCAAAGTAGATTAAACTCCAATTAACAGATTAACCTTTCCATCACTGCCTAAATATTTAAGATATGTATTATGTGCTCTGACATCTATGCTCTTAAAATATTTTGAAATGTATTTGATTGAAAGTTGTTGCTGCTTTAGCCAGCAATGAAAGTTGTGCTGCCTAAGGCAGCAATGACTTTCAGTAAAATTATTTTCTAAATCAACTCCGGCTCACCCTACCCCTGCTGCTACCTTGGTAATTCAGCCAGATGCGCATGTGTTAAATGGATTGTGTGGGTGTGGGGAAGAACATGCTATAAAGACTAGCTTCCTGCCATTAGAGACCATTTTCTTCAATTGTATTTAAACCTCTAGTAACCGTCTGACTGCTGAGTTTTTGCAGACAACATATTCCAAAGGTTATATCTCTGAACCTGATAAATATTTTGAAAACAATTGGACTGAAAATTGTTGGTGGCTAAGCCGCCAACAACTTTCAGTCAAATTGTTTTCAAAATATTCAACAAGTCAAGAGCGTTTGAAAATTAAAATTATTGCTGCACTGGCTTGCAGCAGTGAGACAGTTAAGAAACCAGCTGTAGTTAGCACTGATATCATCTATTTTCGCTTTAACATTGTTCAAAATCATTAATGCAAAAAAACAGTCCTGAGACTGTTGTCAATATCTCGAAAACTAAACCATTTGACTGAAAGTCATTGGAAGTGACACCAATGGATGTAAAACTTAAGTAAGATTAGTTGAAATGCCAATGTTCCAGGTGAGCGATACAGGCCCATTGGGCCTCTTGTTGTATTCCAAATCTTTCTTGTTTAGTCTCGCTAATACACGCATTAGACTCTTGATGGTCCAGCTGGTCAAAAACAACCTTTGCAGTCATCTTTAACAACATCCCTTTGTGGGAAAAGAAGACATTTTAAAGAATGTTTGTCTTGGTAAAGACCGGTTCAATAGCTGAGCCTGTCATATTCCAGTGTTAATTCTTCACAACTAATCTCATTGTCTGCAAACGGAGGTTCACTAAGGAAAATATCAAATTTTATTAACAAATTTTGACCATTAAATGTTTCATGGAATTCAGGGTAAATGTGTTAAACAGTGAGTGTCCGCTGATGGAATAAAATCATCTTCAAGATGTAATCACACACCTGCGTTTGTAAAACAATATGGCCTGCAGTCACTCTGACATGATCATCGTGATAGTACAGTCCAGGAAATCTGCGCGTGATATAATAAGTCAGTCATTTCTTAAACTGATTGGATGTACACACGCTCACACACTTCAGATGCTTCTTGGATTAACAAACATTTATCGTCAGTGCATCAGCAATATTGATGATAATATTAGGGTTTCTTTTCATGGTGTTCCATGTAGAATTCCAATTCTATGTCATTCTGTCACTGCAATATCAGTGTATGCCACACCTCCATCTCAAACATTGCATATGCAAAATCATCAAATAAGTTTTTCTTTATCATCCCTTTCAATGTTAACATGTTGATCCCTCAATTTCAAGACAAGCAGGCAGGTAAGCAATTGGAATAACTATTCTAAGCCTAACTTGTTAGCTCACCTGACCTGAAAGACCAAGTGAGCTTATGTCAAGGCAACCATCCGTCATGTGGCCATCCATCCATCATCCGTCCATCAACTTTTCCTTTAAATGACCTCTCAAGAACTACTGGCTGATTTCAATTATATTTGGCCGGAACAATTCTTAGGACATAGAGATTCAAGTTTGTTCAAACGAACCTGATCAGCTAATTTGGCCAGCGGCCATCTTGGATTTTCGTCTATTGTTAGAAACCTCTTCTTTTCCGAAACGATTTCAGTGATCAACTCAAAAGTCTTGAAATACGAATCTTGGATTTTGGCTGATTTTTAGAAATATCTTTAAAAAATCTGCTTGGGACATCGATTAAAAATTCATGAAATATGATCTAGAGGAAGAGCTGAACCAAGTTTCTTCAAGGGAACTTGATAGGTCAAATAGGTCAGCAGCCATCTTGGATGACCTAGTTTTTGCCAAAATTTGGCAGATACGATTAGTAACTCAGGTTCATTAAAGTTTGTGCAACGGAAGTTAATCGGTAAAAAACATGGCCACCGTTGGCCAATCAAAATGTGGCTTTTCTTCATTGCTTTTTAAGCTACAACATATAATTAGCCTACTCACACAATCTGGCTTTATCCCAGCATTAACAAACCATTTATCTTAGCTATGGCACAGAGTTCTAACTAGAGAAGCGCCAACAAGGACGGATCCAATTTCTGATACGTACTGAAATGATATTTGCTATGAACCAACGCCTCATCAAACGTATCATTCTCTCCATCTAGCAAACTTCCTAATCCAAGCAAAATTATTCTAGCGGTTGAATCATGAGGGCACCAATGTTATATATGTGAAATGATATACCACTAAAATCTCGGGAATTAATGGCGCATAGGATGCAAAGACAAATATCCTGACAAACAATCGTCTCATTACAAGCTTTGAATCATGGCTGTGTGTCACTGATACCCCTTTACATAAATCACAGAGAGAACGATTGATCATTTGTCGTCACTGATTTTAATTAGATCTCGCAAGTGCCTCTCATGTTGTTAGCGAAGGTTTTCTGGTATTCACAATCAATGATTATGCTTCAGAGACGATATACCTAGATTTGTTTCTCAGTGACCCTATCACCAATCTTGTTTGGGAGGTTACCTGCCTTGGGAAAGTTAAATACCCCATACTAGTTCATTAAGACCGCACTTTGTCAAAAGATGTGATGTCACATCGGTTAAGTAATTTAATAAAATGACTGTAGTTCTGTTTGAGATGGCAACAAGTTGCAGTCAACTGTTTTCACGTTATTCAAGATCTTTCTTGTTTAGTCTCCCTAACACACGCATTAGCCTCTTGATGGTGCACCTGGCCAAAGACAACCTTTGCCGTCATCTTTAACAACATCCCTTTACGGGAAAAGAAAAGACGATTTAAAGAATGTTTGTCTCTTTAATTACCAGATCAATAAGTGAGCCTGTCATATTCCTGTGTTAAATTTTCACAAATAATCTCATGGACCTCAAACGGAGATTTAAATTTTATTGACAAACCTTGACCATTAAATGTTTCTTGAAATTCAGGTTAAAATGTGTTAAACTGATCGCTGATGGAACAAAATCATCTCCACGACGTAATCCATTATACGCCTGCATTGATAAAACAATATGGCCTGCGGTCACACCGGCATGATCATCGTGATACAGTCCCGGGTATCTGCGTGTGATATAATAAGTCAGTGATTTCTTAAACTGATTGGACGTTATTACGGTGACACACGCTCACAAGCTTCAGATGTTTCTTGGGTTAACAAACATTTATCGTTAGCGCATCAGCAATATTGATGATAATATTAGTTACGGTGTATTTATTTGTGGATGATAATTTGCTTTCATTATTCCATAAGTTTTCTTTCACTGACCTATTTCTGAAAGTGTAATATGGTAAATTACAACAGATTAGTCAGGTTTTTATTCACAGGTTTAAGCATTAAGTGAGCCATTGAGGGAGATGCGTATGAATCCGGTTAATATTTTGAAAAACAGTAAAACTTCCCGGAATAGCACCGTCCATTTTTGACGAAAGCACTTTCTAAACTGAAAATATCTCATAATGTCAATTCAATACTCCTATAGAAATTGTCCATCTGTAGGCAAGAACCCTCTCCAAATCAGACCAATTATTTCACCCCTTGGTGTCTTGGTTTGAGAGGTTTCACCTTAATTAACTCAGGTATGCGCCCATAGTCATACAATATTCTGTGTAGAATTCGACCTTCTAGTAATGCCCCCCCTCCCAGAGCCACATTAGTATACAGGTAATAAATTCATCTTGTTTATCAATGATTTCGTATATAGTTTAACAGTACATCTTTGATGTCCTGTCAGTCAAAGTGTTTTCAAATTAATACAATTAAAGAGCCATGCCTAGTTAATTTGATTGAGAGAAAGATGACAAAAGATGTTACAAAATGAATGACATTATCTCTATAGCATAATCCATTGTCATGTGTAAAACAGACGCATAAGACTATAATTTATCTGCCATGACAGATGAGATTGGTAATGGATTAAAGTGGCTTATCAGAGACAGGAACTCACTCTATGTAAATGGAGGATTGCCAGGAAGCATCTTTATCCCGTAGTGTCCCATGTCTGGTAAGAGAATTTTGTGTACACTCTTGGACATAGGAGAGCTTGTCATGACAATTTTGACCTTATTCATTATTATTTCCAAGAATTCTGGCTTGTTTGGGTCAAAATATTGGAAACAATCCCTTGAGCCAGATTACTGAGCATTATTGTCAGCAATAATCTTTAGTCAGTACTGTTAGTATATGCTATATGATAATAGGAAATGCCCTCAGTCTCTATCTGAAACACATAGAAGAGGAAACATGTAGACACAGTAATCAACATTGCTGCCTTCTTCTGCTGACATCTTTCCGATAGGTTGATCAGTTACAGTCCACACACACCTACACTAGACTGATTAAAAACCAGTTCAAAGTTCCTGTTTATTTTTAATTGTTATGCCTATATACACTATTGATTGGTTAGGCTATACACTATTCATTGGTCAGGCTGACGAACTACAGCACAGTTCTCATTGTCACAAAACACGATTGTTGTGATTGAAAATGTGATTGGTGTGGATGGATGATTGTCACTAAAACAATGTGAAACGATATGAAACTATTCGACTTGTCATAAAACCTGATTGTTATGATTGAGAATGTGGTTGGTGTGAAATTATATACATCTAATAACACAGTCCTGTATTCTTGTTTATAGTCTACAATTGCGTAGCACTTCCAAAAGTCTTCTTGCAGATGCACCACATTTGGTTAAGGCATCTGCAATCTGTTCCTTTGCTTCTACCCAAAACACCTTTATCTCTTGCTCTTGAACCATTTCTCTGATTCTTGCAACATCAACTCTGAGACGTCTATCAGTGATGATTTTTTATGTTTGCAATGTATCTTTCAGTGAAGCATTGTCTGTATAGCAGTCAACTGGTGGAAGAGTAGATAATCTGAATACTTCTTGGACAGGCGCCGATACAAGAAATCCTGCATCAGCCGTCTCACTCAATGCCAGAGTTTCTGATGCCAGTGGACTCTTAGTTACCCTGTTAAGTTTCTTTGACTACCAGCTCATTGGAACAACATGATCATGTCCTTCTTTCAGAAAGACAATGAAGGCACCTTGAGATGACCCATCCCCGAGACTTGCATATGTAGCATCTGAATAAGTGACAACACTAAGCTGACTGGGATCTCCAAGATTTGGAAATCTGATGTCCACTTTCTGTGATTTGAGCTTGGAAACCACTTTGTTTGCCTCATGGATCATCTTTATTGTTGGGTGTTTACCTATGTTACTCATCACACATGTTTCAAAACTCAGGTCAGGACGTGTCTGAGTCACAACCCACATCATTTGGCCACTCAGTCTTTTCAGTTCTTTTCTTTCCTCTTCATTAAGCTCATCTGTCTTTCTAGTCGAACGATTCTTGTTTAACATAATTTATTTGATTGTTTGTGTGTACAGATCTTGATTTATTATCACACCTTGAGGAGTTTGCAAAACATTAAGTCCTTAATATTTGAAAGATCCATTTGCATGCACACTGACTTCGAAAATCTTCCTCAACTCCTCAATAACTTCAGAATGGAATCTTTTATTTCCACAGAATGCAAAGTCATCCACATGGCTAACTAGAATGCCCATGAGTTTTCCATCTGAAGAGTTAAGCCATAGGGACAAAGCACTGTCATAGATACTAATCGTCGCACCGAGATCCATCATAACATTCTTGACTCTATCATACCATGAATGTGGTGCATCGTTGAGACCATAGATACATCGCTTGAGACGCCAAACAGTTTCCTCTGGACAAACATCTTTTGGTGGTCTCAAATACACTTCTCTCTCTATTGGCCTACCCTGGTGAAAAGCAGCTGACAACAATGCAGGAATCAGAAAAAACGTTTGCAGGCATTCTCTACTGCATGTGGGTGAATCCTTCCTCAAATTGCTTGTAACCGTGCTTTAACCTTCTTCTTCCCAGCAAAGGTAAACCTCTCAGTTATGACCCACCGAGAAGAAATTGCTGGTTGGTTTGTATTTGGAACTGCCTCAAAAACCTCATTCTGAATCATGTTGTTCAACTCTTTCTCTTTGGCATCAACAACCTCTTGTGACCACTCTTGATCCACAGTCATGAATACAGCATTTGCCTCATCTGGCAGATCACTCCACGATTCCATATGATCCCAGTTGACACACATAGGCTCTTCCTCACCTGCAACATGAATGTTTATCCAATTCTAATACTTTCCCGATTGCTTTGACTGTGTACTGAGAATTCTTCCATGCTGCCACTCCTCATTCATAACCATTTTAAATTTAACACATGAGTTTCGCCTAGGTTTAACTGAATGGTCCTTAATGACATTATCACTATGTGATTCTGACGCACTATCACTTACAGACGGACGAGAATTGTCAATATTCTCACTCTGAAATCCCTTCATTCACTACATGTTCTTCTACACCTGGTTCATTAACTGACTCTACACAATTATCTTCATCACTATCATTCCCTGTATCTAGCTGATCCTCTTCATCTTCTTCATCCCTATCGGTACTAACCTGTCTCTTAACTGTCTCCTTCCATCTTTACTTTTCTATCCCCTCAAGTTCAGGTGATGCCTGCTGGACACCTTTTTCTAACTCTGAACTCTTCATTCTCATCAACTGACAAGGATGAATTCTGTGGTAGGCCCCTCCATGTCTTACCAGAACAAACTATCCTTCTTGTCCAAGCACAACACCTGGCCCTTTCCATCCTTTGAAATTCTCCCTCCGATAATAAACTTTATCACCATTCGAATAATGTTCATCAGCATATGTTCTCACATTGTGCCATAACGCCCTCTGTATTCTTTCACTTGACTCTGCCTGTATAAAGTTCTCTCTTGCCTTATATAATGCCTCCATATTCTTACGTATTATATCATTGGAAGTTGTTGGCTCCGATGCTGGAATACGGTCTATTAAAACTGATGGTGTGTTGATGTTATGTCCGAAACCCAACTGATTTGGGCTGTATCCACCATGATTCTGAAGAGAGTTATTTGCACTAACTGCCCAGGCCATGCAACATCAGACTCACACTTTACATCTAGTAACGGTTTTTTTATTGTCTGTGCAAGAATTAGAATGTTGTCGTTCAACACTCCCATTACTAAATGTAGATTCAGCTGCTGTTGTATTGGTCTCAACATTCAATTTTTCATTCATCTCACGAAAGCTTTCATTTGAGAACTCGCCACCATTATCCATGAGAAACCTTCTGGGAGATCCAAAATATGCTATCCACATATGATACACCTTGAATAAAATCTCATCGTGATGCTTTGTTGTTATGAAACATGCTGCCGAGTATCTTGTAGCCGAGTCAATCAAATGAAGAATCCATGATTCATTGTGAATGTATTCCTTTAAGTCCATACATACAACTTGGTTAAAGTTATCAGCCAGAGGTAGACCAACAACTGGCCGCAATGGCTGACGCTTGACTTTTTCCCAAATTTCACAAGAGACAGCATTCCTTGATAATGTCCAAAAATTCTTCATCATCAAAGTTCTTACTCGCTTTCACTAGCTTACTTAGTTTTTCTTTGGATGCATGCGAGAACTGCTTATGCAGCTTCACAGCCTTTTTCATCTTATCACTACGTGAGAGAGCTTGAATATGAACAGTATATAGCACAATAGAGTTTGTAGTGTTAGAGTGAAGCAACAAATTAGTAAGCGGTAAACAATAATGTCCCGAAGATGTACACTGCAGTTTTACCCGATCACCAAACACCTTTGCTGTGTCCGAATCAAAATCAAGAGCCATCTGTGCCATTTTCATGGACGATCAACTCAAAAGCAATGGATTCTCATTCTTGACAACATTCTCTCCCAGCATAACTTGAGTTTTCCCAACACATACTGGAAATTTAACTAATCGGGTAGAGTTTACTTCAATCCCATCACCAAACCGAAAGTTAGTGTCTGATGGCGATGTCTCCACTGAATTTCTATCACCTTCATCTAACGTTTCCATAAACATTTCACCAGTCACAGTTTTAGTACAAGCACTATCTAAAACCGCCATCCCTAAAGTCTCCTTAATGAGAGCAGACATAGCTCGACCTGGCTTCGAATTAAACAAGGTGATGTGAAGTTCGTTGGTAGAACTCCGCTTCCGAGGATGAGGACAATTCTTTAACAAATGCTTTGTTGAATCACAATTTAAACACTTTAAAACTTTACCATCCCTGCCAAAAGGATTGGAATTGTTGTAGTCCCTGTTCATAGTAGATCTGTACCTATTTGTAGTAAATGTTCCTCGTACACCTCTACTATACCCACGACCATGCCAGTTCCCCTGATAACTATTAGCATGAAAGGCAAGTTCGTGTTCTGCTGCAAACACTGGTTCAGGTTTCACAGATGGAGTGTCCACCATTCTCTGATGCTGTAGGATCACTGAATATTTTCCGTATTTTTTCCTTCATATTATCATATGTAAGGTCGCCAACAGTTGCACGTGCAAGTTTTTCATACTCACCCCAGAGGGTCGATGATAGTCATAAAACTTTTTGAAAGCTAAATATGCCCGAGTATTCTGATCCTTCATAAATAGTAAATTAAGTTTATCTGTGATTTTCTTCACTCCATCTCCTGCACCAATCTCTTCAGGTGTAAGTTCACGAACACACTGACAGGCTCGTCCCGTCAATGTCAAATATACTGCGGGGCCCTGTTTCGTCTCATCCAGGTCTGTGTACAGTTGCCATACTTTCAGATCATTGCACTATTCAACGTAGCTGTCCTCACTTTCCAAGAGGGGGGTGTGTGTGTGTCGTCCTGGGCTGCCATCTCTGTTTGGATACAACAGGTCACGTTCCCCCAGAGACTACTGCTCACCCGAATCAGATTTGTTTAGATGCGCTTGACCAGTGTTCATTAGAAATCTTGACCCCTGGGATATAGACATGGATTTTGTGAGATTTACTTACTTATCCTCTCTGTGGACAGTTCTGATGGTATCTTCTTCCTGTTGTGTTTATGTTTATGCATATAGATAACCTCATATCATTTCTTATTTAGCATTGTGTCAAGATGCAATTATGAAAGTATTTAAAGCATTATAAGGTCTTCTTTCCCTGGTGTTCCTTGTATAATTCCATTTCTGTCACATATTTTGTCACTACCATGTTAGTGCATATTGTGACACCTTTATTTCTCTTTCAATGCGGACAGGCTGCTTGCTACCTGAATCTCAAAACAAACAGACAGGTAAGAAATTTTAATCACTGTTCTGAACTTAACCTAAATTGTTTGGAAAATTAAGATGACAACAATTTCCATCCAAATTAGTTTTTAAATAATCAACGAAAGATTTTTACATTTTTGCAAATTTGGTAAAATTTTAGGTAAAATCTTGGATTTAAAGTTGGATAGCTAATTAAAATACCTAATAATAAAAATAATGCATTTATAGCTCACCCAGGGGAGCTTATACAATCACGATTTGTCTCTTTGTCTGTCCGTCTGTGAAAAATTGTGGCTTGTTTCGCCATTTGTTGATGGATTAAAATCAAATTTGGCAAATATGTTCCCTTTGGCAATATCTGTTTGGGCTATGAAGATGCAGAGGCCACTGTGTCCACAAATAGCAGAGTTATGGCCCTTTGCTATGTTTTCAGAGTATTGATGCATATGGGGAAAATACGTTTTTTTGCACGTTTCGTCATTTATTGATGGATCGTCATTTATCGATGGATTACAACTAAATTTGGTAGATATGTTCCTTTGGGCAACATCTATCGGAGCTATGAATATGAAGTTGCAATCAGTCATCCTTTACAAGGGCCATAATTCTGGTTCATTAAGGCATTTTTAAGTATTGAGCCATATGGGGAAAATACATTTTCGCCAATTGTTGATAGATTCAAACCAAATTTAGCAGATGTGTTCCTTCAGTCAAATATCTAATTGAACTATGGATATAAAGAGTATACATCTTTAATCAAGGTACATAACTCTGGTTCATTAAGTCTTAAACTATTGAACCCTATGGTGAAAATTCATTTATTTCATCAGTTATTTATGGATTAAAATAAAATTTAGCAGATATGTGTCCTCAGTCAATTATATATATAGAGCCCGCACCTTTAAAGAAGGACCATAACTCTGGTTCATTAAGACTTGAAACTATTGAACCCTTTGGTTAAAATACATTTGTTTTGGAAATTGTCGATGGCTTAAAAACAAATTTAGCAGATATGTTCCTTCAGGCAATATTTATTCGCTCTATGAATATGAAGTCGCCATGACTTGATATAAGGGCCATAACTCTGGTTCTTTACAGCATTTTATGTATTGAAGTCTATGGGGAAAATGATCTGTGTCACATTTCGTAAATTGGTAATGGACTAAAACAAGATTTGTCAGAGATGTTCCTTTAGTGCACTTCAATCAAATTGCAATAGTGTCATGGCTGGCTGGCCCATTGATTAATGGCCCTCTTCCTGTTGGTCAATCATGCCAATATTCTTGCATTTCCCCATCCAAAGTTGTTGCTGTGACCTCACCATTGCCTCTTTGGTAAATGTCAGTGTTGTGAAAATTGAACTATTGATCAATAGTGTCTGTGATGGCTGCCCCATTGATCAACGGTACTTTCCTTGTTGGTAAATAATGTCAATGACACAAATATTCCTGCATTTCCTCATCCAATCTTTTTTACTGTGACCATTGTCCAGTTGCTAAATGTCATCTGCTGGGCCAATAATGTCAGGGAAAGCTTCCCCATTGATCAATAGTACCTTTCCCATCATTTGTCAATAACACCAATATTCTTGCATATCCCCATCCAATCTTTTTTGCTTTGACCATCGTCCAGTTGATAAATGTCATCTGCTGAGTCAATACTATGAGGGATGGCTGCCCCATTGGTCAATGGTACTTTCACATTGTCAATATTATCAAGGACACCAATATTTTGGCGGGACATTATGTGATGGCACCATCTGGACAGGTGGTAGAGTGGTTTCTGGATGAAATCTCTGTTACTGTATATCGGATCACTTTGAAACATCAAAGTGTGGTTGGAGTAGGTCTGTAGAAGAACTCTTTCGAAGTTGACAATGATCAGAGATGGTCACCAGCCACCTGTATATGGGGGTTGGACTAGGTCTGGAGAAGAAACTCATCGAAATTGACGATAATCCAAAATCCATGATGGCTGCCAGCCAAGGGTGTCAATCTTGAAAATTGGTTTCCGGATGTTAACTCCATTACCGTTTATCGGATTACTTTGAAACTTGATAGGGTGCTTTGACTAGTTATGGAGAAAGAAACTATTGAAGTCGACAATGTTCCTAAATCCAAGATGGCCTCGAGTCAGAGGTGGCCATCTTGAAAATCGATATCTCCATGTCTATTTAGCGGATCGCTTCAGAACGGCATGGGATGACAGGACTAGGTCTGAGGAAAAGATTTGAAATTGTAAATTATCCAAAATCCAATTTGACCGCTAGCAACTGACGGCCATCTTCAAAATTGATTTGTTAATGATAACTCCATGACTATTTAGCGGATCACATTGAAACTTCATAGGATGATGGGTCTGTGTCTGGTAGCGCTCATTCATTGATTTATTGTCATGTTGTGGTATTATGCACCGTTAGCGGATTCTTGTTGTTTTACTGGTACGGATGATTGCCTTATTGGTCAATAATGATGAGGGCCATTGCCATCTGTCTATGGCAACAGTTATGGTTGCCTGATGGACCAATGATGCTTGTTGTGCATTAACTAATCCAAACATGTTTCCAGTTCCTCATCAGCTATGTGAGCACTATGTCCCTTGGGCCATTTATTCAATAATACACACAATGTTATCCATATTACTTTATGTATTTACGTGCGATAAATGTTTCTAATTATAGCAAATGGTCAATGGTAATACCATAGTCTATGGATATTTCTTTCCATTCACAAAATGATATAGGATTGCCAGATAGCAGTTTTGTCTGCCGAAGTCCTTCATTCCCCAAATTATATAGGATTGCTAGATAGCCATTTTGTCTCCTGAAGGCACTCTACTAGAAGGATCACTCTGTTTGACATTTTCGATATCATGCGATACATGTCAGAAGTTGATAGCATCTCTTGTATCTAGTATAGCCACGGTAAGGGGATGCTAAGAAAAATGAATGTTATCAGCTCATTGTTAGCGGGCAAAGGTGAACTCTTTATATGAATATCGCAAGCAAAAAACTTATGATCAACAAGAAATTTATCATTTACTAGATATGGAAACCATTTGAACATAATTTGAGTCAAAAGTCTTCCTACAGTTCTATGATTTGCAATTTAATGGATCGATACAGAAACGTCAGCTCTCAATACATCTTGTGGAGCTTTGTTGATGGTTTATGGCAGAAATTGTCAGGACAAAGCTAACAATACTGGCTTGACAAGGATAACAATACTGGCTTGACAAGGATAACAATACTGGCTTGACAAGGATAACAATACTGGCTTGACAAAGATGACAATACTGGCTTGACAAGGATAACAATACTGGCTTGACAAGGACAACAATACTGGCTTGACAAAGATACCAATACTGGGGTGGAAACACTTAATAAATGACTTCTGTAAGTTGATGGAGGGAGTAAAGTTGAGAGGAGATTAACATATTATCCTAATAACAAGCATCCTCCAAGTTGTATACATTTCACATTTCATCCTTTTAGCGCTCAAACAATTCACCTTTCCAGAGTACCCCACCCATCATATGACGTCATAATGAAATGTGTGATGTGTACAATGACATCATAATGAATGACGTCATGAATGAAGTCGATAAGTACATCACGAACGCATATTTGATGACGGTCTATGGGCTGTTGTACAAATTGTTTGCTTTTACTATTTAATAAATATTCTGTTGAATATTTTGAAACTAATTTGACTGGGCGCTGTTGCTGCCTATGGCAGCAACAGCACCCAGTCTAATTAGTTACAAAATATTCAACAGCTTCCCTGTATAGTTTTCAGGAAATTGATAGCTAGGGCATTTGGGGATCGATCAATCCAAACACGGCGAGGTGTGGGTGGAGCTTAGCTAGTGATGGGCGGGGCATAGCTAAAAATGGAAAGGTCCATTCAATGATATTCCGATTCATTTTGAGAAACTGGTCAAGCACAGGTGCACAACAGCTCTCCTTCAGAAATTTGTTTTATAAAATAACATTTGAATCTAGTTTCTAGGGCAATAGCAGGCTTGTCACTGTCTTCACGTTTCTTCATTGCTTTGTGACCTACAACATATAATTAGCCCAGCCTTAACAAACCATTTATCTTAGCTTTGGCACAGAGTTCCAACTAGAGAAGCGCTGCCACGAAGGACAGATCCAATTTCTGATACTGAGATGATATTTGCTATGAACCAATGCCTCATCGAACGCATCAAGGCAAAATTATTCTAGCAGTTGAATCATTCGGGCACTAATGTTATGTATGTGAAATGAAGTACCACTAGAATCTCAGGAATTATTGGAGTGGATTCATTAAGACAAATATCCTGACAAACAATTGTATCATTACAAGTTTTGAATCATGGCTGTGTCTCACCGATACCCATTTACACGTAAATCACAGAGAGAACGATTGATCATTTGTCATCACTGATTTTAATTAGAGCTCACAAGTGTTTCTCATGATGTTAAAGAAAGTTTTCTAGCATTCACAATCAATGATTGTGCTTCAGATACAATATACCTAAATTTATTTCTCTTGTTTGGGAGGTCACATGCCTTGTGAAAGCAAAATATATTGTGCTGGTTTCTTAAGGCAGCAGGTTAAAAGATGAGATGTAAATATATTGGATAATTTGATAAAGTTGATGTGGTTGCTGTTTGAGATGGCAACAAGCTTGAGTCAACTGTTCACATTATTCAAAGTTTTTCTTATTTAGTCTCACTAATACATGCATTAGGTTCTTGATGGTGCGGCTGGCCAAGAACAACCTTTGCAGTCATCATTAACAAGATCCATTTGCAGGAAAAGAAAAGGAAATTTAAAGAATTTGTGTCTGCGATGAGACAAACAGATTTTTTGTCGCTGAATTTTTGTCTCTGTGATGTGTTAACAGCACATCTCTGTTTGTCATTCCATTGTTAAATTTTCATAAATCTCATGGTCCTCAAACAGAGATTCACTAAGCAACAATTTCTCCTTTCATGGCAAATCTTGACCTTTAAATGTTTTATGGAATTCAGGGTAAAATGTGTTAAACAGTGAGTGTCCGCTGATGGAACAAAATCATCTTCAAGATGTAATCCATCACACGTCTGCGTTGATAAAACAATATGGTCTACAGTCACTCCGACATGTTCATCGGGATACTGTCCTGGGTATCTGCAAGTGATGTAATAAGTCAGTGATTTCTTAAACTGATTGGATGTACACATGCTCACACACTTCAGATGCTTCTTGGATTAACACAAATTTATCGTCAGTACATAAGCAATATTGATGATAATATTAGTTACATTGTATCTGTTTGTGGACATCGTATCTATTTGTGGACGTTGATTTACTTTCATTATCTCATATAAGTTTTCGCTCATTGACACATTTCTGAAACTGTAACAATTTCAGCCGTTATTTGCAGTAAATTAAAACAAAAATTAACCTGGTTTTTATTCTTAAGTTTGGGCATTAACTGTGGGACTGCTGAATATTTTGAAAACTACTTGACTGAAAGTTGTTGGTGGCTTAACTACCAACAACTTTTCAGTCGAATTGTTTACATATTATTCAGCATATTCAAAGTTAAGCTCCATGGAAAATGTAGTCTGCAGAAATTCGGTTGACAGAGAGTTATAAATTAACTGAGTTTTATTGAGGAAGATAAATATGAGCCTGGTTAATATTGTGAAATACAGGGAAACTTGCCCAAAATCACACCATGCATTGTCCAAAGCTCTCTTTAAACTGATCATATTTCAATGAGTGGGTTCAATACTCATGTCAAAATCTTCGCTGTGTAAACCAAATACCTCTCCAAAGCAGTCCAATTATTTAATCCCTTGGGCTCTCAGATTTGAGAAGTTTTATTGCAATTAACTTGGGAATGCATGCATACATACAATTAAAGAACCACAGTTAGTTGATTTGATGGATAGTAAGATGACAAAAGATGTTACAAAATGAATGAGATTTCGTCTATAACATAATGCATTCTCATGTGTCAAACAGAGCCGCATAAGACTAACATTTATCTGCCATGACAGATGAGATTGGTAATGGGTTAAAGTGGCTTATCAAAGACAGGATCTCATTCTATATAAATGGAGGATTGCCAGGAAGAATCTTTATCTTGTAGTGCCCCATGTCTGGTAAGAGGAGATTTGTGTGTACACTCATGAACATGGAAGAGCTTGTCCTGGCAGTTTTTACCATATTCATTGGCATTTACAAGAGATATGTCTTGTCTTGAGCAAAATATTGGAAGCATTTTCATTTGAAAGCCAGATGATTGAACATTATTGTCATCATTAACCGTTACTAAGTACGATTGTTTTTGACAACTTTCAACTTGATTTAGCTATGACATGATGTGTAAAGTCGTTTTGCATGTAGGATGAGATGTGTTATTGATCAAGATCATTAACAGTGATTTTGAAATTGACCCATGTTTAACCGGGCATCAGATACCCCCAGACACGACTTCTGGCCAGAATCAGATTTGTTTGGACACGCTTGACCAGGACTCATTGGTAATTTTGACCCCTGGGATATAGATATGGATTTTGTCAGATTTTCTTACTTATACTTTCTGTGGAAGTTCCAAATATCTTCTTCCTATTGTGTTTTAGCTTTACGCATATAGATAACCTCATATCATTTCTTATTTAGCCTGTGTCTAAATGCAATTACGTATTTACCACATAAGTATAAGGTTTTATATTTGTTTTCATGGTGTTCTTTGTATGATCCCAATTCTCTCTTACTCCGTCACTCTCATGTCATGCAATCCACACATTTATTAATTAACATAGCAACAATTTCAATCTAAATAATATTCAACTACTTATTATTTTCATCGTAGCAAATTAGGCAAATCTTGTCTTTATGTTTGAAATGGACATACATTGTATCCATATTACTTTATGAATTAAACCTGTCATGAGTATTTTCAATCAGGGTAAAGGGAAGCTGGTAATGTGAAACCCTATGGAGAATTGACTCTCTTCACAACATGATACAGGATTGCCAGAGGGATACATGTCAAAGGTTGATAGAATTCCACGCTAAAGGGAGTCAAAGAAAAATGGATGTTAACAGCACATTATTAGACGCTATCAGTGGGGAAAACCTGAACTCTTTTAGGAACATCTCAAGCAGAAAATTTATTGTCAACAAGAAATCTCTTATTTACTCGGCTAATCATCATCTACGAGTGTATAAAAAATGATAGTGTAAGAGTAATTTTGTGAAACATGAGAGTGTTACCCACTTTATAAACAAAAACAGCCAGACACTATATACCAGGTGACTAAAGTCTGAAAACAATAGAGGGATCAGACCTGCCACTCAGGTATCTGATGATACAATTACATGACTCAAATTAGTCGACATTGCAATCAAAATAACGTAAAACTTCATCATGAAAATCATAAAGTTCATCACTAAAGTGTTTGATTTGTATGTCTTTGATGAATTTACAATTTATTAAACATTCTGTAGAATATTTTGAAATTAATTTGACTGGGAGGTGTTGCTGCCACAAATGTCATGGCATGTCTTTGTCGCTTTGGCCATCGAAGGTTTAACTAGTCACCTGTGTTAATAACGACCTTTTGATGGCCCATAGAGTCTTTACCAGGTTTGATTGCATTTCATCTTTCTTAAGCTTCGTGATTTGCAATTTAACGGATCGATACATGAATGTCAGCTCTCAATAAGTCTTTTGGAGCTGTGTTGTTGTGATTATAGCCGAAATTGCCTTGTCAAGGATAACAATACTGGAGTGGAAACACTTAATCAACGACTTCTATAAGTTGATGGAGGTTTCGTATATGGTCTATTAGCGCACAGTCTAATCCTAGAGATGGTGGTATGATCGTAGGGCAGATGTATATAAGTGTCTATGGCTTCGGGGGATGAAGCTACTGATCAGGCTGACGATGGAATGATTGACTGACAGATGAATATAATTGTCTATTACCAGTGATAAGTGACAGATTGACTGCCAGACTTGAATATTCCAGGATGGGTCGGTTCACTAATTAACAGACGGACTGAGGTATTGATGGACTGACTGACGGGCCGACTGACTGACTAACTGACCAAATTATTGACTTCCACTAACTGACTGACTGCACAGTTGTCTTCATGGACTAACTTATAGCTTCTCAGATTAGGCTATGCTTTAACTTTTAACATAATAACAAGTTGACAACACTAAGTTTTTCTATCATACATCTTTCTTCTTCATGTAACTTTAACAACAGCATACAGACAGTATTCTCGTGGGAATCACCCACCAATGATATCCTCAATCAATATAAAACCTTCATTTTTATACAAGTTTCCACAATGATCATGAGAATAATTAAATGTAGATTATGCAAGTGACAGATGGCATTTGACAACAGTTTTTCAAAATTTTCTTCCATATAATCTGCCAATGTACACATACACGGCTACTATCAATTTAAACCAGAACATTTAAAATTAGATGTCTTTTGTTATACTATTTCGGCATGCATCAACTGGCTCAGACCGGTCAAGACTTGCTGACTGCTACTAATCACAAGACGGCTGTTGTAGTCATTCATGCATAACTTTATAGTTCTTGGCTGCCTATGACACCAAGATTGGATGGGGATGGCTTACAGATTCTCTCCTAAATGTTTTTATTTTCCATGTATAGTAAAATCGCTCCTGCCATATAGAGATTAAAGAAGAGAGACATTTACGTATCAATATCCTCATAACAACCATCCGAGATTCGTACATTTCAACTTTCATCCTCCTAGCGCTCAAACCAGTCACTGATATCCTGATTCATTTTGAGGAACTGGTCAAGGACAGGTGCTCAACAGCTCTCCTTCAGAGATTTATTTTATAAAACAATATTTGACTCCGCAATCCAGCTTTATAGCAGGCTTGTCACTGTCTTAGCTTTTCTTCATTTCTTTGTAAACTACAACATATAATTAGCCCGTTCACACAATCTATCTGTATCCCAGCATTAACAAACCATTTATCTTAGCTCTGGCATAGAGTTCAACTAGAGAAGCGCCACCAAGGACAGATTCAATTTCTGATACAGAGATGATATTTGCTATGAACCAATGCCTCATCAAACTTATCAATGCAAAATTATTCTAGCAGTTGAATCAGTCGGGCACCAATGTTATATATGTGAAACGGAGTACCACTAGAATCTTGGGAATTATTGGAGAGGATTAATTAAGACAAATATCCTGACAAACAATTGTATCATTACAAGTTTTGAATCGTAGCTGTGTCTCACTGATACCCATTTACACATAAATCACAGAGAGAACGATTGATCGTTTGTCATCACTGATTTTAATTAGAGCTCACAAGTGTTTCTCATGATATTAGAGAAAGTTTTCTAGCATTTACAATCAATGATTGTGATTCAGATACAATATACCTAGATTTATTTCTCAGCGAACCTTTCACCAGTCTTGTTTGGGAGGTCACATGCGCTGTGAAAGCAAAATATATCGTGCTGGTTTCTTAAGACTATGAGTCAAAAGATGTGAAATGTCAATATATTGAATAATTTGATAAAATTGATGTGGTTGCTGTTTGAGACGGCAAGAACCTAGATTCAACTGTTTTTCTTATTTAGTCTCACTAATACATGCATTAGCTTCTTGATGGTGCAGCTGGCCAAGAACAATCTTTGCAGTCATCATTAACAAGATCCATTTGCAGGAAAAGAAAAGGCAGTTTAAAGAATATTTGTCTGTGATGACTGAGTTTGTCATTCCATTGTTAAATTTTCACAAATCTCATGGTCCTCAAACGGAGATTCACTAAGCAACAATTTCTCTTTTCATGGCAAATCTTGACCTTTAAATGTTTTATGGAATTCAGGGTAAAATGTGTTAAACAGTGAGTGTCCGCTGATGGAACAACATCATATTCAAGATGTAATCCATCACACGCCTGCGTTGATAAAACAATATGGCCTGCAGTCATTCAGACATGATCATCGTGATACCGTCCCGGGTATCTGCACGTGATATAATAAGTCAGTGATTTCTTAAACTGATTGGATGTACACACGCTCACACACTTCAGATGCTTCTTGGATTAACAAACATTTATCGTCAGCGCATCACCAATATTGATGATAATATTAGTTACAGTGTATTTATTTGTGGACATTGTATCTATTTGTGGACATTGATTTGCTTTCATTATCTCATATAAGTTTTCTCTCATTGACACATTTCTGAAACTGTAACAGTTTCAGCCATTATTTGCGGTAAATTAAAACAAAAATTAACCTGGTTTTTATTCCTAAGTTTGGGCATTAACTGTGGGACTGCTGAATATTTTGAAAACTACTTGACTGAAAGTTGTTGGTGGCTTAATTACCACCAACTTTCAGTCAAATTGTTTACATATTATTCAGCATATTCAAAGTTAAGCTACATGGAAAATGTAGTCTGCAGAAATTCGGTTGACAGAGAGTTATAAATTAACTGCGTTTTATTGAGGAAGATAAATATGAGCCTGGTTAATATTGTGAAATACAGGGAAACTTGCCCAAAATCACACCATGCATTGTCCAAAGCTCTCTATACTGATCATATTTCAATGAGTGGGTTCAATACTCATGTCAAAATCTTCCTTGTGTAAACCAAACACCTCTCCAAACCAGACCAATTATTTAATCCCTTGGGCTGTCAGATTTGAGAAGTTTTATTGTAACGGACCTTTCTTGTTTTAGCTATGCCCCGCCCATCTCTAGCTAAGCTCCACCCACACCTCGCTTGTGTTGGGATCGATCGATCTCTGAACACCCTGACTATCAATTTCCAAAAAACTACACAGGTACATGTAAGCTGTTGAATATTTTGAAACTAATTTGACTGGGCGCTGTTGCTGCCTAAGGAAGCAACAGTGCCCAGTCAAATTAGTTTCAAAATATTCAACCGCATGTTTCTTAAATAGCAAAGAATTACAAAGATATACAATTCATACAATTGAGATTTGGTGATGGTCTATATGGAACCCTTTGTGACTTAATGATTATGACGTCATCATACACGCGCTGAGCTGATTATGACGTCATGGGAGGGCTGATGATGAATGGATACTCTGGAAAGGTGAATTAACTTCCAGGGTATGCATGCATACATATTTTGTGTAATGTTTGACCCTCTATCAATGATGGCAACATCAACATCAGCTTACTGGTCATAAATCCATCATAATGTATGTCTCAATGATTTTGTATATATTCTAACAATAACATCTTTGATACCCAGTCATTTAAATTTTGTTAAAATTCATACAATTAAAGTAACCATAGCTAGTTGATTTGATGGATAGAAAGATGACAAAAGATGTTACAAAATGAATGGCATTATCTTTCTAACATAATCCATTCTCATGCGTCAAGCAGAGCGGCATAAGACTAACATTTATCTGCTATGACAGATGAGATTGGTAATGGGTTAAAGTGGCTAATCAGGGACAGAAACTCATTCTATATAAATGGAGGATTGCCAGGAAGAATCTTTATCCTCTAGTGCCCCATGTCTGGTAAGAGGAGATTTGTGTGTACACTCACGGACATGGAAGAGATTGTCCTGGCAGTTTTGACCGTATTCATTGTTAGCTCACCTGGCCTGAAAGTGAACTTATGTCATGGCGACCGCCCGTCGTGTGTCTGTCCATGCGTCCGTCAACTTTTCATTTAAAACAACTTCTTCTCAAGAACCATTGGGCCGACTTCAATTATATTTGGCAGGAAGCATCCCTTGGGCTTAGAGATTCAAGTTTGTTCAAAGGAAGCGGATCGGTCAAAATCCAAGATGGCCGTCGGCCAAAATGGCTGATTTTTAGAAACACTGAAAAAGCTGCTTCTCCGAAACCGCTGGAGGAATTGATTCAAACCTCATAACACATCATCTGTGGCAGTGGTAGACCCAAGTTTGTTAAAGGCAACCTGATTGGCCGATTTGCTTGGTGGCCATCTTGGATGAACTAGTTTTTACGAAAATGACTTCTTCACCCGAACCGCTGAAGAGATAGAGCTGAAATTTTGTAAATATGCTTAGGGACCAAGCGCCTTTCGATTTTGTTCAAGGGAAGTTTGTTCGTTGAAAAATGTGGCCACCATCAACCAATCAAAATTCAGCGTTTCTTGGTCATATTGGCTTTTTTGTATTTGATGTATTTTGATGGCGAAAATTGCTTTATAGATGCTTATCAGTGTGGAGAGTTCAAATATGTCACTTTCGAGACTGGGATAAACGGTTTGGTTGCCATCTTGGTTTGTTTTCCTGCCATAGGCTCCCATAGTAAAGCAATGGGCCCATAGTAAAGCAATGGGAAATTCTTTAAACGACTTCTCAAGAACCACTGGGCCGATTTCAATTATATTTGGGAGGAAGCATTCATAGGGCATAGAGATCTAAGTTTGTTCAAATGAACCCGATCGGCCAATTTCAAAAATTCTTCTCTGAAACCGCGTGGGGAATTGATGCAAACCTCATGAAATATGATTTATGGCAAGGGAACTTGATTGGTCAAATGGTTCGGTGGCCATCTTGGTTGACCTAGTTGTAGCGAAAATGACTTATTCTCCAGAAGCGGTGAAGGGATCGGGCCAAAATTTAGTAGATATGATTAGGGCCTAAGGGCCATTAAGGTTTGTTCAAGAGAAGTTGATCCGTCAAAAAACATGGCCGCCATGGGCCAATCAAAATATAGCATGTTTGGCGGCCATATTGGATTTTTTTATTTGATGGATTTTGAGGGCGAAATTGGTTTTATATGTGTGTTTGTTTGGTTATTCTGATCTCAAATTTGCAATTTTCGAAACTGTCGGATAACCGGTTTGGTGCCCATCTTGTTGATAAAGATCATTCTAGTTGAAATGCCTATTGTCCAAGTGAGCGATTCAAGCCCCTTGGGCCTCTTGTTATTTGCAAGAGATATATCTTGTCTTGAGCAAAATATTGGAAGCATTGTCCTTAGAAAGCCAGATGACTGAACATTATTGTCAGCATTAACCTTTAGTAAATATGATTGTTTTTGACAACTTTCACCTTGATTTGGCTATGGCATGCTGGGTAAAGTCATCTTGCATATAGGATGAGATGTGTTATTGATCAATATCATTAACAGTGATTTTGAAATTGACCCATATTTAACCGGTCATCAGATACCCCCAGAGACTACTGCTCACCAGAATCAGATTTGTTTATATGCGCTTGAATAGGGCTCATTAGTAATTTTGACCCCTGGGATACAGATATTGTTTTTGTCAGATTTTCTCACTTATACTTTCTGTGTTCAAATGATATCGTCTTCCTGTTGTGTTTTAGTTTTACACATATAGATAACCACATGCCAGTTCTTATTTAGCTCTGTCAAGATGCACTTATGAACGTATTTACCGCATAAGTATAAGGTTTTATATTTGTTTTCATGGTGTTCCTTGTATGATCCCAATTCTCTCTTACTCTGTCACTCTCATGTCATGCAATCCACACATTTATTAATTAACATGGCTACAATTTCAATCTAAATTATGTTCAACTAATTATTATTTTCATCGTAGCAAATTAGGCAAATCTTGTCTTTATGTTTGAAATGGACATACATTGTATCCATATTACTTTATAAATTAAACCTGCCATGAGTATTTTCAATCAGGGTAAAGGGAAGCTGGTAATGTGAAACCCTATGGAGAATTGACTGTCTTCACAACATGATACAGGATTGCCAGATGGCGGTATTGTCTTCGCGATACTGTACATGTAGTTGATGGATTACTCTTAACTGTTTCGCTGTCAAGGGATACATGTCAGAGGTTGATGGAATTCTGCCTGTGCTGTATATCTTATCCACGCTAAAGGGAGTCAAAGAAAAATGGATGTTAACAGCACATTATTAGACGCTATCAGTGTGGAAAACCTGGACTCTTAGGAACATCTCAAGCAGAAAATTTATCGTCAACAAGAAATCTGTCATTTACTCGGCTAATCATCATCTACGAGTTTATAAAAAATGATAGTGTAAGAGTAATTTTGTGAAACACTGTGTTACCCACTTTATAAACAGAAATTGCCAGACCTTAAAATCTGAAAATAATGGTGGGATCAGACCTGCCACTCAGGTATCTGATGATACAATTACATGACTCAAATTAGCCGACATCACAATCAAAATAACGCAAAACTTCATCATGAAAATCATAAAGTTCATCACTAAAGTGTATGATTTGTATGTTTTTGATGAATTTACAATTTCTTAAACATTCTTTGGAATATTTTGAAACTAATTTGACTGAGAGGTGTTGCTGCCACAACTGCCATGACATGTTTTTATCGCTTTGGCCATCAAAGGTTTAACTGGGCACCTGTGTTAATGACGACATTTTGGTGGCCCATAGAGTCTTTGCCAGGTTTGACTGCATTTCATCTTTCTTAATCTTCGTGATTTGCAATTTAATGGATCGATACATGAATGTCAGCTCTCATAAGTCTTTTGGAGCTGTGTTGTTGTGATTATAGCGGAAATTGCCTTGTCATTGATAACAATACTGGAGTGGAAACACTTAATCAACGACTTCTATAAGTTGATGGAGGGATTAAAAAAGAGAGACATATACATATCAATATCCTCATAACAGCCGACAAAGCTTGGTACATTTCAACTTTCATCCTTCTAGCGCTCAAACTGGCCAATGAGTCACTGATATCCTGATTCATTTTGAGGAACTGGTCAATGACAGGTGCTCAACAGCTCTCCCTCAGAGATTTATTTAATAAAACAATATTTGACTCCAGAATCCAGATTTATAGCACACTTGTCATTGTCTTAGCTTTTCTTCATTGCATTGTAACCTATAACATATAATTAGCCCGTTCACACAATCTGTCTCTATCCCAACATTAACAAACCATTTATCTTAGCTCTGGCATAGAGTTCCACCTAGAGAAGCGCCACCAAGGACATATCCAATTTCTGATACAGAGATGATATTTGCTATGAACCAATGGCTCATCAAACATATCATTCTCTGCATCTAACAACCTTCCTAATCCAAGCTAAATTATTCTAGCATTTGAAGCGATGGTCAAATTCGACTCCTAACCATAGTTAGCTGTAGCTAACTAGAATACCAGTCAAACTTCAAATAGTTAACTAGCTAGTCAACTATAGTCAACCGAGTACCCAACCTCGATTCAGATGGTTAGTGCGATATTTGTGTAAATTTCAAAATGGCAGACGCCGATCACTTACCACGAATAAATGCATATAAAAGCGTAAACATTTCACTAAATAACTTAGGTTTGATGAAATTATGCTTTCCCATTGTATGTCAATGTTCCAAAGCCCATATTCCTTCCCACTTTATGTCATATGGACGCTTTTTAATGTCTTAGTGGACAAAAATAACCCATTTTCGTAGGTCATCAAAACAGACGACAGAAAGGGTTAATAGAGACTGGTACCCGGCTCCAAATTTTCTGCAACAGTAATTCAATATGGAACCGGGTACCAATGAACTACAGTCGACTACGATCAAGTTCGACTGGGCATAGCAACTGCGCATGATCAGTAAACCAGCAAACTGACTATAGTTAGCGAGTCGAACTTGACCAAGGGGGCACCAATGTTATATATCAGACATTATTGATGCATAGGATGCAAAGACAAATATTCTGACAAACAATTCACCTTTTCAGAGTACCCACCTGTTATATGACATCATAATGAACTGCACGATGTGTACAATGACATCACAATGAATGACGTCATGAATGACATCGATAAGCATGTTATGAACGCATATTTGAAGACGGTTTATGCATTGTTGTACAAATTGTGTGCTTTTACTATTTAATAAATATTCTGTTGAATATTTTGAAACTAATTTAACTGGGCGCTGTTGCTGTGTATAGTTTTCAAGAAATTGATAGCTAGAGCATTTGGGGATCAATCAATACTAACACGGTGAGGTGTGTGTGAAGCTTAGCTAGTGATGGGTGGGGCATAGATAAAAAAGGAAAGGTCCATTGTCTCATTACAAGCTTTGAATCATGGCTGGGTATCACAAATACCCGTTTACACATATATTCACATAGAGAACGATTGATCATTTGTCGTCACTGATTTTAATTAGAGCTCACAAGAGTTTCTCATGATGTTAGAGAAGGTTTTCTGGCATTTACAATCAATGCTTATGCTTCAGATACAATATACCTAGATTTGTTTCTCTGAACCTTTCACCAGTCTTGTTTGGGAGACCACCTGTCATTTAAGAGCAAGATACCCCATCCTAGTTCATTAAGATTGTACTCGGTCAAAAGATGTGTAATCTCACTTCTGTTAAATAATTTAATGAAGTAACTGGTTGCTGTTTAAGATGGCAACAAGTTGGGGGCAACGGTATTCAAAATCCTATTTAGTCTCACTTATACATACATTAGCCTCTTAATGGTCCACCTGGCTAAAAATATCCTTTGCAGTGATCTTTAGCAACATCCATTTGCAGGAACAGAAAAGATGATTTAAAGAATTTTTGTCTCGAACACCGGGTCAATAACTGAACCTGTCATTCCCTGCAGTGTTATGTTTGCACAAATAATCTCATGGTCCTCTAACAGAGATTAATTAAGCAAAACTTGCAATTTTAGTGACAAATCTTGACCTTTAAATGTTTTTGCAATTCAGGGAAAAATGTGTTAAACTGTCCGCTGATGGAACAAAATCATCTTCAAAATCTTTCTTGTTTAGTCTCCCTAACACACGCATTAGCTTCTTGATGGTGCACCTGGCCAAAGACAACCTTTGCAGTCATCTTTAATAACATCCCTTTATGGGAAAGGAAAAGATGATTTAAAGAATGTTTGTCTCTAATTACCAGATCAATAAGTGAGCCTGTCATATTCCTGTGTTAAATTTTAACAAATAATCTCATGGACCTCAAACAGAGATTTAAATTTTATTGACAAACCTTGACCATTAAATGTTTCTTGAAATTCAGGTTAAAATGTGTTAAACTGATCGCTGATGGAACAAAATCATCTCCACGACGTAATCTATCACACGCCTGCATTGATAAAACAATATGGCCTGTAGTCACTCCGACATGATCATCGTGATACGGTCCCGTGTATCTGCGCATGATATAATAAGTCTGTGATTTCTTAAACTGATTGGACGTTATTACGGGGACACACGCTCACACACTTCAGATGTTTCTTGGATTAACAAGCATTTATCGTCAAGACATCAACAATATTGATGATAATATTAGTTACGGTGTATCTATTTGTGGACGTTGATTTGCTTTCATTATCTCATTAATTATCTTTCACTGACATATTTCTGAAACCGTATCAGTTTCAGTGCTTATTAAATGGTAAATTAAAACAAAAATTAATCTGCATTTTATTCTTAAGATTAACCTTCCGACCGGTGTAAGCCACCAGACAAGAATTCCAATGGTCAATAACAGTGGACTTAACTACCAATAACTGTCAGTCAAATTCTGTTCATATTATTCGGCATATCCAAAGTTAAGCGCCATGGAATATGTAGTCTGCTGTAATTCAACAGTTACGAATTCAGTGAGTTTTATTCAGGAGGGTTAATATGAACCTCCTTAACCCTTTAACACTCAAGTCGGATAAAACAGCTTCTGAAGTCGTCTTGAGAAATGTCCATTTGCAGACCAAGAGAAGAGTATATTTTAAATTTTACGACTGGAATGACCGGCTCGATAACCGAGCCAGTCATTCCAGTGGTAAATTTTCAAAAAATACTCTTCTCGTGGTCTGCAAATGGACATTTTCTATGTGAAAATTGAGATTTTCTTGAACAAAATTGAGTGTTAAAGGGTTAATATTCTGAAATACAGAGGAGCTTCCCCAAATCAAACCATCCATTGACCAAAGCCGTCCCTTAAAGGACAATTCCAGGATTGGTAAAAGTGTACTTTATTTGAAAGACTATTATATGACTAACATATTGGATCCTAAATAAAAACAATAGACAAATAATACGAGTAACTATACCATCGTAAACATGGGATTATTTTATCTCCTGGGCGGTGCCATTTTCTTGCAACGAGGGCGAGATTTCACGAGATCCTAATGTCATCCCCGCACCAACGCTATCTTTGCCGAGCACGAAGGCTGTACAGTAAATATGTATATGCATGGAGGCCTAACACGGGCTAATTTGTAATCGTTAGGACATTGTCCAGTTAAGCTAGTAAGTTTTTCAAGTAATTCTAGTATCGGAAGTCAGTGGGGAATCGTTAACCCCTGGACCGCTAAAACATAGATTCCATTTTCTCTATCATATCAGAATGCGTTCATTTTGGTAACAATGATGCTGTAAGTCAGTGCTGTGCACGACAGCAACACGTTTCGGCAACATTTTTTTTTAAAATGTACTCGGCACTATCTCTGTAAATAGGCTGTTAGGCATTTTACACCACGCGATAAGGGTTAAATGAAGTGGCACACTTGACACGTGTGTATTTTCAAATTACTCAGCCAACTCGAGATACCGTTATAGCGTGTGTCACAGGCAGTGTAAATATATATTCCAAGAAAACATATGATATGATAATATTGCCGGAACCACATAACCGATTGTAATAATTTTGATATCTACCTGTAGCTGCAAATTCGAAGATTTATCCAATGCTAGGGATGTTAGAATCGGCCTTGTGGTTCAAAAGATAGAATCTGCGGGGAAAACTAAGCCAGCAAAATTTCAAGCAAAAATTTCAGGATGCACTCTATCCATCATCCCATATCAGAATGAGTAATACAGCTACAATGACAGACTTTGCTGTGCCGAAAGCTTTACAATGTTATCACATAACCGGAATGATTCCATCAAAATATCTTAATTATTGAAATTACTACAGCTTGCCGGGCAATATTGATCTGCGATGAAAATTCCCAGATTTTGTGTCAAAATGTTAATTCATTTGGTGATATCTTTGGCAATATTTACATGAGCAAAATTATAAGTGGTCAGGAAAATAGCCATTTCTTTCAGCTTTAAGCACACTCCAATTTAATGACAATATGCAAAGATAAAGTCTGCGAGACAAAACCCATCTCATGCCGAATTCTACCAAAAAAGGATAACATATTCTCAGATCGTATTTTAGATGAATAATTTTTTTTATATATTCCAGTCTTTTGAACCTCTTGTCCGATATTAACATCCATTATATCATATTAATACCGAGATCGGCACCTATTTAGAGATCCTAGAATCATTGGAATTGCTTCAGCGGTACGTTTGCTATTAACATTTATGTATACTTCCTTAAAATATATACCCGTATCCCTAGGCCTCGCGCCTCCAGACATAGCAATAGCGGTGGTGTGGGGCTGATGTCGCTAGACGCGATAAAATGGCAGCGCCAAGATGTGCAAAAAACTTTATCTAGCGATAGTTGGTTACGCTATTTCTATTTGGTTATTATTCTGGCACAATTTCATTAAACATGTAATAATCTTTCAAATAAAGCATACTTTTTATCATCCCGGAATTGTCCTTTAAAACTGAATTCCAATGAGTGGGTTCCAAACTCCTGTAAAAATTTTCCCTGTGTAAAAACCAGAAACCTCTCCAAGCCAGACCAATTATTTACTCCATTGTGGTTTCGGTTTTAAGAGGTCTCATTGTAATTAACTCTGGCACATGCCCATAGTCATACATATTTTGGTAGAGTTTGACCCTCTGGTAATAGCCAAATTAGCTTTTATGTCATAAATTTGTCATAAATAATGCGTGTCAATGATTTTGTATATATTTTAACAGCACATGTCTGATGTCCTGTCAGTCAAATTGTGTTCAAGTTCATACAATGAGAGAGCCATGGCTAGTTGATTTGATGGATAGAAAGATGACAAAAGATGTTATAAAATGAATAACATTATCTCTATAACATAACCCATTCTCATGTGTCAAACAGAGCCGCATAAGACTAACATTTATCTGCCATGACAGATGAGATTGGTAATGGGTTAAAGTGGCTAATCAGGGACAGGAACTCATTCTATGTAAATGGAGGATTGCCAGGAAGAATCTTTATCCTGTGTCCTATGTCTGGTAAGAGGAGATTTGTGTGTACACTCAGGGACATGGAAGAGATTGTCCTGGCAGTTTTGACCTTATTCATTGGCATTTACAAGAGATATGTCTTGTCTTGAGCAAAATATTGGAAGCATTGTCCTTTGAAAGTAAGATGACTGAACATTATTGTCAGCAATAACCTTTAGTCTGTGCGATTCTTTTTGACTTTCAGCATGATTTGACTATGGCATGCTGGGTAAAGACGTCTGGCATATATAGGATGAGAAGTGTTATTGATCAACTTCAGTAACATTGATTTTTAAATTACCCATATTGAACCGGTCAACAGATAACCCTAGAGACAACTGCTCACCAGAATCAGATTTGTTTAGATGCGCTTGACCAGGGCTCATTAGTAATCTTGACCCCTGGGATATAGACATGGATTTTGTGAGATTTTCTTACTTGTGCTCTCTGTGGAACGCTCCAAAGATATCTCCGTTCCTGTTGTGTTTAGTTTTACGCATCTAGATAACCTCATATCATTTCTTATTTAGCTCTGTGTCAAGATGCACTTATGAAAGAATTTACCGCATAAGTACAAGGTTTTATATTTGTTTTCATGGTGTTCCTTGTATGATCCCAATTCCCTCTTACTCTAAATTATATTCAAGTAAAGTTTATCTTCATCTTAGCAAATTCGCCAAATCTTGTCTTTAAGTTTGAAATGGACATATCCATGTTACATTATGGATTAAACCTATCATGAGTATTTTCAATCAGGGTAAAGGGTAGCTGGTAATGCGATACCATGTAGAGAATTTGCTTTCTTTACATGGTACAGGATTGACAGATAGCAGTATTGTCTTCAAGACACTCTACTTGATGGAATACGCTGATTGACTGTTTCGCTGTCAGGGGACACATATCAGAGGTTGATGGAATTCTTCCTGCATTGTATCTCTTGTCTATGCTAAAGAGAGTCAAGAAAAATGGATGTTGACAGCACATTATTAGCTATCAGCGGGTAAAAACTGGACTCTTTTTTGGAAAATGTCAAGCGGAAAATTTATCATCAATGAGAAATCTGTCATTTACTCGCCAACACATCATCATCTACCAGTTTGTAAAAATGATAGAGTAATTTACTGAAACATACGAGTATTATCAATTTTTTTAACCAAAATTCCCAGACACCATATATACCAAGGTATCAGGAGATGATATCTGGAAACATCTAAAGCTTACGATTAATACTCTATACCCTCAAATTTGCTAAAGAAAATTTCAGTTTTTTCAAAGAAAATCTCCATTTGCAGACGAAGAGAAGGTTATAATTCAAACTTGATTCTGGAAACACTGGCTTGGTTATCGATCCAGTCATTCTAGTTGCTATTGTTTAAAAAGTTTGCTTTTGGACTTTCATCAAGACCTGAGCATCCAGTCTTATCTGGTTTGCCTATTAACCCTTTCACCAATGAATTCCCCGTATCTCATTTTCAAGGCCTCCGGTAGTAATGACCTCCAGTCAAATTAATTTCAAAATGTTCAACAGGATAAGTTTTAATTATATGTCGTAGATAATATATATTTTCCAGGATTTGCCAGTGAAAGGGTTAAAAGGTTTAGTGACTACCTGTTAACCGTTTAACCCTTGAATTTGTTCAAATAAAGTGAAATTTTCCCATAGAAAATGTCCTTTTGCAGACCAAAAGAAGACTATTTTAAAAATTAAACCATTGGAATGACTAGCTCGGTTATCGAGCCTGTCGTTCCAGTGGTAAATTTTCAAAAAATAGTCTTCTCTTGGTCTGCAACTTGACATTTCTCAAGAGCACTGCAGAAGCGTTTTTTTGGCTGATATACGTGTTAAAGGGTTAAGGACCCATATGGTGTTTGTTATGGTCAGGTTTGAGTAGATTTCATCTTTCTCAAGCTTCCATGATTAGCAATTTAATGGATCGATATATAAATGTCACCTCTCAATAAGTCTTTTGGAGCTGTGTTGATGTATTATAGCGGAAATTGCCTTGTCAAAGATAACAATGCTGGAGTGGAAACACTTAATAAATGACTTCTATAAGTTGATGGAGGGATTAAAGATGGGTCGGAACAGTTAATATTCTACTAACAATAGTTGACAGTACAGACATTTCATATCTTTATCCTCATCACTTGATCCATGTAATATCCAAACCAGGCAGTGATGTAGATTTCAAATAGTCGCACAAGTATTATAGCCTTCATTATTCCTACCCCCTCCCCACAGATCAACTATAACAGCACACACCTACCAGTACATATCTGCACACATCCATCCATCCCATCCAACTACTCATTTCACCACCGAGCACTCAACCCGCCATTACACATCCCCTACCAATGTGAATCTAAACATGTTCTCACCTGACCCTGCCAGACCATACTTTTTATATCCACATAAAAAAACCATTTCACAAATGGAGTGATCCAATCTGTCACTCAGGTATTTAATGTCACAATTAAAAGTGATATGGTGCTAGATGTTACTTTACATCACACTCATAAAACAACATAAAACCCCATTAACCCTCATAACAGCCAAAAACAGATTCTGCGGTGGTCTTGAGAAAGGTCCATTTACAGACCAAGAGAAGACTATTTTTGAAAAGTTACCACTGGAATGACTGGCTCGATAACCGAGCCAGCCATTCCAGTGGTAAATTTTCAAAAACAGTCTTCTCTTGGTTTTCAAATGAACTTTTTATATGAGAAAATTGAAGTTTTCTTGAGCATATTCGAGGGTTATAGGGTTAAGCTCCATAATGACAGTCTACTGACACTAAAGTGTATAGGTCATTGATACATTAACAATTTACTAACCATTCTGGTGAATATTTTGCAAATATTTTAACCGTATTAAGTTACCTTAAAATTGGGATTCTGGGAATTCAGGATTCCGATCGATTCTGACATGCATAAAAAAAGTCGGCATAGGTTTGTTGTAAATGGGTTATGCATACATTAGCGACTAATGAATCTCTCCACTTTACCACACCCGGTTTCTCCTATTCATCCATTTAACAGAATAGTGAAATACAGTTGATTACAGTTAATTACCGTTTAACACTCAAATTCTTTCACGAAAATTCTAATTTTCTGATGGAAAAGGACCATTTGTAACATAAGAGAGGACTATTTTTTTTAATTTACCGCTGGAATGACTGACTTGGTTTATAATCGAGCCAACAGGTATTCCAATGGGAGAAAATTTACTTGAACAGATTTCAGGGTTAAAATAATATAGGGTTAGTATCAGTAATGAACCTTTCCAGTTTTAGCTATGCCCGGCCTATCTCTAGCTAAGCTCCGCCCACACCTCGCTCGTGTTGGGATCGACCGATCCCTGAACTCCTTGACTGTCAATTTCCAGAATACTATACCAGTAAGCTGTTGAATATTTTGAAACTAATTTGATTGGGCGCTGTTGCTGCCTATGGCAGCAACAGCGTCCAGTCAAATTAGTTTCAAAATATTCAACAGAATGTTTATTAAATGGTAAACAAACACAATTCGTACATGGTCTCAGACTATTAAACTTTAAAGATGGACTAAATCGAGTCATTCAGGTCATAATTAACTTTGACATCATCCTACACGTCACTTAGTTGATTATGACATCATATGACGTCAGATGATGGATGGATAAACTGGACAGCTCTATTGAGTGTTTATGATAAGATAGATTTGTTAAAGGCCAGTGAATGTAAGTGTGGCTGGTAAATTAATGCAACTTGTTCGATCTTAGCTACATGTAGCTCAGTAAATGCCATGATTTGTCATTCTTTATACCAAGTGGTCAAGGACATATGAGGACTCATATTCACCCAGCAGTGACGTCTGCTTTAAGATTTTGTTGCTCAAGCAGCCAAGAGACACAGCTCTACAGTCATCTTGTAGACTAAGTAAAGACAATATTTTGAAAATTTACTATGGAATTTGACTGGATTGATAATTGAACCAATCATTTCAGGAGTATTTAGTTTTTAATAGTCGTCTCTAATGCCTGCAAATCAGCATTGACTAAATGAAGATTGTTATTTTCTCACCCAAATGCGACCGTTAACCTGAAAGGAAACCACTATTTGATCCTGAGGGCTGGTGAATGTTTATATAGCACATCTGACTTAATAACTTTTCTTCATTGCCAGGATACTCTGAACTAACATACAGCATCTCATTAGCTTGCTCAGCACAATCAGCCTCTACCATCGCATACTTACCAAACAATTTATCTTAGTTCTGGAACTGAGTTCCACCTAGAAGGACAGATCCAATTTATGATACCAAGATGATATTTGTTATGAGCCAAAAAGCTGTCAACCCCAGCATCTTACTCGCGACAGAAATTCACTTCCCAATATAAACAAAGTTATTATAACGGTTGAATCAGGCAGCAATATGTTATATTTATGAAATGGAAGTCCATCTAGAATAAAGAAGAATGGACCTTTCCAAATTTAGCCATAGATCATATGACATCATATGACATCATATGACATCATAATCATATAGGATGATGTCATAATCATTACCTCATAAATGATTTTACATGACCCATCTTTAACCTATTAATAGTCAGACAAGTTGTATGTCTCTACTATTTAATAAACATGCAGTCAAATATTTTGAATATTTTGAAACTAATTTGACTTGGTGCTGTTGCTGCCAAATAGGCAGTCAAATTAGTTTCAAATTATTCAACAGCTTACATGTATAGTTTTCTGGAAATTGATAGTCGGGGAGTTCAGAGATCGATTGATTTCAACACGGACGTGGTGTGGGTGGAGCTTAGATTGTGATTGGCGTGGCGTGGCGTGGCGTAGCTAAAAGTGGACAGGCCCATTACTTGGATAATTATGCAGCCATAACTACCAGTCAGTACACAGGATATATATATATATATATATATATATATATATATATATATATATATATATATATATATATATATATAATTACTCAATATTTTACCCTTTAATGGTCAAATTTTGTCAAGAAATTTTAAATATCTGCCTATTCAATATCCATTTATAGTGGAAGAGAAAACACATTTTGAAAATTTATTACTTAAATGACTGTCTCGTTTATCGAGCCTGGCATTCCAGTGGTAAATTTTCAAAAATGGGCTTCTCTTGGCCTGCAAATGGACATTCTTCAAGACCAGTACAGAGGCTGGATTTGGTCTGCTTGACCATCAAAATGTTATAGAACATGAGCACTAAGCTATGTGGTGGTAACAAATTAGGCAGCTTTGCCAGAAATCTAAAAAATTTGACAAACTGACTGATACTAAATTGTGAGTCAGCAGCTAAAATTGATCTATGGTATGATGGTAAATTCATCTTGCATATAGGATGAGGCTTGTTAAGTGAGATTGGCAACATTGATTTTGAAAATTACCAATATCTGTCATCAGATTCCTCCAGAGACCTCGGCTTGCCAGAATCATATTTGTTTTGGATGCGCTTGACCAGGGTTCATTAGTAATCTTAACCCCTGGGATATTAGACATGGATTTTGTGAGATTTTCTTACTTATAATCTATGTGGACTGTTCCAATGGTATCTTCTGCCGGTTGCTTTTAGGTTTATGCATATAGATAACCTCATATCATCTCTTATTTAACTCTGTGTCAAGATGCAATTATGGATTGGGTAACGCTTTAATGACTAAATTTGATAAAAAAAACTATAAATATTTACTTACTGAATATCCATTTGTACGGTTAGAGAATCCTATTTTTGAATATTTATCACTGAAATGACTGGCTCGATTATCGAGCCAGTCATTCTGGTGGTAAATTTTCCAAATAGCCTTACTTCTCTTGGCCTGCAAATTGACATTGCTCAAAGCCACTACAGAGGGCCGGTTTTGGCCGGCTTCAGAATAAAAGGGTTAACAGTACCGCATATTACATTCATAATCTTACAAATTTGACAGCATGATGAAAATCTAAAAGGTTGACACCAATTAGCTCCCAGTCAAATTAGTTTCAAAATATTCAACAGAATCCCTGTATAGTTACTTTGAAATTGCCATTCTGGGAATTCATGATTGCAAAGTGCTAAACTCAAGTCAAATAGGAATACAAAGTGTGCAGATTTCAGCCAGAAATGGGTGAGACATATGGCTAGAAAGGTATCTCTGTTCCAGAGGGAAGTGGTACTATTAACTCTATCACTTATATCAGCCAAAAACAGCTTCTGCAGTGGTCCTGAGGAATGTCCATTTGTAGACCAAGAGAAGAGTATTTTTGAATTTACCACTGGAATGACTGGCTCGGTTATCGAGCCAGTCATTCCAGTGGTAAATTCAAAAATACTCTTCTCTTGGTCTACAAATGGACATTTCTCAATACCACTGCGCTCGGTTATCGAGCCAGTCATATTCCAGTGGTAAATTTTCAAAAATACTCTTCTCATGGTCTGCAAATGGATATTTCCCTATGAGAAAATTGAAATTTTCTTGAACAAATTTGCGTGTTAAAGGGTTAAAATGTCTAAATCCCAAAGTGAGGCACAGTTGCGGAGCGTGATAAGTTCCTGTATGTGACCCCTGTATTAATGGATCGTGACCAGAGAGCTTTAATTATGCATTTAGTGGGATATAGTTTTATAAATGCAGGTATATTCTGTTCAGGTATATAATATGTGAATGACTCTTTTAACCTATGCCCATCACTCTACGGGATCAAGTTCAGTGGTATATGGTTTTAGAATTCAGTTCCTGTTTATGGGCAGAATTAATTCACTATTTAACCATGTTACATTGTTAAAGAAAATTTCAATTTTCTCAATGAAATGTACATTTACAGAACCAAGAGAAGACTTTTTAAATTTACCATGGGAATGACGCAAATGTGACAGTCAGAATACTTAGGTTTTCACAAGACTATTCTTCATAATGAAGGAATACAGTTTTAGCTATGCCCTGCCCATCTCTAGCCAAGCTCCACCTACACTTTGCCTGTGTTGGGATCGATAGATCCCTGAACTCCTTGGCTATCAATTTCCAGAACACTTTTAGATGTAAGCTGTTGATTGAAAGTAATTTGACTGGGTATGTTTTGAAACTAATTTGATTGGGTGCTGTTACTGCCTGTGCTACAGTGTCCAGTCAAATTAGTTTCAAAATATTCAACAGCACATTTATGAAGTAATACAGACATACAATTTATACAACAATGCTTAGTCCGTCACCTATGTTATTCATGACGTAATTGATTATGACATCATCGTACACATCACATAGTTAATTATGATGTCATATGATTGATGGATAAGATGGAATGATCGGTCCATTGTCAGCATAAATTGATGTTTAGTGAGTTACGTTATTTGGTCACCAATTGGTAGAGACTTAAGAATTGAATAGTTTGAAATAACTTAAGGGACATGAGTCACATGACATGACGTAGACGGTCACAGTACGGTATGTCTTTGTGACAGATGTTTTTTTTAGTAATGGACCTTTCCACTGTATCCATCCATCATATGACATCATAATCAACTACGTGATGTGTAGAATGACATCACAATCAATGACATCATGAATGACGTACATAAGTATGGCACGAATGCATAATTGAAGACGGACTATGCGTTGTTGTACGAGTTGTATGTCTTTACTAAGACAGCAACAGCACACAGTCAAATTAGTTGCAAAATATTCAACGACTTACCTGTATAGTTTTCAGGAAATTGATTGTCAGAGCAATCGGGGATCGATCAATCCCAACACGACAAAAATATGGGTGGAGCTTAGCTAGAGGTGGGCAGGGCATAGCTAAAATGGAAAGATCCATTCGCTATATTGTGTTACAGGAATTGGTGAGTTCTTATAGCAATAAACAGGTGAGAGATTAGAGTTTGCCTGTCTTTATGTTGGTCAGTCTGGATACAGAATGTGTCATGAATCACGGTCATTCATTCAAAACAATGAGCTAGGAAATGAACCATGAAATCCCATCATAATTTGCATAACAAATGTTTCACTCGTAGGACCAAAATTAGTCTAATTATGAATTAATGAGATTACTCACTAAATAGTCATCATATTCTTTTATTAGGTGTCTTATGATGTCTGCAATCACTGAATAAATAATTTTCTTAGCTAAGGGTTAGAATGTTCTAATACTTATCATGTCAAATACTTTCTTAACCCTTTAAACCATCTGATTTGTTCACAAAAAATGTAATTTTCTCATAGAAGATGTCGATTTGCAGACCAAGAGGATATATTTTTTTTAATTATCATTGGAATGACTGGCGTAGTTATTGAGCCCGTCAATCCAGTGGAATTTTGTGAAAAATAGTCTTATGTTTGTCCTCAGACATTTCTCAAGACGACTGCAGAAGCCATTCTTTGCTTTCTTGAGTTTAAAATGGTTAAGACTAACATAGAAGCGATGTTAGCTAATGGTCATCGAAATATTCTAAGTAAGGTCAAATTAAGCAGACTGGCACCATAATGGTCAATTTTGATCTGATCTGACTTATATTGATCAGCTTGCCAAAATGTATCCCTATCACCGTTATGCTAATCTAGTATCAATCTTTTCTGCTTTATCAATGCACAAATGATTTGTTTGATTTTCTATCAGTCCTTCTCTACATAATATACTGCTTCAAAACTTGACACATTTACATTACCTTTGGATGTAGTCATTAGCTTATTTGTCAGAGGTCAATATATGAACATATAGACTATAGTGACCTAGAGGTCAGTAAGTAAAAAAGATCCTTTAAATGAACATGAGGCCAGGAGATGAAGAGATACTAGCTGCCCAGAAGTGAGAAGATGAGGCGAACAATAGAGGCCCAGAGGTTAGGAGATGAAGCAGTCAAAGCGATCCTAGTGGACCATAGGGCAGGACATGAGGATATCCTAGGGTCCAGAGGTCAGGAGATGAAGTCAACCTAGAGGCCCAGAGGTCAGAAGATGAGAGATCCTAGAGAAGAGGAGATCCTCAGTGTCAGAGGTTAGAAGGTGACGATATCCTACACGTCAGAAGTTTAGCCCTCAAATTTGTTCAAGAAAATATCAATTTTCTCATAGAAAACATCCATTTGAAGACCAATAGAAGACTATTTTTGAAAATTTACCAATAGAATGACTGGCTCGGTTATTGAGCCAGTCATTCCAGGGGTAAATTTTCAAAAATAGTCTTCTTTTGGTCTGCAAATGAACATTTCTCAAGACCACTGCAGAAGCCGTTTTGGCTGCTATGAGTGGTAAAGGGTTCATGGAGAAGAAGCAATGGAGGGATCTAGTTATAGCTATGCCCTGCCCATTTCTAGCTAAGCTCCGCCCACTTTTAAAAAATAATTATTGAAATTGATGTGAAACTTTGGAACTTGCAAATCCCAGAAATCTAAAATTTCAAAGGAACAATACAGGGAAGTTGTGGATTCTTTTAAACTAATTTTACGTGTGTATGCGTGTGTGCGCATGCGCGCATGTGAGAAATGTAGGCTAATTCGTACGCTTCTATGACAGGCGTTTTGATTTTCATGACGACGCTACGTCATTTTGATTATGATGTCAGCTAACTTATTTGATGTAATTAATTATGACATCAGATACTTGAGTGACCGATCGTATCCCACCATTGATCACGAAAGATAGGTGGTCTCTTCGAAGGCAATCATTAACCATTTAACACTTAAACTTTTTTCAAGAAAATTTTTATCTTCTCATAGAAAATGTCGATTTGCAGATCAAGAGAAGATTCACAAATCTTTCGCTCGAATGACTGGCTCGGTTATCGAGCCAGTCATTCCAGTGGTAAATTTTCAAAAATAGTCTTCTCATGGTCTGAAAATGGACATTTCTCAAGACTACTGCAGAGGCCATTTTGGGCTGATATGAATGTAAAATGGTTAAAACTGGTGGTTTCAAAACACAGGTGGGCTGTCAAGCAGAATATGGGGTACCAGTATCTGGCCTGACTTGCTTGAAAGAATGCAGGCTAGCATTTTTAGTAAACTGTTTATATGGTATTAATGAGGTAGAAGTTTTAGAGTGCATGGGCTATATATACATATACACTTGACAGTCTTGATAGTGAACTGTGTCTGAGCACCCAGTGATAAACACCTCACAAGTTTATCACATTACATCGAGTTCATCCCGTTACACTTTTTCACACTGACAAGATTCCAATGACATGTCATCAATCCGAAAACTCTGAACATTATATTGTCTTAGATGTTGTTAGGTTTCCTGAATTCCAATTACATAAAGGGCAGTTCAACTATTACAGATTTACAAACCAGAATAAAACTGACGCCAATAACATTGTTTAACCTTTTACTGCGCAAGCTGGCCAAAAACAGCTTCTGTAGTGGTCTTGAGAAATGTAAATTTGCAGACCACGAGAAGACTATTTTTGAAAACTTTCCGCTTGAATGACTGCATGGCTCGATATCTGTGTAATTGCAGCATCATAAATGTTTCCTTGATCTTTCAAAATTTGTGTGCAACCATCTATATAATGATGATTATTGTCAGATAATAACCAAACTGAGATGCCTCTCAAAATATTTAGACTCTGTGTATTTTGATCTCTGCCATTGTCATCCAGTTTTAGCTATTCCCGGCCCATCTCTAGTTAAGCTCCACTCACACCTCGCTTGTGTTGAGCTCGATCGATCCCTGAACCCCCTGACTATCAATTTCCAGAAAACTATACAGGTAAGCTGTTAAATATTTTGAAACTATTTTGACTTGGTGCTGTTGCTGCCTATGTGTCGACTGAAATTAGTTTCAAAATATTCAACAGAATGTTTATTAAATGGTAAAGACATACAATTCGTACAACGTGTCGGCCTATTAAGATTTAAAGATGGACTAAATTGAGTCATTCATGCCATATTTAATTATGACATCATCCTACTCGTCATTTACTTGATTATAGCATCACATGATGGATAGATAAACTGGAAATGTCAATTATTATTAACCCTTTAACACTCACATTCGGCCAAAAATGGCTTCTGTAGTGGTCCTTGAAAATGTCCATTTGCAGACCAAGAGAAGGCTATTTTTGAAAATTCACCACTGGAATGACTGGCTCGATAACCGAGCCAGTCATTCCACTGGTGAACTTTAAAAAACAGTGTTCTCTTTGTCTGCAAATGGACATTTTCTTTGAGAAAATTGAAATTTTCTTGAACAAATTTAAGGGTTATAGGGTTAACAGAATTACCCACCAATCTTTTGTAAAGACGTTGAACCATGACATTGGTGCTGTCAGTTTTACTTCGAGTTTTTCCTTGTCATTCCTTATTTTGCTCCACATGGGTTTATTTATCAACTGTAACATTTGCTTCTTCGTCTACGAAAAGAAAATTACATTTTCAAAAGCAGTAGTTACGAGTTTGTTTTCTGCCAAGATTGTGAAAATGTGATTAGGGATGGAAGTCTGGAAAGGGTGTCGAGTGGAGCGGGATCAAATCTTGTTTCTCCCTCTACGTCATGCCCATACATGGCTGGTGTTGTCATAAAGAGCCAGGATATATTATAAAGTGATGGGGTTATTTGTACCGTTAAAGTTTATTTCAGGAGTAATGATTTCTGACAGACTGAGTGCGCCAATACACATTGTTGTAGCATTGGCAGTACTGGAGAGCGATATGATATGTCACTCAAGTATCAGGGGCCGTATTCACCAAAGGGCGTAACTTACGCAGGGCATAACTACTTTGGAGAATATGACGTCATAATATTAAATGATGTACGAACATATATGACATCATAATGACTCCAAGGTATTTATGCCAGGCGTAAGTTACGCCCTTTCGTGAATACGGCCCCTGATGTCTTCAGAAAATATATGTCACATGTTAGTTGATGTCACAATCAAATTGATGTAGCCCAGTCACAAAAATCAAAGTCCATCACAAAAGTGTATACATTATCGTGTCTTTGATGAATTTAAAATTTCATAAAAAAGTCTCAAAATATTTAACATCTTACCTGTATTGTTTCCTTGAATGTTAGGTTATGGAAATTTAGCTTTTAAAGGTTCAAATCAATTCCAACATTGGTAAAAAGTGAGCAGAGCCTACCTAGAACTTATGGGCAGGGCATTGTCATAGCTCTCTTTTGGTACATAATCATACGAGAGAGCAAATTAACTTAGCATCATCAAACTATATATTTTATGATGTGGTGGGGGGGGGGGGGGGGGTTGATTTTCCATATTCTTGTCAGACCATGCCCAAAGTTGCTGAATCTTAACGCATAGTCACGCCATTTCCTGCGCTGAAACATGAGCCAAATTGGACCAGCAGCAGATTTTGAGATAGCCTGGGACAGATCAAGATTTGATCCAAACTGGATCCAAGTCATTTTATCTGGATCATAGCCAAAGTCTGGAAAACCTTATGTATGGAAAGTTCCTTTGTTGTGTTAAATTTGAGCCACTTCGGTTCAGTTATGATTTATGTGTAATACAGCTTCAGATACACAGACATACGGACAGACGTGATTACAATACCCTCTTCACCCCTTATAGGGAGAGGGTAAATATATGAATATTGTTCTTATCTTCTCGTACATCCAATATAAAAATGCCTATGTCCCTTGTTCTTTCTGACACACAAGCTTCAGGACCACCTTAGGGAAGTTGCCACCCCCAAGATTTGCAAAATGTATCTGTGAAAATACTCATTTAACAGGCAGTCACCAAAGAATAAGAATAAAATGGCTTCATAACCAGCTGAACATAAATATTTATCTTCAGAAAAGCAGGAGATGCTATCTGAGGGGAACCTAGACATTCAAAATTTCATATGGGAGAACCCCCGAACCCCGTCTGTTTTCAACATAGCATACAGTACATTTATAATGGGAAAAATTAGATCTATTTCGAAATGGCACTTATTTTACAAGGTGAAGTGAGGTTATGCCGTGGCAACCATCCGTCAGGTGTCCATCCTCCATCCATCCATCCGTCTTCCATCAACTTTTCCTTTAAACGACTTCTTTTCAAGAACCACTGGGCTGATTTCAATTATATTTAGCAGGAAGCATCCTTTGAGCATAGAGATTCAAGTTTTTTTCAAACGAAGCCGATCGGCCAATTTGGCCAGCAGCTATCTTGGATTTTAGCCTATTTTTAGAAACGCCGTTAAAGATCTTCTCCGAAGCCACTTAGGGGATCGTTTCAAGACTCTTGAAATATAATTTATGGCAAGAGCTGAACCAAATTTGTTCAAGAGAACTTAATTGACCAAGTGGTTCGGCGGGCTATCTTGGATGACCTAGTATTGGAGAAAATGACTTCTCCAGAACGGCTGAATGGATCGGGCTGAAATATGGCAGATATGAATACAGACTATGGGCCATTAAAGTTTCTTCAATGGAAGTTGATCTGTCAAAAAACATGGCCACCGTGGACCAATCAAACTGTCACGTTCTTGGCAGACATACTGTATTTTCTGCAAATTTCTTAGAAAATCATAAATAGACTACTTATTAACCACTGGGTCAATTTTAATAAAACTTGGCTAAACCCTCTTCATAGAAATTAGATTGGTAAATTTGTCCAGTGGTCATCTCATTTTGTTCGGTTGTGCCGGTGGCCAATAATTCGTGGTGAGCAATACAGGTCCCTTGTTCCTCTTGTTTAGCTAAAAATGTGCAATATATATATATATATTCATGAATCAAACAATTTCTCTAGGAAATTCGCTGTATATTTTTTCTGAAGAAGAATGTAAGTTTAGGAATTGTTGCAGAGAAATAGAAATTTGTTTGTGAATGATAGCGCTTCATAGTGTATTAATCCAGCGCAGATTACCATTAAATGAGACTTGTAAATCAATTCCACACTTGCTGGCGGGATGAGTGGATATTTTGTGAGTTCAGATTTCACTGAACTTGTGTTCTGAGCTGAGCGATTGTTAACTGTTTGCGTGCTGAATTTGTACAGACTACATTTTTCATGGGCAATAACTTTGTACCTGCTGAATATTTTGTAAACAATTTGACTGAAAGTTGTTGGTGGCTTAGCCACCAACAACTTTCATTCAAATTGTTTTCAAAATATTCAGCATAACGAGAATTAAACCCCATGTGAAATGTAGTCTGCAAGAATTCAGCAGACAGACACTTAAACTCACAATCGCAGACTGGATTCATTCTAAGTATGTTGATGATATTTAATAAACCGTATCATGAACATTATCTGGTTGAATTTTGAAATCATTTTGCTTAAAAGGTATTGTTTGTTTGTGGCAGAAATAACTTTCAGCCAAATCGTTCTCAAAATCTTTAACAAGATTAGAAATATCAAAACTGTGTTTCTGCGAATGAATTCCGAATGAAGATCGTTTGGAATGGTATTGTTGTAGTAGCTCCTTCATCAAGATAAGTTATGACATCCAGGACAAGGTACTGGGTAAATAAAATTATTGCTGATAATAAGAAAATTGCTTCTTGATGACAGGGAGTCAATGGGAGAATAAATTATTACTTGATAGCAGCTATTCCATCATCACATTCCCTGCAAGTTCTCACTGCTCCTCAATATAATATCTTACCCACGGAATCAATAATGCTTCCAATAATGAAGTTGTAAATTAGATTTTTCAAACATAAACTTTGTCATCCGAAGATCCATGTTCACAAATCCACATCATCAGCTAAGAACGATTGCTTTTTGGTCTGTGTATGTGATTGTCTATATATTATGATAGTGACCAATAACTGACCAATATGATTGTCTATATATTATGATAGTGATCAATAACTGACCATATTATTTCTCAAAATTAGCAGTTAACCGTGTAAGACGCAACTGTTCAAAATCAATTCCTGCAGTACTCTTGAGAATTGTTCATTTGTGGACCAAGAGATTACTATTTTAGAAAATTTTCCACTGAAATGACTGGCTCGATAACCGAGCCAGTCATTCCAGTGGTAAATTTTTTTAAATAATATCTTGGTCTGCAAATGGACATTTTCTATGAGGAAATTAAAATTCTCTTGAATAAATTTGACGGTTGCGTTGATTAAGATTGTTTTACCAATTTTGTAGGTACTATATCAAATTGTTGGGATTTTCTGGTTTAAATGGATTTAAAATGTGTATCATGTTGCATCTTTTTCTATAAATCACCAATTTAAGATTTCATTAGGTGTTGATTATTTATTAATTTTTTCAGAGTATTCTAAATTAGTGACATCACCCGTGCATTGATACTCAGCAGATGGTTAGCCTTTTAACCACCTGACTACTGTGTTTTTGCAGACGACATATTCCAGGGGTTATATCGCTAAATGTGGGAAATATTTTGAAAACAATTTGACTGAAAGTTGTTGGTGGCTAAGCCATCAACAACTTTCAGTCAAATTGTTTTCAAAATATGCAGCAAGCTAAGAGTTTTTATTCATTGAAATTATCGTCTGGTAGCTTGCAGTGGCGATATAGTTAATGGTCAGGATTTGTCATGAAGGTAACAGTTTTGCTCGGTTATCGAGCCAGTCATTCGATTGGTAAATTTTAAACAATTTTCTTCAATTTGTCCGCAAATGGACATTTAATACTACTACAGATGCTGGAATAGGCCGCCTTGACCACTAATGGTTAACCCTTTAGCACTTATATCAGCCAAAAACGGCTTCTACAGTGGTCTTGAGAAATGTCAATTTGCATACCAGAAGACTGTTTTTGAAAATTTACCACTGGAATGACTGACTGGCTTTGAAAAAATCGGAATTTTCTTGAAACAATTCAAGGCTTAAAGGGTTAACGCTCTAATGGTCAAGGTGGTCAATAACATGGTGTCTATTGTGGTCTTGAGAAATGTTCATTAGCAGGCCAATGAGCAATGAGTGGGTATTTTTAAAAACTTACCACTGGAATGACTGACTCATTTAACCAACGAGTCATTCCAGTTGCAAATTTTCAAAAATATTCTTGTAAATTTCCCAAGCCCACAACAGATGGTACTATTTTTACTGATTTGACCACTGTTAGCAATTTAACTACATATTAACCCTTTAACACTCATATCAGTCAAAAATGTGTTCTGTAATGGTGTTGAGAAATGTCCATTTGCAGACCAAGAGAAGACTATTTTTGAAAATTTACCACTTGAATGACTGGCTCGATAATCGAGCCAGTCATTCCAGTGGTCAATTTTCAAAAATAGTCTTCTCTTGGTCCGCAAATGGACATTTTCTGTGAGACTATTGAAATTTTCTTGGACAAATTTGAGAGTTAAAAGGTTAATTCATTGAATTGCGAAATATGAGTAACTGACTTATATCAGTTCAATAAGAAATACACTGCACAGTGATTTTTCTAGTCAGACATTTGTACCTAATTTCATACATTCTATGAACATGAAATATCCTCTAACCAATCAACCGCGAAGTCTGAGATTTGGAATATTTTGACAGAAAGCATTATTTATTACTTCACGGAGTGTTCATAATATATGGGATGAATGGGAGCATTTATCATGGTACCAACATAGCTGAAGTCGAACAAGCGGACAGAAGCCATCTATCTAGTGTCATCGACATATGTTATCCAGTAATTATGTCCGAGATAATTAGCGGAGAATAATTTGATTGAATGGCGCGTAAAGAAAGTTGGTGTCCAGAGGTCCCGATTTTACCCATCGTTAAAAGAAGATTTTTTAAGATTATTTATGTGAAATGTTAATTAATAGCAGCGTTTAACCATTTAAGCCTTGAAATGGCAGTGTATCTGTTTCAATATCTTTATTCAAGAAAGCTGTTGAGTATAATTTTGAAAGTAATTTGACTGAACCTGTTGCTGCCATGGACAGCAACATATGGCAACAGATTTCAGTCAAGTTTGTTTCAAAATATTCACAATAGAAACATGAAGAATTTGTTGTTTGGTCTGTAGGGTTGAAGGGTTAATGCAATAAAGTGGTGATGTCTGGAGGCAGTGTACTTAGATGTGGTGGTGGTGCCGTAGTGGTTGGCGATGACCGCGTTTGAGGTAGTGATGCAAGTAGGTGGTGGTGGTGGTCATGGTAGTGATGTTCAAGGTGGTGATAAAGATGGTGGTGGTGGTGGTGATACTAGTGGTCATGATGGTGGTTGCGGTGGTGTTTGAGATGGTGATGAATATGGTGGAGTTTGTGGTGGTGATGTAAGTGGGTAGTGATGGTGGTGATACTAGTGGTCATGACGGTGGTTGCAGTGGTGTTTGAGGTGGTGATGAATATGGTGGAGTTTGTGGTGGTGATGTAAGTGGGTAGTGATGGTGGTGATACTAGTGGTCATGATGGTGATGGTTGTGGTGTTCGAGGTGGTGATAAAGGTGGTAGAGTTTGTGGAGGTGCAGGTGGTGGTCATAGTGTGCTGGGGGAGGTGATGGAGTGATGATGGAGGCGTTGATGGTGGATCCGATGATAGTGGTGATGATGATGCTGTTTGAAATGGATTGAAGCACAATGTTCTGAAAGTAATTAAGTTCTGTACATTATGGCACAGGGCAACATTATGATGTGCTATACATTTGCCAGATGCAGCTATAGATAATTAGAACGCAATTTATTGTAATTGCATAATTATTTGACTTGATGTTTCTGTTGTACATGCATGTGTATGTATCCAGTCAATATTATCAGCAACTGATACATTTAATGTGGTAAAAGTGAAGTGGGAAGGTTATTTTAACCTTTTAGCGCTCTAGCTTGCTAAAAGCTGCATCTTCAGAGGTCTGGAGAAAGGGCCATTTGTAGAGCAGGAGAAGACTTTTTGAAGATTTACCCCTGAAATGACTTGCTCGAGAACCGAGTGAGTGAGAGAGTGGGTGAGTGAGAGAACGAGTAAGTGAGAGAGCGAGTGTGTGAGAGTGAGTGAGTGAGTGAGTGAGTGAGTGGGTGGGTGGGTGGGTGGGCGGGCGGGCGGGCGGGTGGGCGGGCGAGCGAGCAAGTGAGTTGAGTGAGCATCAGTGAGTGAGTGAACGAGTGAGTGAGTGAGTGAACGAATAAACGTGCCAGTGAATGAGTGAGAACGAGCAAGTGTTAACCCTTTTGCTTATAAGTTAACTCTGAACATGTTTGTCATTGTTTCTCCCAAAAGGAACCCATGAATTTATAATATTATGACAACTTCAGGGGTCTGGAAGATTTTACTCCAAATTTCATAAACTTATATTTTGGCGTGTAGCTTCAAGTAAAATTAGAGGAAATGGTCTGGAAAGACATGCATTGTTTACAACAAGGAACATTGCTTTAGAAGTTGTTTGTATTGGCAGATATAAATGATTTATGTCAAACTGTCTCTCTGTCAGTTAGTGGCAAAGTATACTTGGTATTAGACATCTATCGAACCATCAAATTTGTTCCAAAATTTTTTAATTTTCTCATGAAAATTCCCATTTGTAGAACAAAAGAAGATTATGTTTAAAAATTTCCCGCTGGTGTGACTAGCTCAGTTATCGAGCCAGTTTTTCAAGTGGTAAATTAAAGAAAATAATCTTCTTGTTTTGCAAAGGGCCATTTCTCAAGATGCCTGCCGAAGCCGTTTTGGCCAGCTTGAGTGTTAAAGGGAAACACCAGATCCTGTGTATAAAATGAATCTACAGACCGTAATGTTTTCAAAAATATAATTGTAAGCTCTGTGCTCAAATTAGAAATATATAACTTCGTTATTTAAATATGTGATACATGAGTTAAATTTCTATTCCCGTATGAGGCATATGACGTCATTAGTTGAACGTTTTTCTCGCTGTCATCCAACGCTATCGCAATAAAATTGCGAATTGCATTTTATGAGGGGGTTCTCTTCAGCGGTATTAAGAATATATAAACTATATTTGAAGAATATATACTAACCGTCCTTTGTCTGATTTCTCTGATGGTGCCGATTCTGACATGAAGTTTTGATCTTGAGATAAATGAATGACGCGATAGTATAGGCATATCAATATAATTGCCACTATAGAATCAACACTCTCACTGGCGCTACGGCAGATAATGTTATTAATTCATCTATTAATATGAGAGTTTAAATAGTTTGTACATACATCCAGTCCATCGTTAGGTACTTATGTTTTGATACTAGCCTCAAAACCTCCTGAGATTTTGTAATGTTAATGTAATTGGCAGGTATCTTCATAGAAAATGGCCGTCTTAAGGTTCGGCAACTAATGTATGAAAATAACAAATATATTCCATAAATTTGCGATATTGTGATAGACGTCTTAATCTCTTCAATCTGCACATATATAAATGATGTCGATAGCATTATCACCGATACAGATATCACCATCCAAATGCATGCATCCTGACTTCAGAGTGCCGTATCATGGTTCTTGTCGGATGGGATTCAACCTATGATGTCATAGGTGTAATTAACTCGCAGAAAATTATAGTAACATAACGATTTTTAACACCATTTTCTCGGATTTATATACAAATGTCGGGGGAAAGCTTTACACAGTAGCTTAAATATGGGCTCTACAATAGAACTGCATGTGTTATGCAAACGATGGCGACCCTTCTTGTGTTCTTTAAAGGGTTAATATATCAATAAGTCATGTTTTAAGCTTCTGTGCCAAAAAACTAACGCCCAAACATTGATTATTAGAGGCCAAATCTCTATTTTTCGAGTAACGTGTTTACCATCTGCACAGATTATAAAATGCTGTGATAAATGGGTTTGTATGGTTAGCAACTCTACTATATAGTCAGCTGATACAAGAATCCATCCATCGATCCACCCACCCACCCACTCACCCATCCATCATCATTCATCATGTATCAACCCACCAATCTATCTACCTACAAATCCATCGACCAACCCACACATCAATGTACCCATACATGCAGCCACCCACCCATGACACATCTACCCAATCATCCACTAATACACCCAGTAGTCCACCCATCTGCTGGTAATCGACCATTAGCCTGTACCACTCTGGTGTCAATAATTTGTCTTTTACGGTGTCAATAGCAAAGAAAGTGGTGTACATTTTTCAGCAATTTTGGTGGACGATGTTGCTATCTATGACAGCACCAGCTTCCACCAAATTTGTTGAAAAATTAACACCTGTTCATCTTTTAATTTAATTTGAAAATTAAAAATTTTGATATCAGAGTGGTAACGGTTAAACCAGACAGTTGTAATATCTCAGAAACATGTATCCACCACACCTTAGTTGTGTCATTGATAAATGCTTGGTAAATGCGGAAACGGTGGTTGTAAATTTCCCTGGCACTACTTTGTGTCTCTGTGTAGTAATCTATCAAGATCATACTGAGTTCAAAGCTTGAGACTTGACCTCAGAATGTGGATTTTGGAGAGGCTGATCAGTTGTATGTGATTAATTTTTTTTACAACTTTCAATCAAATAAAAGCTTTATTACCATACACTTAATAGCATTCTGAAACTGAAAGAAGGAATGTAAACCGTGGCCAAAAATGCTTGAATGCATTATAATTCTTAAAGATCCTTTAGCAGTTTGGAATATTAATAGCTCATAGAGCCAGTTTTCCTGTATTTTAAAAATCCTTGTTAAATATCAGCTGGACTGAATAGATATGTAAATCAAACTAACCACAGAAGATTGAAAATTATTCAAGAATATCATAGTGCTGTTTTTTTGTACAGGGTGGGTGGGTGACACTATATATATATGTTGATGCTTGCCTGTGTATGTACATGTGCAATAACCTGCCTGCCTGCCTGCCTACCTGCCTGCCTGCCTGTCTGCCTGCCCACCCGCACGCATGCCTGCCCGGCCAGCAAGCCAGCCTGCCTGAGTGCATGTGTATAATGTGCTAATTACTTGGTGTAAGTATGCGCATCACTCACATGTATCTGTATCTACACATTGCTTCCAATTATTACATAATTATGTAATTAATATAACCACACCCTAGCCATTACAGTTACATAATTATGTGAGAGTGAGAGTAATTACCCTTGTCTAAGCACAGAATAATAATTATACAGCTGTACTGGTTTAGGTAGTAATACAGAAACTATTGCATTACAATTACTCTGATAATTACACTTAACACTTTAACACTCATATCAGCTAAAACGGCTTCTGCAGTGGTCTCGAGAAATGTCCTTTTGCGGACCAAGAGAAGTTTTTTTTTTTAATTTGACACTGGAATGACTGGCTCGATAACGTTCTATGAGTTTTCTTGAACAAATTTGAGTGTTAGAGTTAATTGATGCCCATAAAGCCATCATCATGATTGTCATCATTATGTAGGAGATTGATTCCTGCACTTATCTTTGACATTAACCCGTTAAGCATCAAATTTGTTCAAGAAAATGTTAATTTTCTCACTGAAAACATCCATTTGCAAACTAAGAGAGGATCACTTTAGAAAATTTACCACTGTAATGGCTGCCTCAATTACCGAGTCAGGGATTCCAGTGGTATAATTTAAAAAAGGAGTCTTTTCTTGATCTGCAAATGGACATTACTCAAGACCAATGCAGAGACCGGCTTTGACCGGCTTGAGAGTTAAACGGGTAATGGTCAAGAGTTCTCAAGAAAATATAATTTCTGCTTAGATGATGTTCATTTGCAGGCCAACAGAATACTATTATTTAAATTTACGACTGGAATGACTGTCTCAGTTACAGAGTCAGGAATCCCAGTAATACATTTTCAAAAATGGCCTTGTGTTGACCAGCAAATGGTGATTTCTCAAGACCTATTTTCACAGGATGTTTTGACCGTTAATTGGTTAACCACACTGTTGCATACATTGGTCAGTTAGAATAATAATTTGTTGTAGAGCACTTAAAGTTATTCTAAAGCAATAAATGAGCATGTTCTATACATGATGTTGTTGGATCTGTAAATCATAAATACCCAGGACCCTTTAGTAGTCAAGTAAGCCAAACATTATTCTATATAATGGCCAGGAGAAATTACCATTCCCAGAAATTAGGGATTATGTTTGACAATTTGCATCGATAATCGAGCCAGTCATTCCAGTGGTAAATTTTTAAAAGCATAATTCTTGGCCTGCAAATGGGCCTCCATTATTCAAAGATTTTGATTATCTTGCACCATGATCTTTAAATCAGATTACAGCTCAGGGTATATATAGTTATTGTTAAGCATATTAAAATCTTTTACAGCATTTATTTAAATTAAATTAATTTTAGAATATAAATTATATCTTGGCTAATAATCAGTTGGTGAAGAAAGTATGGTATATACAGACATGAACGCATTGACAACTATTTTCCCCTCATAAACCATGCCCCACTAACTCTACAGGAATACTGCTGAATATTTTAAAACTAATTTCACTTTGACCTGTGTATGCTATGATGCAGCAAATTAGCCAGTTTCACAAAGGTGTGTGTTACTTGTATTATAAAGTACACTACAGACCAATAAGAATGCCTTATGACTGCACATATCCTATGCTTAACACTTTAACCCTGAAATTTGTTCAAGAAAATTTTTTCTCAAAGAAAATGTCAATTGGCAGACCAAGAGAATAGTATTTTTGAAGATTTACCACTGAAATGACTGGCTTGGTTGGCTGATATGAGTGTTAAAGGGTTAACTTACCGCTCTGATGTCAATATTCTATCTCTTACTGTGTCAGTATCAAAGAAGCTGGTGTACATTTCTCAACAATTTTGCTGGATGATGTTGCTGTCTACGAGTTCATCTTTTAATTTAATTTGAAAATTTCAAATTTTGACACATGTTTAAGTACTGTACATAAATAGCCTTTGTGAAAAATGAACACCAGTTCATCTTTTAATTTAATTTAAAAATTTCAAATTTTGACACTTGGTACGGGTTAAGTACCTTACTGTACATAAATAGCCTTTGTGAAACTGACCCATTGGTGGTAATGGGTAAATGGTTTAAATACTTTATGATGCTGGCTTCACTTCCTACATATTAGTTAGAGGTGTGAAGGCTTGGTGTAGTGGCTAGCGCTAAGGGCTACTTAACAGGAAGGCTACTTAACAGGAGAAACCTGATTCATGCCTGAGGTGTGCACTCAACATCATAGGGAGCATGGACAATCTCCTTCACTCCTTGCCTCTCTCCACACAGGAGTATAAATGCTTACCAGTGTCAAAGCTGGAGAAGTTACCAATAATAGACTGAATGAAAACCAGCCTGAGATATGGCGTGAATGGGACCTGAAATCAGGGACTCGATAGACGCCAATCAAACCAATAACCGTTGGTCTATTTGTGGTAATGGGTAAACGCTTTAAATACTTTATGATGTGGGCTTAGCTTCCTACATTTTTGCAGTCTAGTTATAGGTGTGGGTACCCGCTGTGCAAAACAGAAAGCCACTACAGATGATTGGCTGTGTCTCCCATAGCCTTCTTCCGGTTTCAATGTTTGAAGCTATTTCCTTATAAAAATACACATCCATTTAAAAGCCCATATCAGACTCTTATGACCTGCATAATACATCTATCCTTATTACCTGCCCAGCAGTCAGTCTATGCATATATCCCATTACAGCCTACTGTGTGGACATCCAATGGACACATGGCCCTAATGAGTTTGCCCCTCTTAAATCAATTTGCCACAGATACTGATAGCTTACATGTATATAAACAGCTGAGAAGTATGGCAAAACACTGACCAGGGGGCAAGATAAATCTAAGCTCTGCTCATTTCAGCCATTACTGGTGATTAGGTGCTGTTTGCTGACCACCAGGTAGTGAGTTATTACTCTGTTGTCATGGTTTGGTCCAGCTGTGTGTCTGATTATTTAGAGTTATGATCAGTGTATTTAGCTTGAAGCATGTAAGATTATTTTGAATATTACCCTGTTTATGAGACTGTGCTGGTGTTGGTGTCATAGATTTGTGGCCAAAAATGCTCATTCTATTACACTAGGTAGTGATGTTAGAGGTGGTCAGTGTCATAATAGTAAGACCTTTTTTCAGTAAATATTAGAATGGCTCAAGACTAGATAATAATTCATATTAACTGCCATGGCCACCAACAAATTTCTGCTAGATTGTTTTCAAAATAATGAGCATATTCAGAGTTAACCTTTTAACCCTCATATCAGCCAAAACTGGCTTCTGCCGTGTTCTTGAGAAATGTCCATTTGCAGGCCAAGAAAATACTATTTTTGAAAATTTAACACTGGAATTCAGTTTTCAGGACATAATGATGTCATATTTGAAGTTTGTTCAAGTGGAGTATGTAGGACAGTTATTTAACTGTCTGCCTGCTCAATTCATGCAAACTACATGTACGTTTTTCCATGCAGTTTAACCCTCGATTTTGTTCGAAAAAATGTAAATTTTCTCATAGAAAATGTCCATTTGCAGAACAAAAGAAGACTATTTTTGAAAATTTACCACGGAAATGCCTGGTTAGATAACCAAGTCTGTCATTCCAGTGATAAATTTTCAAAAAAAGTCCTCTTAGCCTGCAAATGGAGATTCAGTAAACACATATTTTGATTTTCATGATAAAATTTGACCATTAATTGGTTAAGAAGTGGAACCAAAACTTGTAAAGATTTCAGCAAGTGTATAAGATTTATGCCTTCCAAAATAGGTCTATTTCCATGATAAGGTTACTAGTGGTAAGTAGTCTATCTAACAGTTGTATCAGCGTTCTCAAAGTAGTAAATTTTACAGTATGCATAGATTATACTAAATAACACATATATACTAATGTTCAATGCACTCAATTTTTTCAGACAAAGACTTAAATCTCCCACCAAGTTAGCAGGTCATGCATGAGGTTAACTTAGCTCAGAGCTATTTTAACTAGAACATATGCAAATGAGTCACAGAAGTCCCTTTTCAGTCATATTATTAGAAATTTAATAAAGTCAGAGGAGTGCCTTTTGAGTCCCCTTATTAGTGAACCATGTCTTAGTTCTAGTCCTTTTCAGTCCCCTTATTAGTGCACCATGTCTTAGTTATAATCCTTTTCAGTCCCCAAATATTAATAGTAAGTTACAGAGTCAGAGAAGTCCCTTTTCAGTCCCCCAGTATTCAATGGTAAACATTTCTTCAAGTCTCAGGAGTCCCTTTTCAGTCCCCAGAAATCAGTTCCTTTACAGTAGGAGTTTCTTTTAAATCCTCTATTAGAGTCCCTTTTCAATCCTGGACTCCTGTGTTTCTCAAGTCTACTTTAGCGTCTGGGACACTCTTCTTCCATATAGGATTCTACTTTTTCATTTGCTTCAGGATAACTTTAATTGAGGACTGTCTAGTTGCATGGCAAGATGAGACTATTTTTAACATGTTACTAACCAGAATAACTGGCTTAATAAAACCCTGCAAATGGACATTTCTTAAGACCACTATAGAAACATTCACTGACTGGCTTGAGCATTAACTGGTTAACTTGAGTGTGTATTGATCAAGTTAATGGGAAATCTCCGCTCCCCACCCCACCCCCAAAATCCTGTTTTCGGGGAAACTTTATCTGAAACAAGATTGATTACCAGTATTTTGAAAATAATTTGACTGAAAGTCATTACTTCACCAGAAATAACAGCTTCATTCGGTCAAATTGTTTTAAAATCGATTTGCAGGTCCTTCCTAACGGTATAGATGTATCATCAATTTCGCATATACACCCAGCCACGCATGATGCTCGATCAAAGCAGATCAATGTGTGTTTTAATTGCATTGCAGAAATTTTGAATGCATTTGGTGTTATTGCATAACGATCAACCTTGTAAGTGATCCCAATTGTCAATTAAGCCTTTAACCATCAAGTTTCTTCAAGAAAATTTAAATTTTCTCATTAAAAATGTCCATTTGTAAACCAAGATAAAATGACTTTTGAAAATTTCTCACTGTAATGACTGGCTAGACAGTCATTCCAGTGGTAAATTTCCAAAAAAATAGTTTACTAGGTCTGCAAATGGGCATTTTTCAAGACTAGTGCAGAAACTGTTTTTGGCCAGTTTCAGTGTTATAGGGGTGGCAATCATCCTTCTCCACAAACTCTTAATAACTTCCATCGCTGCAATAATTTGCCTGATCACCATTTATTAAATTTTCGTCAGAAGAAGTTACTGCATATTGCGGCAGCAACTGTTATTAGCAACCCTGCTGTCATGATGAATGCATCAAGTCTAAATGATAATGTCTCTCCCACAGCTCAATAGCGCAAAAGCTTCTGTGTTCACAGACATACGTATGGCCGTCCCATAAAAAGAAATTGTGTTTATGTGAGACGTAAATTACGCGATGATTGCATCATCCAACTCAAAGAACTGGAAATTGTATGCTTAATTTTCTGTACTTGACAACAGCTTTGCATGGCTTGGTCTTTCCTTTCATGTGCTTGAGTTCCGTAAATGAACTTCATATGATGAAAGGGAGACTTCCTCTGAACTGGGAGTTTGCAAGTGGCAGGCGGGTGACCGTCCTTTGCACTGAGATTCTTTGGCGGTATGGTTGAATCGTTCTGGTGCGGTGTCTGTCAATGATGCAGGACCTCTGCTTCATTTTACCATTGATACGATTTATAAATGTGATTGTATAATGTGCCTTAAGTCTGTTCGCGGTGAAGGTTATGTGACTGTGATAGGTCACTCTTCGTGCAGAACCGCAACAACTTTGCCGCACCACTAGTATAGGTAACACCATGGGAGACATTTAAACCTTTAACCATTGCCACTCTGGTATCAAAACTTTAAATTTTCAAATTAAATTAAAAGATGAACTGGTGTTCGTTTTTCAACAAATTTGGTGGAAGATGGTGCTGTCGTAGACAGCAACATCTTCCACCAAAATTGTTGAAAAATGTACACCAGTTTCTTTGACATTGACACAATAAAAGATAGAATATTGACATCAGAGTAGTAAGGGTTATCGCTCAAGCCACCAAAAAATGGCTTCTGCAGTGCTCTTGAGAAATGTCTTTTGCAGACCATGAGAAGACTATTTTTTAGAATTTACCACTGGGATGACTGTGAGCCAGTCATTCCAGTGATATATTTTCAAAAAAAATCTTTTGGTCTGCAAATGTATTTTTTCTGAGACAATTGAACTTTTTAAAGCATATTTGAGGGTTAAATCACAAAATATTGGCTTTAATATTTAAATGCAAAAATTACCGGTTTAGAAATGTTAATTTGCAGGCCAAGAGAAGACCATTTTTGAAAATTTACCACTGAAATGACTGGCTCGATGTCTGAGCCAATCAAAATTCAAGTGAGAAATCTTTTGAAAACATCTTTCTCTTGACAAGCCAATGACCATACACTGAGAGCAATATTTCTTATTTTCTTGAAATCTGTTGACCATTGATAGGTGAAATAAATAAAGCGTAGAATATTTTAGAAAAAAAACGTGATACAAGAATCATTTCTAGGGTGTGTTTTCTAAAGTAACCTTATCTTTATCTGCGCAGGGACTTTTCTTAAGACTATTATAAAAGCCATTTTTGTCCGTTTTAGTCATTTAGTGCTTCATCTCTTGAAGGTTTACAAGATGCTGACATTTATTTCTGTGACATTCAAAGTTCATTTCAGACAAACAGATTCTAATCACGATGGACATGTTTGCTTCTGATCTTTGTACAATATATTTCCATGCAGAATGACATATTAACTACCTGACTGCTGAATTTTTGCAGACAACATACCAAGCGTTATATCGCTGGACCTGATAAATATTTTGAAAACAATTTGACTGAAAGTTGTCGGTGGCCAAGCCACCAACAACTTTCAGTCAAATTGTTTTCAAAATATTCAGCGAGTCAAGAGTTCTTGCTCATTGAATTTATTGTCTGGTGGCTTGCAGCAGCGAGACTGTTAAGCCGTTAATGGTCAAAATTTGTCATAAAAAATTGAAATTTTCGCTCAGTAGTTGTCTATTTGCAGGTGAAGAGAAGATTAGTTTTTTCGACTTTATTACTGCAATGCCTAGCTCGATGATGGAGCCAGTCATTCCAGTGATAAATTAAAAAAAATAGTATTTTCTTGGTCTGCAAATGGACATTCACTAAGTAAAAAACGTTGATTTGCTTGACCAAGCCTGAACATCAAAGTGTTAAAGACATTCACTCTCAATTAAAGATTGTTTTACAGCACTGTGAATCACTCATAATGATAATGTTTCGAACTACGAAGCTGATAATTGTGTGAATATAAAAGACAAGATTTATGAAAATCACTACGCCAACTGTGTCATCAAGAAAACAATAGCTTTCTAATGATAATGCTTTCGGGCAAGAAAGATATGTCCAGCATACATGGGGCGTATCTTAAGGTTTTAACACTCAGACTGGCCAAAACCATCCCCTGCAGTGGTCTTGAAGGATGTCCATTTACAGGTCAATAGAAGACTAATGTTGGAAAATTTACCACTTGAATGACTGGCTAGATAAATGAGCTAGTCATTCCAGTCATACATTTTCAAAAATAGTGTTTTCTTGGCCTCTAAATGGACAATCATTTAGTAAAAATCTCAAATTTCTGAACTAATCTTGAGCACTAAAGTGTTAAGGGATCTTGAAGTATTCTATCTGGTGTATATATCTCATCAAAGGTTTTATTGTTTAACTCTTACATGATAAAGCAGGCCAAAACTCGCCTCTGCAATGGTCTTAACCAAATTGCCTATCCATTTCCAGGTCAAGAAACGAACATTTTTGAAAATTTACCACTTGAATTACTGGCTCGAATATTCTATCTACATACTTACAACTGAGCATAAGACATTGAAAATTATTTCAGAGTTCATTAGTTCAGAGTTAGGCACTTTGGTACTGTTAATGTCGCTCACTGAGAAACTGTTGTGCGCTTCAAAGAGATTCTTATAAAAACATTCAGACTTACAGAGAATGGGTAACAGAGACAGATTTAATGGTCAAGCCAGCCAATAATGGCCTAATAGGCTCATTTTCAGGTCCAGAGAAGTCTATTTTTTAAAGATTTACCACTGGAATGACCAGACTCTATTATCGAGCCAGTTATTCCAGTGATAAACTTTTTTTAAATAGTCTCCCTTCTCTCGGCCCTCAAATGGAAATTTTCAATGAGAAGATTGAAATTTTTTTAACAAATTTTACCATTAAGTCATTAACTATTTCACCATTGAATTCTCAATAACTCATTTTAAAGGCCACCATACAAGAAAACTTTTGAATATTTTGAAATTAATTTGACTGAAAGATTGTTGCCTTAGGCAGCAATGTCTTCCAGGCAAATTAATTTCAGAATATGCGACAGAATAAGTTAATCTATGTTGTAAAGAATTTACTTTTTCAGGCATTTGTCAGTGAAAGGGTAAATTCTGTAAAGAATATTTAATAGTATCAAATAAATACACAAAAACTTACACGTATTTTGCAAAAAATATATAAAATATTTCCAGAGTTATTCAAAGCTCAGCGCTGCAGCCTCTGTAAAACCTTGATGGTCAAATTTGGTCAAGAAAATCTCTAAAGCAAAATTTGAATTGAGTGTCAATGTGCAAGCCAAGAGAAGACGATTTGTAAAATCATTCCACTGATAAATTTTCAAAAATAGTCGTCTTAGTCTGCGAAGGAACATTCGTCAAGACAGCTTGGCTAGGTCCGTAAACGATTACTAATGATATTGACGTGTTAGTTTCGGAAGATTTTTGCGTGAAAACGAGTGAAGATATACATATCTCTCTCACTGTGTCGATCCTTATAATCCTCAAGTACAGACATATGTCGAGGTCTATAGAGATATGTATCTGAAAGCTAACAATGTCAGATACCCGAGCCACGAACCACTTACATTGATCGGCGGAACCACTTACTTGGAAGATGTGATAATCGGGAGCATTCATTGTACACGGTTTAACAGATGTACGGGTCAACAAGAAACAAGATCTGATAAATATTATAAAAACAACTATTTGTCGGAAAGTTGTTGTTGCGCTTAGTGCAGCGAGGAAATTTACTCAAATTGTTTGTGTAAACTATTATCAATCATTTACAATGCGCAGTTATCCTGAGTTCCAACTACATCAATTCCAAAATAATCAATCGCGCACGAAAGCTTTTAATTATTTTTCTTTTGAAGCTAATTTGACAGGGAGCTGTTTCTGCAAAAGGCAGCAACAACTTCCAGTCAAATTAGTTTCAAATGCAAAATGTTTAATACACTATTTATTATACTGTACAGAATCTTATATTTGTTGTGTGTGGTTGAAAGGGTTAAATCTCATGGGTTGTATGTAGACGTGTGAGTGGAGCAAGAGAATGATGACAGTTGTGTATCTCAGCCCTTTAATGGTCAAATTTGGTCAAGAACATTTAAATATCTGCCTATTGAATGTCCATTTGCAGGCCAAGAGAACACAATTTTTTTAATTGTGTCAGTGGAATGACCTGCTCGGTTATCGAGCCAGCCATTGCAGTGGTAAATTAAAAAAAATGTTATTCTCTTGGCCAATAAATGGCCATTCTACAAGACCATAGCAGACACGGGTTTTGGCCGGTGTGATCATTAGAGAGTTAATTATGGTTACAAATCTGTCAATAATGATGCAGGGATATGTCACTCGTGTAAGCAAATGTGTCATATGTTAGCTGATCTCACAATTAAAATGACAGAGCTCTGTCACGAAAATAGAAAAGGGCTGTCATGAAAGTGTACGAATGGTGTGTCCATTTACAGACCTAGAGTAAGTTTTGAAAATTTACGACTGGAATGACTTGCGCGATTTTCTTAAACAATCGATTTTCTTGAACAACCTTGTTAAATGTCTAAGCTTTTAATCTTTCAATGACTATTGCATGATATGCTCTGTATGGCGTAAAGGTTAACCCTTTAACACTTAGCCGGCCAAAAATGGTTTCTGCAGGGGTTTTAAAAATGTCCATTTGCAGAATAAAAGAAGACTATTTTTTTTTTTTTTTTTCACTGGAATATATGGCTCGATAAGTGAACAAGTCATTTCCAGTGCTAAATTTTCAGAAATAGTTTCCCCTTGTTCTGCGAACGGATATTTTCTAAGAGAAAATTAAAATTTTCTTGAACAAATTTGAGTATGAGGGTTAACTGCACTAACGCATAATAAGCTATGGTATTGATTGGAACATATCATACTTACCAGTACCAATACATCATTAATCTTCAAATTATTTCAGGAAAATTTAAATACCATCATAGAAAATATCGTATTGCAGACCAAGACAAGATTACTTTTGAAAATTTAACCCGGGTATGACTGGCTGAGTTATCGAGCCAGTCATTCCAGTGATACATTTTAAAAAAATAGTCCTATTGGCCTGTAGTTATGGACAATTCATAAGACCATTGCAGAGCCTGGTTTTAGCCGCCATGACTCCGTTACTGTTAAATAATTTTCGCTATATATAACTATTTAATCGTTATTTTCTAAGAGCTAATTTCAAATGATGTGTTAAATTTTGAGATTACCATCTTCAAGCTTTCTGCTATAGCTGAGGTTACTCCATGTTTACCTAAGGATTTTCACAGGTATTTGCACTTTGAACTGATTCCCACACTGACATACTGATATCATCAGCTTGGCTTAGGAGATACTTGATGTGGGTAAAGCCAAATGATTGAGCAAAAACACTTATTGGAATAAATGTTTTCAAGATGCCTGTTGATTGGCACATTTATACATATATCCATTCCACTAAAGATTAACCCTTTGAACCTGAAAGGCTGGAATTCAGGCCTCAGTGTGAAGATCCATATACCAGAAAGGCTGGAATTCTGGCCTCAGTGAGAAAATCCATATACCAGAAAGGCTGGAAGTCTGGCCCCAGTGAGAAGATCCATATACCAGAAAGGCTGGAATTCTGGCTTCAGTGAGAAGATCCATGTACCAGAAAGGATGAAATTCAGGCCTCAGTGAGAAGATCCATATACCAGAAAGGGTGGAATTTAGACTTCAGTGAGAAGATCCATATACCAGAAAGGCTGGAATTCTGGCCTCAGTGAGAAGATCCATGTACCAGAAAGGATGAAATTCAGGCCTCAGTGAGAAGATCCATATACCAGAAAGGGTGGAATTTAGACTTCAGTGAGAAGATCCATATGCCAGAAAGGCCAGAATTCAGGCCTCAAGTGAGAAGATCCATATACCAGAAAGGATGAAATTCGGGCCTCAGTGAGAAGATCCATATACCAGAAAGGGTGGCATTTAGACTTCAGTGAGAAGATCCATATGCCAGAAAGGCCGGAATTCAGGCCTCAAGTGAGAAGATCCATATACCAGAAAGGCTGGAATTCAGGCCTCAGTGAGAAGATCCATATACCAGAAAGGATGAAATTCGGGCCTCAGTAGGAAGATCCATATACCAGAAAGGGTGGCATTTAGACTTCAGTGAGAAGATCCATATACCAGAAAGGCTGGAATTCAGGCCTCAAGTGAGAAGATCCATATACCAGAAAGGCTGGAATTCAGACCTCAGTGAGAAGATCCATATACCAGAAAGGATGAAATTCAGGCCTCAGTGAGAAGATCCATATACCAGAAAGGATGAAATTCGGGCCTCAGTGCAATCCATATACCAGAAAGGATGGAATTCGTGCCTCGGTGAGAAGATCCATATACCAGAAAGGCTGGAATTCAGGCCTCAGTGGAAAGATCCATATACCAGAGAGGATGAAATTCAGGCCTCAGTGAGAAGCCTCAGTGAGGCTGGAATTCTGGCTTTGCACATACCTATTGTTATAAGCTGATGTCATATAAAAAGCATACATACATGGATGTCGGTTTTCCGGCCTTTTGGGTATACACATGTACTTTCTCACTATGGCCATCAAATAACGGTCTTTCGTGTATTGTGCGCTAAGTATAATGTTAAAATTTTACATTTTAGTATAAACTCTATTAGAACAATTTCTTGTGTCTATGACGAAAAAGGTGTATACCAATAACTGTAAGTGTTATTTAGATATTGTAAAGTAATAATGGCTCAGATGATCACCAGATGCTTAACACTTTAACACTCATTTCAGCCTAAAACGGCTTCTGCAGTGGTCTTGGGAAATGTCCATTTGCAGACCAAAAGAAGACTATTTTTGAAAATTGACCACTGGAATGACTGGCTCGATAACTGAGCCAGTCATTCCAGTGGTAAATTTTCAAAAATAGTCTTCTTGATTTGCAAATGGACATTTTCTATGAGAAAATTAGAATTTTCTTGAACAAATCTGCAGGCTAAAGGGTTAATGTGTCACTTGTTGCCACACTATAGAGTATAGGCACTCACCTTCTTAGTTTACTGATTCCATCTCTGCTACAATACTCAAGTACGTGTAGTTACTGCCATTTGTGTGTTCTTTATGCATATTTATGAGCTGTGAAACTGCCATGGCGCCAGAGTGAAAGGTCTGCCAGGAAATGAGACACTGGTGTACATTGTTAAATAGGAGCTAGTGGTATATTTGCCTTACATGTGCTCACACCATATGCGCTCTAATAAGGAATCTTTGGCTTGAAGTTTATCCCAGCTTTCTGAGACACTAAGCTACCCCTGACAATGCAGGTTACTGGGCCAATACTGGGCTGCATTTGGCTCTGTTCCGGACACAGCTGAGTGTATTTCTTATTGACCCCAGTTAATAGCTTGACCCCAGTTTTTATACTCAGCCAGGTACCCATTTAACCTCCTGGGTATAGAAAGGCAAAAAGAGATGTGAACCCCGGATAGACAGTTTCACATCTCCGCTCATTACCATGGAAGCTTTAACTCTTTCTTGATGAAGACGGCCAAAACGGCCTCTATAGTTCTCCTGAGGAATGTCCTTTCACAGGCCAAGAGAAATCTATTTTTGACAATTTACCACTGAAATGTCATTACAGTGGCAAATTTTCAAAAATAGTCTTCTCTGGGCCTGCAAACGGACATTCAATAAGGAAATATTCTGATTTTCTTGACCAAATTTAATCATGAAAGGGTTAATCACCTCCTAAATTCTTGAATCATACACAACAACTACTGACCTGATTGTGTACAATATATTTGCTAGCCACTTCATACGTAAGTCATATCATACCACGATAATCATGTAATAATCGTAGCATTTTATACCCTTGGATATCTTTATTTTTTAACCCGTTACTGGTCATGATCGAAAATAAAAAATAAAAATTTATCTTTAGTAAATGTATATTTTCACACCAAGAGAAGGCTACTTTTGACAATATACCACTAGAATACCTGGCGCTGATATCAAGCAAGTCGATTACCAGTGGTAAATTTTCAAAATTACTCTTCTCTTGGCGTACAAATGGACATTTATTAAGACCACGCAGCAGAGGTAAGTTTTGGCTGGGTTGACCAGCATGCATGGACTGAATATCAAGTTCTTAATATAATAGAAAATAGTGAAAATAATAGAAGAATCCATTTCTAACTTAGGCCTCATCAATATCTAGCAAAGTTCTCTCCGCTTTGCTCATGTTGCAATCAATTTAACACTTTGAAATCTGAATTCACAGAACCTAATTTTTAGCTCACCTGGCCTGAAAGGCCAAGTGAGCTTATGCCGTGGCGACAATCCGTCGTCTGTCCGTCCGTCCGTCGTCTGTCATCCGTCAACTTTTTCTTTAAACAACTTCTTCTCAAGAACCACTAGGCCGATTTCAATTATATTTGGCAGGAAGCATCCCTAGGGCATAGAGATTAAAGTTTGTTCAAACGAAGCTGATCGGCCAAAATCCAAGATGCCCACCAGCCAAAATAGGCAATTTTTAAACACTTTAAAAAATCTTCACCGAAACCGCCGGAGGAATTGATTCAAAACTCAGAACACATGATTTAGTGCAACGGTAGACCCAAGTTTGTTCAAGGCAACCTGATTGGACGATTTGCCTGGCGGCCATCTTGGATGGCCTAGTTTTCGCGAAAACGACTTCTCCCGAAGCGCTGAAGGGATAGGCCTGAAATTTGGTAAATATGCTTAGGGACCAAGATCCATTCAAGTTTGTTCAAGGGAAGTTCGTACGTTAAAAAAACATGGCCGCCATCAACGAATCAAAATTTAGCGTTTAGCTTTTTTGTATTTGATGTATTTTGATGGCGAAAATTGCTTTATATATGCTTAGCAGTGTGGCGAGTTCAAATATGCCACTTTCGAGACTGTCGGATAAACGGTTTGGCTGCAATCTTGGTTTGTTTTCCCGCCATCGGCTCCCATAGTAAAGCAATGGGCCCATAGTAAAGCAATGTGGAATTCTTTAAACGACTTCGTCTCAAGAACCACTGGGCCAATTTCAATTATATTTTGGAGGAAGCATTCATAGGGCATAGAGATCTAAGTTTGTTCAAACGAAGCGGATCGGTCAAAATTCAAGATGGCCGCCAGCCAAAATGGCTGATTTTTTAGAAACACTAAAAAATCGTCTTCTCCAAAACCGCTAACGGAATTGATTCAAAACGCATAACACATAATCTGTGGCAATGGTAGACCAAAGTTTGTTCAAGGCAACCTGATTGGCTGATTTGCTTGGCAACCATCGTGGATGATGTAGTTTTCGCGAAAACGACTTCTTCTCCCGAACCGCTGAAGGGATAGAGCTGAAATTTTATAAATATGCTTAGGGACCAAGGGCCTTTCAACTCTGTTCAAGGGAAGTTTGTTCATTAAAAAATATGGCCACCATCAACCAATCAAAATTTAGCGTTTCTTGGTCATATTGGCTTTTTTGTATTTGATGTAGTTTGATGGCGAAAATTGCTTTATATATGCTTATCAGTGTGGCCAGTTCAAATATCCCACTTTTGAGACTGTCAGTTAAACGGTTTTCCTGCCATCTTTGTTTGCCATAGTCTCCCATAGTAAAGCAATGGGCCCATAGTAAAGCAATGGGGAATTCTTTAAACGACTTCTTCTCAAGAACCACGTGGCCGATTTCAATTATATTTGGGAATCATTCATAGGGCATAGAGATCTAAGTTTGTTCAAACGAAGCGGATCGGTCAAAATCCAAGATGGGCGCCGGCCAAAATGGCCGATTTGTAGAACAGCTTTAAAAAATCTCCGAAACCGCTGGAGGAATTGATTCAAAACTCATAACACATCATCTATGGCAACGTTAGACCCAAATTTAGTCAAGGCAGCCTGATTGACTTATTTGCTTGGCGGCCATCTTGGATGACGTAGTTTTCGCGAAAATTACTTCTCCCGAACCACTGAAGGGATAGCGCTGAAATTTGGTAAATATACTTAGGGACCAAGGGCCATTCAAATTTGTTCAAAGGAAGTTCGTACGTTAAAAAACATGGCCGGCATCAACCAATCAAAATTTAGCTTTTTGTCATATTGGCTTTTTTGGTATTTGATGTATTTTGATGGCGAAAATTGCTGTATATATGCTTATCAGGGTGGGGAGTTGAAATATGCCACTTTCGAGACTGTTGGATAAATGGTGTGACTGCCATCTTGGTTTGTTTTCCTGCCATAGGCTCCCACAGTAAAGCAATGGGCCCATAGTAAAGCAATGGGGAATTCTTCAAACGACTTCTCAAGAACCACTGGGCCGATTTCAATTATATTTGGCAGAATTCAGCCTTAGGGCATAGAGGTCTAAGTTTGTTCAAACGAAGCTGATCGGCCAAAATCCAAGATGGCCACTGGCTAAACCAGCCAATTTTTAGAAATGTCTTTAAAAATCTCCGAAACGGCTTGGTGGTTGATTCAAAACTCATGAAACATCATCTAATGCAGGAGGAGAACCAATTTGTTCATGATAACCTGATTGGTCCATTGGCTTGGCAGCCATCTTGGATGACCTAGTTTTCGCGAAAACAACTTCGTATCCAGAATCGTTGGACAGATTGGGCCGAAATTTGGGAGATACGATAAGGGACTAAGGGCCGTTAAGTTTTGTTCAAAAGTAGTTGATACATAAAGAAACATGGCTTCTGTTTTCTTGTTATAATTCTGCTCAACTCTGTAGTGTTCTACTTATTGTTGATGGCCTATGATGCAGGTGAGCGATACAGGCCCCTTGGGCCTCTTGTTAATATAGTCATATGTAAGCTGTTGAATATTCTGAAAGTAATTTGGCTAATTAAGGGATGTTGTGCAAAATATTAAACAAAATGTTTATTAAATTGCAAATTCATCATGGAAATACAATTCGTACACTTTGTGACAGACTTCAATTTTCATGACAAGAGACATTTCCACTTTATCAACCTATCCTAATGACGTCATAATCAACTACGCGACGTGTAGAATGACATCATAATGAATGATGTCATGAATGACATCGAAAAGTACATTAAGAATGCATATTTGAAGAAGCTAGGGCTAGGCGTTGTTATACGAATTGTATGTCTTTACTATTTAATAAATATGCTGTTGAATATTTTGAAACTAATTTGCCTGGGCACTGTTGCTGCCACTAAATTAATAGTTTTGGCATTCAGGGATCGATCAATCCCAACATGGCGAAATGAGGGTGGAGCATAGGTAAAACTGGAAAGGTCCCTGATTTATTCTAATATGCGTCATTTTGATTGTGACACGGGCTAACCTGTGACGTATTTGACTAATAACGTCAGATACTTTAACGACAGATCAGATCGCTAATTGCACAATCTGTCATTTATTCTTCCAGAATTTACTTTAGATAGATAGTGGAATTTACTTTATGATACTATAAGTAAACCATTACATTAGATATACTTTTAGGTACATACTGTTAGCAAATGTTTACTAATTTATGCGCTAAAAATATCATATGTGTTATGAAACATATGTTACTGATTTATCACCTGTATTACGCATTTTAAGTCCATCATCTGCTCAGTGGGGTGGCTGACTTACATAACATTGGACTGACAATAATCACACCAGAACAGGTATATGTAATTAAGATTACCTGCTTCCACAAGTTATTCAGTGCATTCATCTCATACCTTAACCGGTACCACTCTGGTGTCTAAATTTTAAAATTAAATTAAAAGATAAACTGGTGTACATTTTTCAACAAATTTGGTGGGAGATGGTGCTGTCGTAGACAGCAACATCTTGCAGCAAAATTGTTAAAAAATGTACACCAGTTTCTTTTGATATTGACACAGTAAAAGATAGAATATTGACATCAGTGTGCTACGGGTTAATAAGTTGTTTAATAGAGTAACAACCTTGAATAATTGGCTGTGAAGTATTTTTTCCAAAAGATCTTTATGGAAATGTTGCCAAAAGATAGGCTATAGGAAACGTGTTTTCGATTGATGATTAAACCATGGAGTAAAAGATAGGATGACCTTTTATTCTATTTTAAATGTCTGTAATGTTTTTGGTAGTTTTAGTATAATTTTAAGAGACAGCTTCCACTCACGCGTAGTGGTTGCACCTGCAGTAATAGAATCGGATCGTGTTTTATAATCTGACATCGACTTTGGCAACTTAACTTGGTTCATACAACCCCAGGCCAAAAAAGCATAGATATTATTGAATAGCCTAGCTTTGTGGAGCTTGAATAAACCAGTTAATGCAAGTTTTTTGTAACTTGGAATAGCTTGGATTAGCTTGCCGGTATTGGCTACATAAAATTCAAGAAAATCCAAGAAAGGCCTACCGTAGTTAAAGTAAAATCCAAGAAAATTCCAGATACTGTGAACATTCAAGAAAATCTGTGCTAACTTGAACATTCAAGAAAATCTGAGCTAACGTGAACATTCAAGAAAATCCGAGCTAAATTGAACATTCAAGAAAATCCCAACTAGCTTGCCGGTATTAGCCACTTAAAATCCAAGAAAATTGCAGCTAACTTGAGCATTCAAGAAAATTCCAGATACCTTGAGCATTCAAGAAAATGTGAGCTAACTTGAACAGCTAGCCTGAACTTCAAGGTAATCCGAGCTAGCTTCCCGGTATTGGCCACTTGAAATCCAAGGAAATCCCAGCTAGCTTGAACATTCAAGAAAATCCCAGCTAGCGTGAACTTCAGCATAATCCGAGTTAGCATGGATTTTATTCCAGAAAGTCTCAGCTAACTTGTATTTCAAGAAAATCCCAGCTAGCTTGAACTTCAGCATAATCCGAGTTAGCATGGATTCTATTCCAGAAAGTCTCAGCTAACTTGTATTTCAAAATAATCCAAGATAGCTTGAATTTTATTCAAGAAAATCCCAGCTAATCCTAGCTCTTAAAATTGAGCTTGGATATTAAAATAAAATACTATATATATATATATATATATATATATATATATATATATATATATATATATATATATATATGCCTGCAAACCAAAATCACCTTCATGTTAGGTGAGCTACATGTAATACTCAATAACAAATAGGCCCTACAATTTCAGCCAGACATTAACAATGTATGAGTTTCTGACTGATTTGTTTGTTATTCTTCTGGACAGAGATTGCTAATGTACCGTACTAATTAGAAAGTCTTGATCGCTGCATTATTTTGCTAGAACTGAAAAAGTTATACCAAAACTGGTAACAATGAATATATCTCACCAAATTAATAGAATACATACCTCCAAATACAGTTCTGTTTCCATTTAAGGTTATTGATGCTATACTAATTAGCATTCTATCTAACAGTAGTGTAAGTGTTTCCAAACTATCATATTCTATATATCCATAGCTGGTAATGATCAATGCATTGAATGTAATTTTTTAATTTTTTTAATTTCCCGCCAATTTATCAGGTAAAGTCACCTCTACATGACTACAGACCCTGTTCTTGCCAAATAGTCCAAGCTATTTCAAGATAATCCCAGGTAGCATAAGTGAATGTACAAGTTCAAGAATATATCCAAGTAGCTTGGATTCTTTTATGTTTGACAAATCCATGGTAGCTTGAATTCTAAGCGGTGGGATTTTCAAGAAGTTCAAGCTACTACATAAAGTCCAACCTAATTCAAGGCAATACAAACTGGTACTGGTTGAATAATTTCCCAATAGCTTCGATATTCAAGGAAATCTAAGCTAATCCAAAATTACTTGAATTTTATTTCACATGGGACAGACAGTTGATAGGGGGTATTCTGATATTTTTGATTATCTGGTTTAGCGCTTACATCACACCTCGGCATCAGAATTTTATTGATCCTCTGTTCTCCAATTGCACTAATCCAAGTAAGAGTCAGTTCCAACAAAATTTGAATGGTGTAATATATTTGACAATGATTACACTGATAAGATTTACACAGTTTGCCATTTCAACCCTCAAATTTGTTCAAAATTTCAATTTTCTAAAAGAAAATGGCCATTTGCACACCAAGAGAAGACTATTTCTTGAAAATTTACCATTGGAATGACTGGCTCGGTTATAACCGAGCCAGTCATTCTAATGGTAAGTTAAAAAAATAGTTTACTCTTGGTGACTGCAAATAGACATTTCTCAAAACCACTCCAAAAGCTGTTTTTGGCTGATATGAGTGTTAAACAGCTATGGTGGGCTTTCCGTATGCACGATTCTATGCTACGTTTTCTCGTCCTTTTTGTGAGCTTATACATATTTCCTTGTGAGTGAACTACGTAGACGTGCAGCTTGTTCAATCCCCAAGTCTATGCCCACAACACATTTCAGGTTCTAGTTCTGCATGTGCGTGAAAAGTCTCAATGACAAATTTTTTTTGTGTGCGTGTGTACTCGGCATGCGAAAATTATCACATGGAAATGCATGAACCTATATAAATGTACAACATCAACTATTCATACATGGAATTGAGTCCATGGAAAGCCAGCCTAAAGACAATTCTACTGCAAGATTGTTGAAAGATTAAGTTCAGCATCCAATAGATTCATCAAAGTGTCTTTCTGGCATTGCATAATTTAAAATCTCCCACCAATACGTTAAACAACCAGTACAATGGGTCTATTCATATATAGCCTAAATTTGTAGCATAATTAAGTAGCAATTAGCATTTAATTTTTTCTCACAGTGCAATTGATAAAAAAATCAGGTTTCTGACAAAAAACCCACAAATCTGTAAAAAAAAATCTGGAGTATTTTGATAAATGCAGACTGATGCTTGATGTTATTAATTAATGTTCTTTTGTCTTTATGTCTTTGCAGGTAAGTTATAATGTGATGCTCACGGCTGATTGAAGTAATATAGATGTGTGCAGACTATGTGGTAAGAGCTTAAATGATTAAACTTCAGAAACTGTGAAAGCAAAGATTTTAGCCCACCAATATTTCAGGTAAAATGGAAGCTTACCTTTAACACCAGAAATGTCAAATTCTTCATGATGTAGGGAATATTCTGTTGAATATTCTGAGACTAATTTCACTTTGGCACCAGCAGATTCCAGTCAAAATAGTTTCAAAATATTCAATCGCTTGCCTTTATTAAGCTGTCTTGAAACTGTTGCACTAGAATTTCAATGGTTAAAGGTGAATGGATATATTATCTAAGTCTGGTGAATCAGACAAATGTGGTCCTTTGAATTGTTTAAAAGTGTACCAATCCTGATCGCTGTTTTGATGACCATCTCTAACAATTTCCCACTGCCCGCCCACCCACCCACCCACCCGCCTGCCCGCTCGCCCACCTACCCGCCCGCCTGCCTGCCGGCCTGCTAATTCTATAAAACTATAAGAAGATTTTGCTAACCATACTTAGAATTTGATCAAATGTTTTTCAGAAGAACATGTATTCTGGTAAGCTGGAAATTCCAAACTTTGGTCTTCAACACAAAATTTTAAAGGAATATTAAAGCTATCTCAAGCTATATATGATCAGTGGATAAATAGTGACATACATAAATAACACACAGCAGTAGAGTATTTTCAGATCAATGCTAAGTTATCAAAGATAGTCGATATTTGGGCGTGAAATTTCAATCTTATCCCCAGTTTATGGAAGCCGGCATTTCATGACATTTCCTTGATATCATTCTGGCTCAGACTTAAGGGAGTATGCTATTTTATCTCTGTAGGGAATAAGGCTGTCTTGGGCACTGCGCTTCATGGCTGTAATATGACTGATCTTCGTGTTATCGTATGTTGAAGTCCCAAAAAGTTTCGGAACATGAAAATTTTACGTAAGCCAGCTGGAAAGTTTGTTATATTTTGAGATTAAACCTGATGAAATATGTGCATGCACTCAACAGGTTGTCACTAAAGACAGTTGCTTTTTTAAATTCAGCTTATTTGAGCAAATAAGACTGACGTCGCACATCATTGTGCGAGGAACCAGACGCATTCTCAAGAATAAAATAACACCTTACTTAAAGCGTAAATTGTTAAATGTCGAAAAAGACAACTAAGCTAAATTTAAAGGAGGTCTTATTAACCCTTCCTATGTCAGCTTAAACCTTCGACAGTCAAACCAGCCAGAAAGATTTCCACGGTGGTCTAAAGGAATGTCCATTTGCAGGAACAATTTTCCACTGGAATAACTGGGTCGGTAACCGAGCCAGTCATTCTAGTGGTAAATTTTCAAAAATAGTCTTCTCTTACCCTGCAAATGGACACTGACTAAGCAAATATTTAGATTTTCCGGACATTTAATAACAGGTTACTCACCATGCTGGCCAAAAACTACCTCTTAACAATTCCTAAATCGCTGTGTTAAGTTTACAAAAATAAATCTTGGCCAGCAAATGGTTATTCACTGAACAAAAAATTTAAATTTCTTTGAACAATTTTGACAAATTAAAGGGTTAATTAATAAAAACAGCAATATTTTGAGCGCTTTGATGCACTGTTGATATGAGGGGTTAAACAGCGGCTGCTATAAGTTATTCGTTGATCTCTAAAGAAAAATTAAATGCTTATTGATGCACCAATTTAGCAGTGCTTCTCACCATAACGTTGGCTGACCTTGTTACAGAGGTCATATGAGAGCAGTTTTACGGTCCAGTAATGATAAGTTTATGCTGGCTATGGCACAGGTAAAAATAACTGATGCTTTCATATGTGACATTTATATACTGGTATGCTCTGAAACAGGTTGTTGGAAGTGCATAGGTAGTTTACACCAGGGATTAATGTTATTGGCCAGACAGCGCCCACCCACCCACCGGGTGGTAAGTATTTCATGGGGATGGTTTATAGTGGTTTAATCAGAATTCCAAGAATTATGCATATAAAAATGAAACCTGCTGGATATTAGTGAATAATGATGGCAGCAACTATTTTCAGTCAAATTGTTTTTAAAATAATCAGAAGTATTTTAACTGAATATTAGTTCTAAGTGATTAACCCTTTAACCATTGAAATTCAGAGTTTTATTTATCTAAGGACAACTATACAGGTAAGCTGTTGAATATTTTGAAACTAATTTGAATGGAAACTGTTGCTGCCTCAGTCAAATTAATTTCTAAATAATCAACATAATATTTTGTATGTTGCAAATATTTTTTATTATTGATCTGTAGTGATAAAAGCGTTAATCCATGCCATATCTGATGATCAAGATATACACAAGAACTGGGGATTCCTGGCAAATTGACCATTCCTCTTAGAAAGTTAGCGGTGTAATGTCAGTTTGGATTGAACTTATTTGCCATGTAGTGCTTACAGAGTGGTGTGCGCTACCTTAGACATGTTTCACCCCCTGCCATGGCATAATGAAGGATTTCTGTCAATGATGAAATATATAATAAATCGAGATGTTCATAAGTAATGATGCTATGTTGGTAACAATAATTACTTTGAATAAATATAGCAATATATTCTATTTGCCAGATTAGATTGATGTAATTTGCCATACATATACTTATAGGTGACTCAGGTATATACGCTGGTGTATTAGTGTTGAGGGTTAACCACTAACCATATCAGCAAAAAAACACTTCTGCAGTGGTCTTGAGAAATGTCCATTTGCAGACCAAGAGAAGACCATTTTTGAAAATTTACCACTGGAATGACTGGCTCGATAACCGAGCCAGTCATTCCAGTGGTACATTTTCAAAAATAGTCTTCTCTTCGTCTGCAAATAGACATTTCCAAGGAGAAAAATTTTCTTGAACAATTTTGAGGGTTAAAGTATTAATTGTTAATGTCAATGAAATATGTTACATCAGTAATAAGCCAATGCTTTTTAACATGTTAACCCTTGAATGGTCAAGCCGGCCAAAACCGCCCGCCGCTATGGTCTTGTGGAATGTTTATTTACAGGCCAAGAGAATACAATTTTGGAAAATTTACCAGTGAAATTCTTGATAAATTTTCAAAGAATTGTATTCTCTCGGCCTGTAAATGAACATTCAGTAAGAAAATATTTTAATTTTCATGACCAAATTTTACCAGTAAATGGTTAAAAAACACTCAAGTTGGGCAAAAACGTCTTCTACCCTGGTCTTGAGAATTGTCCATTTGCATACCAAGAGAAGACTATTATTGAAAATTTATTGAGCCAATAGCCGAGCCAGTCATGCCAGTGATAAGTTTTCAAAAATAATCTTGGTCTGCAAATAGAAATTGAAATTTTTTAAAAAGATTTATGGATTAAATTGTTAAAAGTACAGATATTGAATATGCACTGATCTGAGTACATCATCATAATACAGGTTTATAGAATAACTTATTTTGTTAAATTTTTTTCTATAAATAAGCAGAATTGTGTCTACAGGTGTGTGCGTATGTGCATGCATGCATGGTGAAGTTGTGTGTGCATGCACGTGCGCGCACGTGTGAGCATGTCTGCATGGTGAAGTATGTGTGTAAGTGTGTGCGTGCATATGAATGTGTTTGTGATGAAGTTGGTGTGGCTGCAGGGCTGCATGTGTATACACATACAAACATGCATGTTTGCACACAGTTTACATCTCTAGAGCATAAATCGCACTATCTGGAAACAATTATCTAGTATAACGCACACTCACACAGATACTGTCTTAAGTATCTTGACTATTGCCTCCTAAGCTGGGATGAGCGTTGATAGATTCTGTATCAATACAAGGATAAGGATTGCAATCAGTGGATATCACTAGCCAATGATATGCTCCCTAATCGCACCTTTCATCGCTCATACCTGATATATACCTGTTGACAGGAAATATAATTACCATATCCTCTTACTCATCTGATCAGATTCTTCACCGCCACCGCTAGAAGGTGGCTTATGGAGGGATTAGCTTGAAAGTAAAATCCTAACACCTGTCTTGTGTGACCACCTTCTGTGACTCAAGTATCTGATGATATAATTAATTATGTCACATGTTAGCTGACATCACAATCAAAATGGCGTAGCTGTCATGAAAATCGAAAAGTCTCACAAAAGTGTATGAATTGCATGTATTTGATGAATTTACAATTTAAAAAATATCCAGTCCCCAGTAAAATTTACTTCAAAATATACAACATATTATCTATATAGTTAAGCTCAAATTAAATTCTCGGAATTGATGTTTCAAAGGTTCGAATTGATTTCAGCATATGTGTAATTAAGTTAGGAGTAACAGCACCCAGTCAAATTAGCTTCAGAATATTCAAGAGAATGTTTATCAAACATTAAATTCATCAAGGACATACAATTCATGAATCCATTTCCTCGTTCAATCATATGACATCATAATCAACTACTTGATGTGTAGGCTGACCTTATGAATGACTCGATATAGTCCGTATTTAACGCTTAGTCGTCTGACATGTTGTACGAATGTCTTTACCATTTAATAAACATTCTGTTGAATATTTTGAAACTAATTTGACTGGGTGCTGTTGCTTAGGCTGTTGCTTAGGCAGCAACAGCACCCAGTCAAATTAGTTTCAAAATATTCAACAGGTTTTCCTGAATAGTACTTTTCTGGAAAATGATAGTCAAGAAGTTCAGGGATTGATCAATCGATCCCAATACGAACGAGGTGTGGGCGGAGCTTAACTAGGGATGGGCGTGACATAGCTAAAACTGGAAAGGTCCATTGAGCCACTCAGATACTTTCATGATGACCAATTATCACCTTCGTGACATACTTGTGTCATTTTCATTGTGACAGCTAGCGTACATGTGGCAGATTTAATGATGACATCGTGCAGATATCTTGCGTGAGAGATTTGATCAGTCGATTATTATCGAATTAGCCAACAGCGTGTGCGTTTCTCGTTGCTTCGAAGCTAAGATAATTTAATTTTAAAATTAGGTTCATAAGTGATTTCCTTGAGTTTTGAATAAGATATCTTCTGAACCCTTTAACTCCTGAAATTCCAATGTTTCAATTATTAGACAAATAAAATGTAAGGTTTTGTATGTTCTGAAGCTAAGTATATAAATGATGATAAATTCTCAAATATAGTCTATAATACAGAAATCTTTTCTGAAAGATTTTTTAATATTATAAACGATCACAATTGTGGAAAGCTTGTAAACAGTCACATGCTTTCTTGTGTTAAACTTTGAGTCAAATCGGACTAGTAGTTTCTGAGATATCTATAGATCCAAGATTTGATCTGATCTGGATTCAGAATTTTTATTCAAATCATGGCCAAAGATTCTCTCACTATAGGAATATGGTAGGATCTTTTTGTGGTTAAAATTGGAGCCAGTCTGATAAACTACATTTTGGGATACAGCTCGAGACAGATGGACGAACGAACGAATGGATGGGCGGGGGGGGAGCTGGCAGGCAGGCAGGCAATACACTCTTCCCCTTATGGGGCAGGGCTAATGAGTTAGCAAAACAGGTCCATATTTTACCCTTTAACCCTTGATTTGTTCAAGAAAATTTAGATTTTCTCATGGAAAATGTCCATTTGCCGACCAAGAAGAGAGTATTTTTGAAAATTTACCACTGGAATGACTGGCTGGGTTATCGAGCTGAGTCATTCCAATGGTAACATTTCACAAATATTCTTCTCTTTGTCTGCAAATGGACATTTCACAAGACCGCTGCAGAGGCCATTTCTTGGCTGATAGGAGTGTTAAAGGCTTAACTAATAACAACGCCTCCCCTCTCAGTTAACCCTCTTCATGATGTGTCCAGACATTACTCACTCATTACTGGTAATATGACACTATCGAACTAATATTATTACTGTAATTCCTCCCAGGGGACAATGAAACTCAATAAGACACCTTTAACCCTTAGCACACTGATGTCAATATTCTAACTTTTACCGTGTCAAGTAGCAAAGAAACTAGTGTACATTTTTCAATAAATTTGGTGGAAGACGTTGCTGTCTACAAGAGCACCATCTTCCACCAAATTTGTTGAAAAATAAACAGCAGTTCATCTTTTACTTTAATTTGAAATGAAAAAATTTTGACTGATGTCAATATTCTAACTTTTACCGTGTCAAGTAGCAAAGAAACTAGTGTACATTTTTCAATAAATTTGGTGGAAGACGTTGCTGTCTACAAGAGCACCATCTTCCACCAAATTTGTTGAAAAATAAACAGCAGTTCATCTTTTACTTTAATTTGAAATGAAAAAATTTTGACATCAGAGTGGTAAGGATTAATAAGTTAGCATGTTTCATATGACATTAACTTTTTTAGTACCCAATCCGGCCAAAATCTTACTTCTGTAGTGGTCTTGAGATTTATAAATTTCAATTTGCATACCAAGAGAAGAGTACTGTTGAAAATTCACCACTGGAATATATCTAACTCAATAATTGTCATCTCGGTTTACAAATAGACATTTTCTATGAGAAAAATTGATTTTTTTTTTTTTAATTTGTGGATTAAAGGCTTAAGAACAGCTTATATAATATATCATTGTTAGCATATGCAGGAAGCTTAACCATTGAGTGGTCAAAATTTCTTCCAAGAAAATTTCAACTTTCAGTGTCCAATTGCTGTCCAAAAGAAGAATATTTCTTGAATGTTTACCACTGGAATGACTGGGTCAGTAAACTTTAAAAAAATTATTTTATATGCAAATGGAAATTTTTGAAGACTACTGCTTTTTTGGCTGACCATTACCTCTTAACCATTTAGGACTCATATCAGCCAAAAATGGCTTCTGCAGTGATCTTGGGAAATGTCCATTTGCAGATCAAGAGAAGACTATTTTTTTTAATTTACCACTGGAGTGACTGTCAGTCCAGTGATAAATTGTCAAAAATTGTCTCTTGGTCTGCAAATGGACATTTTTTTACATTTTCTTGAACAAATTCAAAGGTTAACGGGCTAAGACACCAATTTTCTATGGTTGTCCTTGTTACAAAACGGTTACTGATTGGCTGAAATTAATTTTGCCTGTCAGCCCGTAACATAAGTCGCTGTATAAGCTAACTTGATAAAATTGAGTCGAGTAGAATTTAGACCCTAAAGAAGATGTTTTGTCTTTGCAAATACAATTACTGCATGAAATGAGGTTTTGTTTCCAGGCCTCAGTTATCTCCCCTGAGAATCTTTTTACCAATTATCCATCTATTAGTTTACCACATTGAGCTAGTTAAAATATCATTAACACAGTTCATTCTGTTGTCATGGAAACTGAACTTAAGCGGAGTGTATTAATATGATAACCGTACAGACTTTTTAACTTATTTGACTGATAATTATTGCTTTGTTAACAAGCAACAATTTCCAGTCAAATATTTTCAAAATACTCAACAGCGAGCTAGGTTTTAGAATTATTTTTCGTGAGATTGATTTACAGTATGGTACATTATCACGCACACTGAAAAGTTCACCCTATAGAAATTAATCTCGCCAAAAAAATAGCTTCTGCATTCCTCTTGAGAAATGTCCATTTGCAGACTAACAGAAGACTATTTTTCAAAATTTACCACTGGAATGACTGGCTCGATAACTGAGCCAGTTACTCAAGTGCTAAATTAAAAAAATAATCTCTTGCTCTGCAAAAGGAACATAAAGATTGTTGGAGAAAATTTCATTTCTACACTTTTGAGGCTTAAAGAGTTAAAATATGTTCCGAGATAGAATCCTCTTCAACCTTGGCATCACCCACATGTTTGTCTCTGCTGGGTGCAAGGTTTTTACCTCATTTATTAGCTCATTCATAATTTCAGGAATTTTTGGCAGGTTTTATGACTCCAGCACACAAAACACATTAATCAAGTTAAGATGGTGGGTACACACTTCTTAGGCCCCAGGAAGACAGCGTGCATTGTTTCTATACTATATTGGTGAAATTCTTGAAGAATAACCTGAATTTTTGTTTACAGAGAGTGATTGTGGATGTGGGCATGTGTGCGTGCGTGCATGTGTGTTGAGCATGTGTGTGCACGTGCATCGTATGCGTACATTGATAATGATAATGATTGATGGTGATGACAATGACGAGACGACAACGATGGATCGATGATGATGATGATTAAATAAATATTTCATTCAAACCACAACTATCACTTCTGTGCACATATTACATTCTATCAAAACTACCTAAACTGATATACCCCTTCAGTATTACAGATAAAACTTAGCTGTCAATCAGCCTCCAGTAGCAAAATATAATTATCAATACATGTAATTTCTGTTTCAGTGGTTCCAGAGCATGTAAAGGCTCTAAGTCTATCACTCTCCTTTAGTTCCAAAAGAACTTCAATCTAAAGCTGACAAGGCAGCTCGTCATAGAAATTACATTATCTTCTATGATTTGCCAGTCAGTTAACACATTGACCCGTATAAGCAAAAAATTACAAATTCTTTATAATGTAGGGAATATTCAGCTGAATAATTGTTGAAACGGGAGCTGTTGCTTGCCTATAATGGTAGCAAAAGCTCCCAGTCAAATTACTTTTAAAATATTCAACAACTTTCCTGCACAGATGTTTTCAAATTAAATTACTGGAATTGTAAGTGTTGAAATGTCGCTAGGTTGGTTGGGGTGGGGTGGGGTAGTTGAAATGATTTTTATACAGACATAATTGCTATGAATAATAAACATCCACAAGTGCATTCAGCTATAACCATTAGAACACTTGCAAGCTAAACTGACTATAATTGCAACTGCATTCATTGGTTCACTGCTTCACTGCAGTACCCATACATGTGTGGCTCAATCATGAGTGTAATGACTAACATTCCAAAATCATACGTTTTGTAAGACAACAAAAATACTAAGCCACTCAATTCACTGTTTGATATAAGGCACCTGACTTAGATATCTCAGAAAATTTTAACCTATTCATTCCCATGGTGTGGGATCCCTTGTAACAAGGTTAGCAGAGATACATCCGTCCATTGGGTAGTCTTGATAGTATCTCTTTAACTCTAAAGCAGTCATTGCTCTAGGGAACCGGTTCCTCTATTCCTATAGAGAACATATAAACGAGTCTGTGAGCATGCGCACTTATGCTACTAAGCATGCGACCGAGTCCAAGCCTTCATTAATTAATTTTCTGTATTACAGGAAACACCTAACTTTTATCTCAACAAATCCTATTCATTCCATAATCTTGTGGAGCTACATCCACATTTGATTTTTCATGAATACCACAGTACAAGCGGTCTTTGTTGAATAAGTCTTAGTACTTATGTAAAATGTTTATAATTTACGTGAATATGAACAGAAAGTTCGTTGTGACCAAGTTGAAAGAAAATGGCGCCAGCTTCACATTACAAGCCAGGTGAAGTCAATAACTCTGATCCTATTTTAGCCACGAGGCTCGTTCCTACGAAAGGTATACTATATACCAGTTTGGAACATCTCCTACGAAAGGTATCCTACATAACATATGTAACATACCGGTTGGGAAGTTAGTGGATCAATTAGGAGTTTTGACTAGGTACGTATTTCCGGGCGTCATTCTTTCCTACATAAGGTATACTACATACCAGTTTGGATCGAATCCTACATAAGGTATCCTACATAACTAATGTAATATACCAGTTGGGAAGTTATTGGATCTATTAAGAATGTGACAGTGGTGCAAACAGGCGTGGTGGACCGGATGAACACCACAAGGATACACCACGATCATCCCCTGAAGAAAAGTGAGTGGTCCTTCTAAGGACCGTTACTAACCAACTAACATGAAACTCGCAATTACTTCATGATGATCAGTCATGTCAGTCGTATTACAATAAAGACAAGACCATCATATTAATTCGCGATTTGGTCTTCGCTTTAAATTGGCGCCGTTTTTGCAGGCTAATTTAACATTACTAGCAATGGGCCGTGAAAGCTTTTTACCTTTTATTTAATATCTTATAAAAATTACTGGAGATTTTATGTTTTCAAATACCGGGCGGGGTTATTCGACACAAGTCTTTTTTATGCCCTTAGTTTCATGAAAAATGTAAACATTGCGTTGCTATGGGATATCCTCTTTAGTGTGTCATAAATTGGCAAATGTCGGACGATCTCGGAATGCCCGGATGTTAAAAATTACCATACTGATTTGAATCCTCGTAATCACATAACCCTCTTTTGTTAGATAGGCTATTAAGCCTGTGTCAGATTATCATAATCAGGTTCGCTTGATTTGTAAATCTAGCGAGAAACCTGCGTTCACTTGATTTCTAAATCTAGCGATAAAATTTATCATATATATTACTGGTTATATTGTAATGTGAGTGACCAACATAAAATGATCTAAAATGTAATGCAATGTTCTAGAAAAATTGCTTGAACGCCCGATAATTAAACTGGGTATCCCGCGTCTAATGTTAGCGAGCCAGCCAGTGGCAAAGTAAATCTCCGTTTGGAGTCGCTGACGAGAAGCGTAGATCTCATTGCTGAATTTCCGATTCCAGGATAACTATATCCGAGTACTCGCTTAAGATACTTCATTAAAATTTGCTTTAACCTGATCTGGTCAGATAATATCACGTGATTTATATATCATGTGATTATCATGTGATTCTGATTTATATATTATAAAGACGACATTTATGTCAAGTTAGGATTAAATTTGTTGGAAAAAACAATCTTTATTAAAGGATACGCAATATTTAGGCTGTTCAATTTAATAATTTCACTTCTGCGAATGATGTTTTGAGGTACACATTAAGCATAGCCGCGAGGTGACAAAATTTGTGCAGGGGGGTTTTCGTGGTATCTTCAGACGTTAAGATGTTTAGAAATTCAGAGGAAAATAAGTTTTATCCTTGTATATAGTGCGCGCACATTTTTTAGAACATGTAAATTGAGCATAAATGTGCGACATATTTATGGATTTATAAATAAATACCCATATTTGCTGGTACTCATTCAGATTCAACTTATTTCGGTTGCAACTTATGACTAATAACTTCGAGAGTTAAATGGTTAATATTTTGATAGTAAACGCTACAAACTTTGATGACCAAGTTTTTACTATATCAGAGATGTGTGTTGATCTCAGTGTTTTAGTAGCAAGCATAGCCTTTGGATCAGGAAAGTTCTTGACTATCAGCCCTTTTATTAGCCCTAAGATGGGTTCTTCCCTACTTAATGTTTAATCTAATCTCTCATCATTTTAGAAATTCTTTCTGCGGGTACTTAACTTGGGTGAAATTGGATATATAGAGCACGTACCCAGGCTATGATGGATCATTCTATCGGCTCTCATTCTGCTTGCAAATGGACTATTACTTGTGGAAATCATCTGAAAGTCTACCAGAAGAGGGGGAGAACTGACCTAGTTAGAAAAACTTTCTCTCTAAGGGGTGTGTAAACTGTGAAATGTTTTGTCTGAACATGTTGTTTCCACACCATCTCTTAAAACATTCGAAAATGGTTTATGTAGGCTTTGGTATAGTCAAGAGGCAATGCATGACTACACCGTACACGCAGCCCATGACCAGAAGTAACGGCACAGGCATGGAGATAAATGAAGAAGAGATGACCATAAGGCCTAATTGTCCTGTGCTCAGTATTATTAGCGAGATTATAACTCAATTTTTATGGTATAGCAACTGATTATAATTCAACTTCTGGTTTAGGTATGTCAAATGAATTCCCTTCTGTTGTTTTGCTGTTATTGTTTGTTTCTAAATCACGTTTGACAATTTAAATGCCCTATTTCAGGGGCTCTTATTTTTAATTCTTTAATTCTTTATTAGTTGCTCTTAGTGCAATGGCTGAACCATCCAATTATCCTCATCCTTCGAAACCTTGTGTACACCCAACTCTTCGCATTTATCTTCTAGGAATGATTTTATTTTTTTCTTATGATCCTAGCAGTGCTTTTGTCATTTTGCTCTTGAATCTTTTCATGTATTACTCTCTTCCTATCAGCCTCCGTCTTTCGACCTGTTCTCTCAAAAAATTGGAATCAATTATCTTTCGATTCTCCTAATATCAATCTGCAAATAAGTGCGTCAGGCTTTATTATTTTAATTGTGAATAGTGGTTTGCTATCTTTTAGTATCATATCTGGCCTGATTTATTTTTAACATAGTTTTTCAGTCTTTCTTTTCTATCAGTAGGATCCCTCGCCATGATGAAGCATATCTATGGGTGAATGTAAGCTTGTCACAATAACAAAATCTTTTTTGTCCTATCAAGATTTACACCGCTCCTTTCTCGAGTTCAGTAGAAATTTTGATCTTTTTGTTTGTCTAGTGATATGTCTATTTCTATTATTTTCATATGGAGCTGTCTTCTCAGCCTTATATATTCAAGCCTATTTTTATTCTTCTAAATTCTAACTTTCCCAGGAATTATTAAATAAATTCCTCAAGGGGGCCTAACCAAGATGATTGGATTATTGCCTTCGCATGGATTGTGGAATATGGGGTTTTTTCCTTTCACCCTTCTGTGTAGTTTCAGTCCTTTGTCCTTAATCCATCATTGATCTAGTCACAGGTTTGATGGACTTCTTTCCTGTTTAATCATCTGATAAAGATATTAACAATTGGGCTCATATCATACTAGCATTGTTTTAAAATTAGATTTGTAAAATAAGATGCTGCAGGTTTATTCTGGTCCTAGCTGTCATGCTTAAGCGCTTCTATATAATCTCTACTCTATCAGGGTTGGGGATGGGTATATCTACCCTCATGCATGTCTTAGGTAGCAGATTTCCTACATATAAGGTACAATCAATGTAGTCATTGAATCCCCCTTTTTTCTATCAAACCATGTTGGTGTCCTTTGACATTAGTCCTGCTTCTGTTCCTGATCAATAATTTTCTGCTCTTTTCAAGTAGGATACAGTGGAGGAATGGCAGAATCCAAAGACTTTAAGGATTATGAGGTGCTGGCAGATCATCTTTTATAGGGTCTCGGCTCTTATCTTCAACTCATATATTTATCCTTTTCTGACAACTTCCAAAGAATTTACACTTCATGTCCTTATGATTTAATACTAATTCTGTTGTATATTTTGGAAGTATTTTGTCTGGAACACATGGCTGCTTTGATACTGTTTGAGACAAAAATTACTTAGTCAATCGTTTTATAATATTCAACTCTTTTCCTGATATGTTGTCTCAGAAATGGAGTTCATCGATGAAAGGAATAATATGGACATGGAGTCATTTTGGCCAGTCATCACATGTCTCGTCAAGGATAAGGGACAGTGTTTTCTGATATTTCCATACATACAGAATTGATCCTAACTGGATCTGGGTTCTTTTAATTACATCATGGCCAGTCTGGGATTCCTCTGGCTTGGAAGGTTCCTTAATTGTGTTAAAATTTGTGCCAAATGGTGTCAGTTTTGTGTACGAAGGTTAAGTCTGGTAATTCAGAATTTTGTCCCTCACCATGACCGCATACACTGCATTTTAATTCGCTGTGTGTCATCGGTACCAATTCACCAGTTTATCCATCTGCAGGTCCAGTTTGATGTCTTGTTCTTACATGTTTGGGGGAGGGGATCGCTATAGAATTTCCTCTCGTTCTTGTGTCTATGGAATCAGATAAAGTAGTCTTACTACTCTCTTCCTTTTCAGGAACTAGAACAGGAACTAATACTCTGGTATTCCTCTTCAATACTCTGGAATATTGGAGAATGAAGCGATATTGTCTCTTTCACAAGCCACCTATTTGCTCATGCAGTCATTTCTATAGTAGTGACTTTCATCAACAAGCAGGGCAGTTGAGGTTATCATATTTTGTCTGGAGTCTTGGTCTTCCTCCTGCGGTGGAGATGTCAGGAAATCTTTCGGCAGCTCACATTCCAGGTAGAATGATTATCCTTGTAGCTCATTTATTACATCCCATTAAGTTTCTACTCAGTATAGTGTCCAGATCTGATGTTCATATTCTTCCTCCAGGCTAGGCTCTGGCGGTAGATGCTCTGGCCCGGTCATAGACTTCACATTTTGTTTAAATATCTTCAATTTAACTTTCTAGTGCCAATTGTATTTAAGAACTTTTGTCAGCGGTTTCTAGTACAATTGTCTTTAAGAACTTTTGTTAGCAGAATGTATTATCCCTTTAATCACTCCTGCTTGGCCCAATGAGAGTTATTCAGTGGATCTCGTAGTCCTCTTTGTGGAAATCCAAAGCATCTTACCAATTTTGCTGATTTTCTATCTTGTTTAACAGCAGCTTTCAGTTCATCATTCCACAGATCTTCAATATGTATATATGGTATTTTCCAAGAGACCTGTTTTTCAGAAATTGATTTTTTTGGTCTGAACTTTAGTATTCTTAATCAATTCAAACTATCTGTTACAGGAGAATTTACCAGAGTATATTTAAGGTTTTCAAATGGTTGTTAGAACAACACATTATCTCGCCCGATTCTGCATCCCATCATCAAGTCATAGATTCATGGGAAATCTTTTGATGATTTAAATCTCTGTATGCTGGGGTGGTGTTATCGTTTTCACTAGCATCTATCCTTCTTTATTTTCTAGAAGCCGGTTTGAGAGTTATTAAGTATTTACATCATTTATCCATGGTACCGGTATTTTTAGGGTATGGCATATTTTTAGGGTATAGCACAAAGGCAAATACCTATAATAAATTCCTCTATTAATTCATTCTTGGGTCTATCTGTTTAATTGTACGACTCTGAAATCATTCTTTTTGTACTAGCGGCCGCGTTTGTTAGATGGCATTTTGATATTCATATTCTTTTTGTGAATGATCTTTTCTAGGTGGTAGGAGATCTGCCCTCATTCTTTTCCCTTGAAGAGATCTTATATATATAAAACCTAATTAATTGTTTTCAATCCTTTCCGAAAACTATACCCAATTTAAAAGATCTTTTTGAAACACCGTTCAGGTTACTTATGCAAATTTGTTTAGTAAGCGCGCATCTCATCAACTGGATTACAGACACCATTAATCGACACTAGAATGTATCTCCAGGAGACACTCAGTAAGTGTTAAGGCACACAATGTTCATGGTATGGCCTTCTCCTTCACATTCTATGCAGATCTATCAGTGGACGACATTATGTAAGTTGCAGTATAAATGTCAGATTCTACATTATTTTTATCTGAATGATCAGATTCAATTCACAATCTGACATTTCTCGTTTCGCCACTCAAACCTAGGCTCAATTGCCTAGATTCTCTAATCAGCCGTCTTCTTCACCATCTCACGTCTGTTTTTAAATTCTCTTTGCTGAGATTTTATAGTTATCATTATATTATTGTATTTTATTTAGAACATTTGTTTGTTCGTGCTCTTTCAGCACTTCAGCGATTTAGTTGGTTTTAGTATTTTTGGTGATTAACCTTTCATTCCTGATTTGCAATTTACCAACCCACCTAGTATTTAGGCTCTGACCAATTCTATGTTTTAGCAAACAGTGAATTGAGTGGCTTAGTATTTTTGTTGTGTTACAAAACGACCCAGACGTATATACTGGTCTGGCGTTTTGTTAACTTACTAAAATACTTACCACTCAATTCACTGTGGCCCACTTTGGCCACCCCGCGTCGTTAAATTGCAAATCATTAAAAATTTCTGGAATTAATTGATGACGGCTTGGACTCGGTCGCATGCATAGTAGCATAAGTGCGCATGCTCACAGACTCGTTTATATGTTCTCTATAGGAATAGAGGAACCGGTTCCCTAGAGCAATGACTGCTTTAGAGTTAAAGCGATACTATCAAGACTACCCAATGGAGGGATGTATCTCTGCTAACCTTGTTACAAGGGAACCCACACCATGGGAATGAATAGGTTAAAGTTTTCTGAGATATCTAAGTCAGGTGACTTATAGCAAACAGTGAATTGAGTGGTAAGTATTTTAGTAAGTTAACAAAACACCAGACCAGTATATATGTCTTGGTCGTTATCAATGTCATCATAATCCCCATGTGAGGATTATTAGCAAATTGATTTTAATGCAATTCCTCCGAAACCGTTTGAGGGAATTCAACAAAATTCAGTATCATATCATATGATTGTGGAGTGCAAGAGACAATTTACATTTGATTCCGCCACCCGTGGGTAGTGGAAGTGGGATCAAAAGGTCAAATTGAAATGTAACTCCTCTGACACTGTTTGACGAAATTCAACAAAATTTGTTACGTCAGTTACCCATATGATTGTGGAGCACAAGAGGATAATTACATTTGCCTCCCCCCCCCAAAAAAACGGGCTTGTTGGGGGTGGATTGGGCAATAGAGGGGTCAAAAGGTCCATTCAGTGAACATGAGGGAATTGATTGTAACACAACTAACTCTTCTGAAACCATTGGACGAAATAAATACACCCAAATTTGGCATTAAGTTACCCATATGATTGCGGAGTGCAAAAGGACATTTACATTTGGTTCCACCCCCAGGGGGAGTCAGAGGGTCAAAAGGTCAAATCGATGAATATGGTGATCGTCCAATCTAGTTAATTGCTATAAATGGAATCGATGCAATGTTAGAAAATACATTACACCTTCTTGAAGTTATCACATTAGATAAGCATGCGTAAGTTATTACATTCCAATATGATTCAGTAACATGCTCTCCATTAAAATTCCACCATCCCTGTACTATACAGGTATAGATAGGACAGCTCAGAAATAATTTCATGTGCCCGTAATTAAATAAAATGTAGGTTTGAATATTTTGGACATAATTTAACCGTCTGACTGCTGAGCTTTTGCAGACAACATATTCCAGTGGTAATATCTCTGAACCTGCTAAATATTTCAAAAACAATTTGACTGAAAGTTGTTGGTGGCTAGGCCACCAATACCTTTCATTCAAATTGTTTTCAAAATATTCAGCAAGTCAAGGATTTTTGCTCATTTATGTTATTTTCTGGTGGCTTGGAGAAGCGAGAAAGTTAATTGGAAGCCACTGCAGCTATTCAAATCTAATTAAGTCCAAAATATTCACCAGAACATTTTTTGCATCATGTTCAAATGTCTTGAAAATAAGATATGAGGAATTTACCGGTGAAAATTCTGTTGATTATTTTGAAATTGATTTGACTGCCTATGGCAGCAAGAGCTCCCACTCAAATTAGTTTCAAAATATTTAGCAATTTCCCTGTATAATAGTGCCTTCTGTAGTAGTCTTGTGAGAAATGTCCATTTGCAGACCAAGAGAAGACTATTTTTGAAAGAATAGTCTTCTCTTAGTCTGCAAATGGATATTTTCTATGAGAAAATTGAAGTTTTCTTGAAAGATTTGAGGGTTAAAGGGTAAAACCTCTAAGAAGTTAAAGTGTAAATGACAGAGAAAATATATTAGTGCTTCATGTCAACATAGCATTCTGCTAAATGCAGTATTCAGGTAGTTTATTATACTCTGTACCAAAGTAAATAGTGTGATAAAAAAGAGTTTCCGGAGAAAAATGTAGACAGGATTTGGCACCTGAGCAAGAGCTTGGCAGGCAGCATGAAGAATCCATGAAGATTAGAAAACGGATGTCCCTAAAAAAATACCCTGAATACCTACACAATTCCTGCGGTACAGATATCATTTGTCAATGACATAACTGATTATCATGTAGCGCTGTGCGTGCCTGGCATGACCTAAATAATTTTGGTAAATCATTTCCGCTTTCATCGTAAAATTTCCTAAAAACACAGAAAACATTTTAATCATTTTGTTCTGAATTGTTTACCTGAGTGTTTTTATGGTGGGTTTGGTAGAGACGCAACATTTTCTCATGACAGGAGCATTCCGGATGCATAATTTAGACAAAGCGCAGGTAGATGGTGCAAATTCCTGCATCGTCCTCAAAGCAATATGCAGACAGCAGCGCTACTGCTTGGAAGCGATTGATGAACGGCAGCTGAAAAAACTGCTCAAACAACTTGTTCATGCACTAGCTCCTATGGATGTGTTGTGAAATAGTCACCACAAACATTTAGCTTACTTAGGTTGTATGTGAGTGTATACAGGTCATGAAGATTACACATTCCTGCGGTCCTGGGCAACCACTTTACTGCAGGGCAACCAAATTGTAACGCACTGGTTGCTCTGGGGGACAACCTAGATAATTTGTTATTTTCAGGGCCTGTATATGTACTCATGGTGACTAATTATTTTATACAATCTTATCTTTTTATGATCAAATTTTTTCAAGAAAATTTTTCTCATACAAAATGTGTATTTGCAGACCAAGAGAAGACTGTTTTTGAAAATTTACCACTAGTGACTGGCTCGGTTATTGAGCCAGGCATTTCAGTGGTAAATTTTTTTTAAATAGTCATCTCTTGGTCTGCAAATGGACATTTCTCAAGACCACTGCAGAAGCCCTTTTTGGCTGATATGATGGATAAAGGGTTAATATAATAGTTGAGTTGGTATTTACAAGAATTCTGTAGTCTGTATACCTTACAACAATACATATTTGCAACAGAATTTACAGAAATGGGGCAACTTGGAAGTACAGCTGGGAAACCTAATTTAAATGGTGTACTTGCCCCTGGGGGCAACAATATTTTTCTCATTTTCGAGCCCCTGGTATAGGCAATGCTAATTTGTTCATAGTATATGATGACTATCAAATATAATGGTATCTTATGACCAGCATTTGTTAACAGATTAAAAAAATATTTGGTGGATTTGTTGCGTTTGTCTATAGCATTTAAATATATGAAAAGTTAGTTTTGTAATACAACAAAAATACTAAGCCACTCAATTCACTGTTTGCTATAAGTCACCTGACTTAGATATCTCAGAAAATTTTAACCTATTCATTCCCATGGCATGTGGGTTCCCTAGTAAACAAGGTTAGCAGAGATACATCCCTCCATTGGGTATTCTTGAGAGTATCTCTTTAATTCTAAAGCAGTCATTGCTCTAAGGAACCGGTTCTTCTATTCCTATAGAGTACATATAAACGAGTCTATGAGCAAGCACACTTATGCTACTATGCATGCGATTGAGTCCAAGCCATCATTAATAAATTTTCTGTATTACAGGAAACACCTAATTTTTATCTCAACAAATCCTATTCATTCCATAATCTTGTGGAGCTACATCCACATTTGATTTTTCATGAGTGTCACAGCACTTGCAGTCTTTGTTGAACAAGTCATATACTTTATGTAAAATGGTTATATTTTACATGGATATGAAACAGAACGGAAAGTTTTCGTGACTACAAAGAAAATGGCGTCATCAATCAGCTTCACGGTACAATTAATCAAGGTGAAGTCAAAATCTCTGATCCTATTTTAGCCACAGAGGCTCGTTCCTACATAAGGTATACTATATACCGGTTTGGAACATCTACATAAGGTATCCTACATGACATATGTAACATACCGGTTGGGAAGTTAGTGGATCAATTAAGAGTTTTGACTAGGTACGTATTTCCGAGCGTCATTCTTTCCTGCATAAGGTATACTACAGACCGGTTTGGATCAAATCCTACATAAGGTATCCTACACAACTATGTAATATACCGGTTGGGAAGTTTTTGGATCTATTAAGAATGTGACAGTGGTGCAAACAGGCGTGGTGGACTGGATGAACACCACAAGGATACACCATGATCATTCCCTGAAGAAAAGCGAGTGGTCCTTCTAAAGACCGTTACTAACCAGCTAACATGAAACTCGCAAGTACTTCATGATGATCAGTCATGTCAGTCACATTACAATAAAGACAAGACCATCATATTAATTCGCGATTCGGTCATCGCATTAAAATTTCTCATATCAGATACACTGGTATTGGCGCCGTTTTTGCAGGCTAATTTAACATTATTAGCAATGGGCCATGAAACCTTTTTACCTTTTATTTAATATCTTGCAAAAATCACCCGAGATTTTATGTTTTCTAATACCGGGCAGGGTTATTCAATACAAGTTTTTTATGGCCTTAGTTTTGTGGAAAATGTAAACATTGCGTTGCTATGGGCTATCCTCTTTGGTGTGTAGTAAATTGGCAAACATTGGATGATCTCGGAATGCCCGGATCTTCAAAATTACGATGCTGATTTGGATCCTCATACTCACATAACCCTCTTTTATTAGATAAGCTATTAAGCCTGTGTCAGGTTATCAGGTTCATTTGATTTCTAAATCTAGCGAGAAACTTGCGTTCACTTGATTTCTAAATCTAGCGAGAAAATTTATCATATATATGACTGGTTATATTGTAATGTAAGTGACCAACATGTAATGATCCAAAACGAAATGTCATGTTCGAGAAACATTGCTTGAACGCCCGAGAATTAAACTGAGGTAGACCGCTTCTAATGTTAGCGAGCCAGTCAGTGACAAACTAAATCTCCGTTTGGAGGCACTGGCGAGAAGCGTAGATCACATTGCTGAATTTCCGATTTTTTTTTTAATTTGCTTTAACCTGATCCAATCAGATAATATCACGTGATTTATATATCACATGATTTATATATCACATGATTATCACGTGATTTTGATTTATATATTTTCAAGACAACATTTATGTCAAGTTAGGATTAATTTTGATGGAATAAACAATCTTTATTAAAGGATACGCAATATTTAGGCTGTTCAATTTAATAATTTCACTTCTGCGAATGATGTTTTGAGGTAGACATTAAGCATAGCCGCGAGGTGATAAGATTTGTGCAGGGGAAATTCAAAATCCAGAGGAAAATACGCCACTCCTATCTTTGCTGGTACTCATTCAGATTCAACTTATTTCAGTTGAAATTTATGACTAATAACTTTGAGAGTTTAATATTTTGATAGTAAACACTACAAACTTTGATGGTCATGTTTTACTATACCAGAGATGCTTGTCAATCTCAATGCTTTAGTAGCAAGCATAGCCTTTGGATCAGGAAAGTTCTTGACTATCAGACCCTTTTATTAGCCCTAAGATGGGTTTTTTCCTACTTAATGTATAATCTAATCTCTCACCATTTTGGAAATTCTTTCTGTAGGTACTTAACTTGGGCGAAATTGAATATAAAGAGCACGTACCCAGGCTATGAAGGATCATTTTATCGGCTCTCAATCGATTTATTGTTATAGTCAAATATAACATTCTGCTTGCAAATGGACTATTACTCATCGAAATCATCTGAAAGTCTACCAGAAGAGGGGGAGAACTAACCTAGTTAGAAAGAATTTCTCTAAGAGGTGTGCAAACTGTGAAATGGTTTGTCTGAACTTGTTGTTTCCACACCAACTCTTAAAACATTTGAAAATGTTTTAGATAGGCTTTGGCATAGTCAAGAGGCAATGCATGACTACACCGTACACGCAACCCATGACCAGAGGTGACGGCACAGTCAGATGATAAATGAAGAAAAGATTAGCATAATACCTAATTGTCCTGTGCTCAGAATTACCTAGATTACAACTTACAACTCTCAATAGTTATGGTATCGCAATTGATTATAATTAAACTTCTTGTTTAGGTATGCCAAATCAATTCACTTCTGTTGCTTTGCTGGTATTGTTTATGTTTCTAAATCACATTTGACAATTTAAATGCCCTATCTCAGGGGCTCTTATTTAAAAATTTGTGAATAGTGGTTTGCTGTCTTTTAGTATCATATCTGACCTGATTTATTGTTTACATAGTTTTTTACATCGGTGTTTCCTTTCTGTCAGTCAGCAGGATCCCTTGCCATGATGAAGCATATTTATGTACGAATGTTAGGTTGTCACAATAATAAAGTTAGTCTACATAAGGTACCTCCTCTAATCTTTTTTGTCTTATCAAGACTTACTTACACAGCTCCTTTCTCGAGTTCAGTAGAAATTTTGATCTTTTTCTTTGACTAGTGATATGTTTATTTCTGTTTTTCATATGGAGCTGTTTTCTCTGCCCTTATCTATTCAAGCCTATTTTTAATCTTCTAAATTCTAACTTTTCCAGGCATTATTAGCTCAGCTGGCCTGAAAGGCCAAGTGAGCTTATGTCGTAGCAACCGTCCGTCGTGTGTCCGTCGTCCGTCAGTCATCCCATCCGTCCATCCGTCCGTCCATCAACTTTTCCTTTAAACGACTTCTTCTCACGAACCGCTGGGCCAATTTCAATTATATTTGGCAGGAAGCATCCTTACGGCATAGGGATCCAAGTTTGTTCAAATGAAGCCAATCCTCCAATTAGGCCAGCGGCCATCTTGGATTTTGTCCGATTTTAGAAACGTCTTTAAAAATCTCCGAAACCGTTTGAGGAATTGAAGGAAACCTCTTGAAATATGATCTAGGGCAAGAGCTCAACCAAATTTGTTCAAGGGAACTTAATTGGTCAAATAGTTTGGCAGCCATCTTGGTTGACCTAGTTTTAGCGAAAATTACTTCTCCAGAACCGCTGAAGGGCTCAGGCCGAAATTTGGCAGATATGATTAGGGACTAAGGGCTAGTAAAGTTTGTTCAAGAGAAGTTGATCCATCAAAAAACATGGCCGCCGTGGGCCAATCAAAATATAGCATGTTTGGGGGCCATATTGGATTTTTTTATTCGATGGATTTTGAGGCCGAAATTGGTTTTATATAGGTTTTTGGGTATTCTGATCTCAAATTTATAATTTTCGAAACTGTCGGATAAACGGTTTGGTGGCCATCTTGGATCATTTTCCCCCCAAAAGCTCCCATACTAAAGCAATGGGAAATTTAAAATATCTTCTTGAGAACTACTAGGCCGATTTCAATTATATTTGACATGAAGCTTCCTTAAGGCATAGAGATTCAGGTTTGTTCAAACGAACCTGATCGGCCAATTTGGCCGGCGACCATCTTGGATTTCGGCCAATTTTTAGAAATGTTTTAAAAAATCTTCTCCCAAACCATTTGAGGGATCGATTCAAAACTCACGAAATATGATCTAGGGTAAGCGCTGAATCAAGTTTGTTCAAGGGAACTTGAATGACCAAATGGTTCGGTAGCCATCTTGAATGACCTAGTTTTCACAAAAACAACTTCTTCCCCAGAACCGCTGAGGCGATCTGGCCGAAATTTGTGATATATAATTGAGAACTAAGGGCGATTAATGTTTGTTCAAGAGAAGTTAATCCGTCAAAAGAAATGGCCGTAGTGGACTGATCAAAATATAGTGTGTTTGGCAGGCATATTGGATTTTTTTATTTGTTGGATTTTGAGGCCGAAATTCGTTTTATATAGGTTTTTGGGTATTCTGATCTCAAATTTGCAATTTTCGATACTGTCAGATAAATCGTTTGCCAGCCATCTGGGATCATTTTCCCGCTAAAAGGTCCCATACTAAAGCAATGGGAAATTTAAAATGTCTTCTCGAGAACTACTGGGCCGATTTCAATTATATGTGGGAGGAAGCATCCTTATGGCATAGAGATTTCATTTTATTCAAACGAAGCCGATCGGCTAATTTGGCCAGTGGCCATCTTGGATTTTGGTCGATTTTTAGAAATGTCTAAAGATCTCGTTCTCCGAAATGGCTTGCGGAATCGATTCAAAACTTATGAAACCTCATCTAGGCAAAGAAGTAAGCCAAGCTTGTTTAAGACAGCATGATTGACCGAATGGTTTGGCAGCCATCTTGGATGACTTAGTTTTCCCGAAAATGACTTCTCCAGAACCGCTGAATAGATCAGGCCAAAATTTGGGAGATATGATTAGGGACTAAGGGCCATTAAAGGTTGTTCAAGAGAAGTTGCTATGTCAAAAAACATGGCCGCAATCGGCCAACCAAAATGTAGCGTGTTTAGCGGACATATTGGATTTTTTGATTTGATGGATTTTGAGGCCAAAATTGGTTCTATATAATATGTTTTTGGGTATTCTGAGCTCAAATGTGCAATTTTCGAAACTGTCGGATAAACGGTTTGGTGGCCATCTTGGATAATTTTCTCGTCAAAAGCTCCCATGCTAAAGCAATGGGAAATCTAAAATATCTTCTTGAGAACTACCAGGCCGATTTCAATTATATTTAGTAGGAAGCATCCTTAGGGCTTAAGGATCTAAGTTTGTTCAAATGAACCCGATCGGCCAATTTGCCCAGTGGCCATTTTGGATTTCGCACGATTTCAGGAAATGTCTTTAAAAATCTCCGAAACCACTTGGGAAATCTTCATCTAGGCCAAGAGGTAAGCCAAGTTTGTTCAAGAGGACTTTATTGACCAAATGGTTCGACGACCATCTTGGATGACCTGGTTTTCACGAAAATGACTCCTCCAGAACCGCTGAAGGGATCGGGCTAAAATTTGGGCCATTAAAATTTGTTCAAGGGAAGTTGATCCATCAAGAAAACATGGGTGCCGTGGGGCAATCAAAATGTAGTGTGTTTGGAGGCCATATTGCAATTGCAAAAATGTCCACAAACTCATTTAAAAGAAGCTAAACCACCCACCAACAATTTTGACAAAAATTGATGGTGCTCCAGGTGAGCGACACAGGCCCCTTGGGCCTGTTGTTAAATAAATTCTGTAAGGAAGATAACCAAGATGACTGGGTCCTTGCCTTCCCATGGATTGTGGAATATGATTTTTCCCTTTCACCCTTCTGTGTAGTTTCAGTCTTTTTCGCTTATCCTTCATTGATCTGGTAACAGGTTTGGTGGACTTCTTTCCTGTTTAATCATCTGATAAAGATATTAACAATTGGGCTCATATCATACTAGCTTTGTTTAAAATTAGATTCTGTAAAATAAGATTCTGCAGGTTTATATTCTGGTCCTAGCTGTCATGCTTAAGCTTAGTCTCCTGTGACATTAGTCCTGCTTCTGTTCCTGATCAATACATTTCTGTTCTTTTCAAGTAGGATACAGTGGAGGAATGGCAGAATCCAAGGATTTTAAGGAGTATGACATGCTGGCAGGTCATCTTTTTATTAGGTTTCAGCTCTTATCTTCAACTCACATATTTATCCTTTTCCAACAACTTCCAGGAAAATTTTACACTTCACGTTCTTATGATTTAATACTAATTCTGTTGCATATTTTGAAATTATTTTAACAGGAGCCCATGGCTGCTTTTTTGCTATTTGAGACAACGATGACTTGCAGTCAAATCATTTTATAATATTCAACTCTTTTCCTGATACGTTGTCTCAGAAATGGAGTTCATCGATGTAAGGAATAATATGGACATGGAGTCATTTTGGCCAGTCATCACTGGTGTCATCAAGGATAATGGACAGTGTTTTCTGATATTTTCATACATACAGAATTGGTCCTAACTGGGTCTTCGTTCTTTTAATCACGTCATGGCCAGTCTGTGATTTCTCTGGCTTGGAAGGTTCCTTAATTGTGTTAAAATTTGTACCGAATGGAGTCAGTTTTGTGTACAAAGGTCTAGTCTGGTAATTCTGAATTGTGTCCTTCACCCCGACTGCATGGTCCTTTTTGATGTCTTGTTCTTAAGCGGCATCATCACATCAGCCAAGTTTTTAACTCAGGTCTTAGACAGGATAAAAGACTGAGAAAAAGTTGAGTATATTTCCATACCAATCCTTCATCATCATATATAAATTTGATCTGTTGCTGGGATTTTTTTCCCATAGTATCATCTTGGACTCAATATCAAACATGATGTATTTTCTTCTCCAGAATACATTGGTATGTTTAAGCTTCTTCCTTAGAGTTTCTTCAGTCTCGGGGCCAGTTCGAAGATTCCTCAGCCATATCTTTTACGAGTCATTTAAATTCATTGTATGTTTGAACCCATAGTCTTCGGACAAATCCTTCCTTTGATCCTTTCTACTAAGAGTTTGGGGGAGGGATCACTATCAAATTTCCTCTCGTTCTTGTGTCTATGGAATCGGATAAAATAGTCTTATTCCCTCTTCAGTACTCTGGAATATCGGAGAATGAAGAGATATTGTCTCTTTCACAAGACACCTATCTGCTCATCCAGTCATTTCTATAGTAGTAACTTTCATCAACAAACAGGGCGATTGAGGTTATTATATTTTGTCTGGAGTATTGGTCCTACTCCTGCGTTGGAGATGTCAGGAAATCTATCAGCATCTCGCATTCCAGGTAGAATGATTTTCCATGTAGCTCATTTATTACATCCCATTAAGTTTCTACTCAGTATAACATCCAGATCTGATGTTCATATTTTTCCTCCAGGCTAGGCTCTGGCGGTAGATGCTCTGGCCCAGTCATAGACATCACATTTTGTTTAAATATCTTCAGTTTAACTTTCTTGTGCCAATTATTTTTAAGAACTTTGTTCAGCGGTTTTTAGTGCAATTGTCTTTTAAGAACTTTTGTCAGCGGAATGTATTATCCCTTTAATCACTCATGCTTGGCCCAGTGAGAGTTATTCAGTGGATCTCGTAGTCCTCTTTGTGGAAATCCAAAGAGTCTTCCAAATTTTGTGCATTTTCTATCTCATTTAACAGCAGCTTTCATTTCATCATTCCACAAATCTTCAATATGTATATTTGGTATTTTCCAAGAGACCTGTTTTTCAGAAATTTATTTTTTTTGTCTGAACTTTAGTATTCTTAATCAATTCAAATCTATCTGTTACAGGAGATTTTACCACATTATATTTAAGGTTTTCAAATGGTTGTAAGAACAACACATTATCACGCCCGATTCTGCATCCCATCATCAGGTCATAGATTCATGGGATATTTTTTGAAGACAAATCTATTTATGCTGGGGTGGTGTTATCGTTTTCACTAGCATCTATCCTTCTTTATTTTCTAGAAGCCGGCTCAAGCGTTATTAAGTATTGACATCATTTATCCATGGTACAGGTATTTTTAGGGCATAGTGCAAAGACAAATGCCTATAATAAATTCCTCTATTAGCTCATGTCCTGGGTCTATCTGTTTAATTGTATAACTCTGAAATCACTCTGTTTCTACTAGCTGCCGCATTTGTTAGATGGCGTTCTGATATTCATATTCTTTTTGTGAATGATATTTTCTAGGTGGTAGGAGATCTAGCTACATTCTTTGCCCTTGAAGAGATCTTATATATATATATATATATAAAACCTAATTAATTGTTTTCAATCCTTTCTGAAAACTATACCCAATTTAAAAGATCTTTTTGAAACACCGTTCAAATTACTTATGCAAATTTGTTTAGTAAGCGCGGATCTCATCAACTGGATTACAGACACCATTAATTTACTCTAGAATGTATCTCCAGGAGACACTCAGTAAGTGTTAAGGCACACAATGTTCATGGTATGGCCTTCTCCTTCGCATTCTATGCAGATCTGTCAGTGGACGACATTATGTAAGTTGCAGTATAAATGTCAGATTCTACATTATTTTTATCTGAAAGATCAGATTCATTTCACAATCTGACATTTCTAGTTTCGCCACTCAACCCTGGGCTCAATTGCCTGGATTCTTTAGTCAGCCGTCCTCTTTACCATCTCGAGTCTGTTTTTAAATTCTCTTTGCTGAGATTTTCTAATTATAATTATTTTAGTGTATTTTGTTTGGAACTTTTGTTTGTTCGTGCTCTTTCAGCTCTTCAGCGATTTAGTTGGTTTTAGTATTTTTAATTACCTTTCATTCGTGATTTGCAAACGACCCAGACATATCTACTTACTAAAATACTTACTACTCAATTCACTGTGGCCTACCTTGGGGACCCCGCATTGTTAAATTGCAAATCATTATTAAATTTTGTGGAATTAATTAATGAGGGTTTGGACTCGGTCACATGCAAAGTAGCATAAGTGCGCATGCTCACAGACTCGGTTATATGTACTCTATAGGAATGGAGGAACCGGTTCCCTAGAGCAATGACTGCTTTAGAGTTAAAGAGATACTATCAAGAATAACCAATGGAGGGATATATCTCTGCTAACCTTGTTTACTAGGGAACCCACATACCATGGGAATGAATAGGTTAAAATTTTCTGAGACATGTAAGTCCGGTGACTTATAGCAAACAGTGAATTGGGTGGTAAGTATTTTAGTAAGCTATCAAAACGCCAGACCAGTATATACGTCTGGGTCATTATATAGTTGTTGTGAGGAGGTAATTTGCTGGCATCTGCAAAACCAACTACTCAGTGTTCATCTTCAAGAGAACCTGATTGGTCGACTTGACTAGCAGACATGTTGGATGATCCGGATTTTATAAAAACAACTTCTCGAGAACTGATGACAGTGGCAAATTTAGTTAGTGACTATGGGTCATTCCAGTTTGTTCTCTGGACCTTAATGAGTGAGAATATGAAGGATTTCAATTTATCCATCAATCAATTGGCCTTTCCAGTTTTAGCTATGCCCCGCCCGTCTCAATCTAAGCTCCACCCACACCACGCTGGTGTTGGGATTGATTGATCTCTGAACTCCCTGACTATCAATTTCCAGAAAACTATGCAGGTAAGCTGTTGAATATGGCAGCAACAGCGCCCAGCCTAGTTAGTTTCAAAATATTCAACAGCATGTTTATTAATTAGCAAAGACATTCAATTCGTACAACATGTTGGACTATTAAGCGTTAAAGGCAGACTATTTGAAATAATTCATGGTGTCATGATTATGCCGTCAGCCCTTAGTTGATGATGACATCATATGATTGATGAATAAATTGGAAAGATGAATTGACGTCATTATCAACTACATGACATGTAGGATGATATCATAATCAATTAAATCATGAATCACTACATTTAGTCCATCTTAAGTGCTTAATAGTCCTTCAGGTTGTACAAATTGTATGTGTTTACTATTTAATATGCAAGCTGTTGAATATTTTGAAACTAATTTGACTTGGCTTTTCTGAAGAACCACTGGGCTAATTCCAATTAAATTTGCCATCTTTAGGGCGTAGCGAGCTAAGATTGTTAAAAGGATATTGTGTTAGTCTTGTAAATCAATTTTACATGAGAATATATAATCAGCCAGCACATTGGAAGGCTTTATTATACTTTGCTACTGGAACAATTGGGTTAAAAATTCCCATTACCCTTTAATGGTCAAGTCGGGCATAACCGTCCTCTGCAGTGGTCTTGTGGAATGTCCATTTGCAGGCCTAGTGAAGACTGTTTTTGAAAATTTACTGGAATGACTGGCTTGGTTATCGAGCCAGTCATTCCAGTGGGGAAATTTTCAAAAATAGTCCTCTTTGCCTGCAAATGGACATTCAAATAGCAAATATTTAGATTTTCTTGACCAGATTTGACCATTAAAGGGTTAATGAACATACTACCTGATGACTACAATTATTGTGAGATGATTGTCTGTTATCCTGGACACTGAATAACTGCAATAATGGCCCATGCGCAGCCCACAGGAGCTTACTGTAGAACATGGTTTATATGCTAGCATTGAATAACTGCAATAATGGCCCATGGGTGGCCCGTGAGAGCTTACTATAGAACATGGTTTATATGCTAGCACTGAATAACTGCAATAATGGCTCATGGTTGGCCCGTGAGAGCTTACTATAGAACATAGTTTATATGCTAGCACTGAATAACTGCAATAATGGCCCATCGTTGGCCCGTGAGAGCTTGCTGTAGACCATGGTTTATATGCTAGTACCGAATAACTGCAATAATGGCCCATGGGTGGCCCGTGAGAGCTTACTGTAGAACATAATTTTTATGCTAGCAGTGAATAACTGCAATAATAGCCCATGAGCGGCCCGCAGGAGCTTACTGTAGAATATGGTTTATATGCTAGCACTGAATAACTGCAATAATGGCCCATGGTTGGCCCGTGAGAGCTTACTGTAGAACATGGTTTATATGCTAGCACTGAATAACTGCAATAATGGCTCATGGTTGGCTCGTGAGAGCTTACTATAGAACATGGTTTATATGCTAGCACTGAATAACTGCAATAATAGCCCATGGTTGGCCCGTGAGAGCTTACTGTAGACCATGGTTTATATGCTAGTACCGAATAACTGCAATAATGGCCCATTGGTGGCCCATGGGCGCTTACTGCAGAACATGCATGGGTCGCCCATGGGCGCTTACTGTTGAACATGCATGGGTGGCCCGTGAGAGCTTATTGTAGAACATGCATGGGTGGCCCGTGAGAGCTTACTGCAGAACATGCATGGGTGGCCCGTGAGAGCTTACTGTACAACATGCATGGGTGGCCCGTAAGAGCTTACTGTAGTACATGCATGGGTGCCCCATGGGCGCTTACTGTAGAACATGCATGGGTGGCCCGTGAGAGCTTACTGTAGACCATGGTTTATATGCTAGTACCGAATAACTGCAATAATGGCCCATTGGTGGCCCATGGGAGCTTACTGCAGAGCATGCATGGGTGGCCCATGGGCGCTTAGTGTAGAACATGCATGGGTGGCCTGTGAAAGCTTACTGTAGAACATGCATGGGTGGCCCGTGAGAGCTTACTGTAGATCATGCATGGGTGGCCCTGAGAGCTTACTGTAGACCATGGTTTATATGCTAGTACCGAATAACTGCAATAATGGCCCATGGGTGGCCCGTGAGAACTCACTGTAGAACATGCATGGGTGGCCCATGAGAGCTTACTGTAGAACATGCATGGGTGGCCCATGAGAGCTTACTGCAGAACATGCATGGGTGACCCAACCCGTGAGAGCTTACTGTAGAACATGCATGGGTGGCCCGTGAGATCTTACTGTAGAACATGCATGGGTGGCCCGTGAGATCTTACTGTAGAACATGCTTGGGCGGCCCATGAGAGCTTACTGTAGATCATGCATGGGTGGCTCATGAGAGCTTAATGTATAACATAGTGTATATGCTGGTACATACAATTCAGCTCAGAAATAACTTTAAATCTTTCCAAAACGAAATAAAATGTACTGTTGAATATTTTTAAAGTTATTTGATTCAGGCAGTGGCTTCCAATCAAATTAAATCCAAACTTAAGAATGTGCAGTCAATGGCTCATCATCGCATTAATCACCAACTTTCACCAACTTTTTCGAGCCAGTTCTGAAAAAGAAAAATTTCTATGAGAAAATTTTCTTGAACAAATTTGAGTATGTATGGTTGAATAATAATATTATCTACACTGTTTTTGAAGATGAAGAAATGAGAAGTAGTGATCCTGATCAAATGATGTTAATAAATGTGCCTCAAAGACAAAAATAAACAAACACCAAACACAAACGGGTGGAAATATCACTTTCACCAAATAACTAAAATAAATAATTCTACCATATCACCGGCTAACAATTATCAACAAGATACGATATGATATGTTAACCCATGTTGTTCAGTATTCTGTAAAAATTTTGTTTAACTCTTCCAACCATAAATCCCTGAAAAGGTCAATTCTGTTGAATATTTTGAAATAAATAAAACTGGAAGCCGATTAGTCAGCACTGTCTTCCAGTCACATTAAATTTCAAAATATGCAACAGGTTTTCTGTACGGTTGCCCTGAAATTGAGATTGAGGGAATTCATCAGTGAAAGGTTTAACACTTTAACACTCAAATTTATTCAAGAAAATTTAAATTTTCTCCTATAAAATGTCTATTTGTAGACCAAGTGAAGACTATTTTTGAAAATTTACCACTGGAATGACTGGTTCAGATATCGGGCCAGTCATTCCCGTTGTCAATTTTCAAAAATAGTCTTCTTTTGGTCTATAAATTTACATTTCTCAACACCACTGCAAAAGCCATTTTTGGCTGATATGATGGTTAGAGGGTTAACCATATGATCAGGCCAGTTGTAACCAATCGCAGTGGTCTTGAGTAATGTCCAATTGCAGGTTAAGGGATGGATATTTTTGAAAATTTATCCCTAGAATGACTGGCTCGATAGCTCATAGTCAGCCATTCTATAATGGTAAACTTTCAAAAAGAATCTTTTATCCTGCAAATGGACATTCAATAAGCAAAATGGTAAATTTTCTTGAGAAATCTTGACCATTAACAATTCCATGAAGAAACCAGCATTTGTAGTGATCTAAGGAATGTCTATTTGTAGGCCAAGAGAAGACTAGTTTTGAAAATTTTACCGCTGGAATAACTGGCTCCATAATTGAGCCAGTCATTTTAGTGGTAAATTTTCTAAAATAGTGTTCTCTTGGCCTGCAAATGGGCATTTAGTAAGCAAATATTTTGATGTCTTTGACCAAATTTAGACATTAATGTGTTGAAAGGGCTCATGAATATTGATTAGAAACATGTTGCAATATTTCGAAAACAAGCTCACTGAATTTTAATTGTTCCCGACGACAGCAATGAATTTCTGTCAAAATTATTTGTTTTCCAGGCACCCTTGACCCATTGATATTGACATCTTGATGCTTTCCACATTGGCAACCACTTCTTGTCCCAATTGTTCAATAGTGTAAATGCCACTTGATTTGTTTGGAATTAGTGTCTGATATGATTGTCAAGGACCCATGCCTCACTTTTCCATGGCATGAGTTATGCTTGCCACATTGACCAAGGGTGCTTTATTCATTGGTCAATTATGTCTGTAGCACTTGCCTCGGTGGTCAGTAATGTAAGCATCCTGTTCTGTTGTTGGCCAGTATATCATCAGTTATGCTTACCCCCTGGGTAAATTGTGTCAATGATGCTTGACTTATTGCTCAATAAAGCTAAGCACCACAGTTCCATTGGTCAGTGGCATCAGTTGTGTTTGTTACATTGACAAATGGTACTTGTACCATTGGTTAATAGTGTCAGTGATATTTGGGTTGTTAGTCATTTATTAATAGTAGCACAAAGTTGTTGAATCCTTGTGTATGGTCACAACATTTTTTTAGCCAAATCGAACAAGGAGTTTCCAAGATATCCACAGATCCAGAATTTGATCTGATCTGAATCTGTGTTCTGTTATGTGGATTACGGCCAAAGTCTGAAGATCCTCTTGCATGGCAAGTTCCTTTGTTGTATTAAAATTTGAGTCAAATCGGATCAGAATCTTTTAGATATATCTCAAAATTAAAGCTTTTGTGACTGACTGACGGATAGATGGACGGGTGGGCGAGTGGGCAGGCAAGCGAACAGACTGAGGGACATGGCAGTTTATTGAGCTGCTACCCGCAGCTAACAATTATAAATATTACCCAGTGTGACATGTGTCATTATGGAATTTACGTAGCCAGTGACAGGTGAATGTGTGATATTTCTTTCATGTTAAAAACTCTGCTCTTTGCTGAATACCCTTTTATCCTGTTCTATCCCGTTAGTGGCTTTACATTTCCCAAATTCCCTGAAGTTCTCTCGATTTTTGCTATTTTCTCTTTTTCCATCATTCACATGGATCACGACCTCATAAAGCACCATGCCAGATCAAAACAACTTACTCTTATAACGCTTCTGTTCCATGTAACTGAATACCCTCTGACCCTTCTTGGATGGCACCCAGGTTTTGCTCAAATAGTACCAGGGTAAGATTGTTTTCTACACATGAAGGTACGTGTTGAGTAGATATTTGGATGTATATTGATTGATTGGTACGGCTTGATGGCATCTAGAGTTTGTGTTTTGTAATTTCATCATTCTCACTCACTGATTTGTGCTTTACGGGTCATCTATGATAGACTCCCCGAACAGTTCTCGAATGTGCGCTGGTGGGGATAAAATACTCGCAGATCTATTATGGGTGCGTTCCATCAAGATTGTTTATTGAAAAATTTGGTGTGTATTACATAAAGAACGAGATATCTAGAGGATCTGGAACAAGATCACATTTCATATCAAACGAGCTTAGGAAGATCTCATTTGTAACGAGATTTGAATTTGATATGAGATGACAATAAGTTTGAGATTCTATTTAACACATAAGCTATTACTTTCACGTCCGGGGGAGGGGGGGTGGGGGGGGACTGAATTCTAGCTATGCCCCACCCATTTAGAGATAAGCTCCACCCATGCTTTGTGAGAGTTGGGATAGATTTATATACTTTCAAGGTAACGATAATTGCTGTTGAATATTTTGAAACTCATTTGACTGGGCGCTGTTGCTGCTTTTAGGCAGCAACAGCACCCAACCAGATTAGTTATTAAATGTTAAATCTATTAAAGAAATTCAATTCGTACACTTGACAGACTTCTCCAACTTCATCATGGAATATTATCAGTCAATTATGATTGTGACGTCAACATATATGTGACATAATTGATTATGACGTCAATAGTTGAGTGACAGATTGGATTCATCCATTTATGCCATTTTGTAAGAACCTTACATTATTTTTGTTTGTGTCTCTAACACTGTGACCCGATTGAGAGTCCTAATCAATGAGCAGCAAAATGTAGTGATAAATGCAACAATTTACTGATTTCAGAATTAATCTTATTTCTTATCGATCGATTGAATTTTCGGAGTGGTTCATAGATTGAAATGCACCATGATATTTCATGACTAGTAATACGTTATTTCCCAACTGTCATCATTGCTACCTATCATAGTTAATAAGTAGATCACCATTCCCTTACTCGTAAATCATGCATGCAGGCGCAATTAGACTACTAGAGGGAGATAAGATTAATTTTCTGACAGCTGGAAAAGGCCAGTGCAGACAATAATTGCATTGGGCAATAACTTTGGACCTACTGAATATTTTGAAAACAATTTGACTGAGAGTCGTTGGTGGCTAAGCCTTCAACAACTTTCAGTGAAATTGTTTTCAAAATATTTAGCATATCCTGGACTTAGCCACATGGAAAATGAATTATGTAGAAAATCAGCAGAGAGACTGTTAATTATAATGTTATGCAATGGAATATGAAGTGTGTACTGTGTGTGATAAATATACCTTATCTCATAGCCATTCTGAGAGGTTGAACACCAAGCATTGTAATATCATGGAAACAGCTTTTGATATTGTGTCCATTTTATTCGCAATCTTAACCCTTTAACACTCATATCAGCCAAAAACAGCTTCTGCAGTGGTCTGGGGAAATGTCCATTTGCAGACCAAGAGAAGACTATTTTTGAAAATTTACCACTAATGTCTGGCTCAATAAACGAGCCAGTCATTCCAGTGGTAAATTTTCAAAAATAGTCTTCTCTTGATCTGCAAATGGACAATTTCTATGAGAAAATTTAAATTTTCTTGAATAAATTTGAGGGTTAAAGGGTTAATGTGGTTTAAACTTAAAAACCCCATTATCTTCATTCCGCGAAAGTGAAGTCTAACAGTATTCCTGGCCATGGGAAATCACATGATTGGGATAGGGTGTTGGTATCCTCCCAAGGTTCTTTTTTAAAACTGACGACTGAGGAAGAACTGGCTCGATTATTGAACCAGTTATTCCAGTGGTAATGTTTCTAAAATAATGATGCAATACACAGCCTCAGTAGGGAGGATCAGACATGTATCTTCAGATTGAGGACTGGTCACAATCGTCTCAATGCACATCTTCACCACCTCAAGTGTCAGCTGGGAGAAGAAATGGCAGAACACGTCTTGCAACACTGCCAGTGATATGAACACGCTAGGAGAAGCTTCTGGCCTATTGAAGTATCATTTGAAGAGAAGATCGAGACTGTTTGCTGACCAAATAAGGAAAACAGTCTAAGATTACTGTCATGAGAAAGATGAAAACAAGCAGAAAAACTGGCCACAAGAAGAACTGGCTCAATTATCAAACCAGTCATTCCAGTGGTAAGTTTTCTAAAATAGTCTTCAATTTGCTTGCAAATGAACCTCCCCCCCCCCCCCCAAAACACAGCAGAGATCGACTTTCGGTGGCGTACCATTAACCATTTTAACTTTTGCAATTCCAGTGGCAATCATAAAGGAAAGTCATAGCAACACACCCGCCCCAAATCAATAAGTTTCAAAATATTAAACAGAATTTGTCGTATTTGCTCTGTAAGTGACCAACAACTTTTAGTCAAATTGTTAATATTCAGTATGTCTAGAGTTAAACCCCCCATGGAAAATGTAGTCTGCAGAAATTCAACTGGCGGACAGATAAATGATTCAAGCTGCTACCATAACATGTATTATGGACTAAGATGAACTCCCGGATATAATTCATGTCTTCTGAGAGGAATAGCTGAGATGCACTAAGAATCTTGAATAATATTTACCTTAATAATTATATAGTGATTAAAATCTTGAGACGCTACACGATTCCTGCTGATGCGGAAGAAAAAATGGCACACTAGGTGTAGCCAGAGTTACCCACCATTGCATAATACCGCCCACATGTGGATCATAATTCGGAGGAATATGATTCCAGATGGAGGTATACGTATGAAATTTGTAGAATATTTTGAAAATAATTTGATTGAAAGTTAAAATGGCATCAACAACTTTCAATCATATTGTTTTAAAAAAACTAACATGAATTTACCTTTCAGACATGATAAAGTACTCTATATAAGTACCTTGAATGGTGCATGATGAAATGTGTTAATATTGTTGAGATACAGAGGACACCAAGTAGATTGATTGCACATGTGCTCAGTGAAAATTAACTGTCAGATGGCTGCCAGCCACCTGACAATAATTTCAATGGGCAATAACTCTGGACCTGCTGAATATTTATAAAACTATTTTACCGAAAGTTCTTGGTGGCTTAGCCGCCGACAACTTTCAGTCAAATTGTTTTCTAAATATTTAGCAGGTCCAGAGTTAAAACCCCTGGAATATGTAGTCTAGAAATTCTCAGGCGGAAAGCTCACAGGTATGGTATAATCTTATTCAGGTATGATAACTTACAGGTAAATATTGTTTCAGTGATGGGCCACAAGTGCCTCTTTAGCCACCCCAAATTTTGGGTGATTTATTTTTCTTAAGAGATGTGATGGACAATTTATGATATAAATAAAACCAGTGCATATGCGTTCCTAATTACCTACGACTTCAAATGCGGAACTTAAAATGTGAAAGCAAAGTCTGGTGTTTTTAAATTTCCCGGGATTACCCCCATCCTCCTCCCCCCCCCCCCATCAGTCAAATGGACATCTCTTCGACTAACTTGAAAAGCAGGTGGGTCTCCCCATGTCAGAGCCACATCCATTTATTTTGCACCCCACATCCCCCCTACAAAGAAAAGACTGTATGTCTGCGTCCCTGGTTGTAGCAGAATAATCACTGATACACACTCACTGTCATTTTGTCAAATAAAATATGATTCTGCAAACATCGGTCAGACTTTCTATTGATATAAAGCCAAGATAATTGCACGATCATGTATTAAATGCAAAACGAGTTCAAGAATAAACTATATCATAATAATGAATGCACGGAAATGTAGCTTACTATCATCCACTAGTAGTTTGTTGAATCAGTTCCAACTAATGAACAACCATTTTGTAATAAGCCCAGTGTATCAAAATGTCTTATGTTGTTCATCTTACAAGAAATATCAAAATGTCTTATGTTGTTCATCTTACAAGAAATATCAAAATATCTTATGTTGTTCATCTTACAAGAAATATCAAAATGTCTTATGTTGTTCAACTTACAAGAAATATTGAAATGTTTTATATTGTTCATCTTACAAGAAATATCAAAATGTTTTATGGTGTTCATCTTACAAGAAATATCAAAATGTTTTATGGTGTTCATCTTACAAGAAATATCAAAATGTTTATGGTGTTCATCTTACAAGAAATATCAAAATGTTTTATGGTGTTCATCTTACAAGAAATATCAAAATGTTTTATGGTGTTCATCTTACAAGAAATATCAAAATGTTTTATGGTGTTCATCTTACAAGAAATATCAAAATGTTTTATGGTGTTCATCTTACAAGAAATATCAAAATGTTTTATGGTGTTCATCTTACAAGAAATATCAAAATGTTTTATGGTGTTCATCTTACAAGAATTATCAAAATATTGTATATTGTTCATCTTACAAAAAATATCAAAACGTCTTGTTGTTCAGTTTACAATAAATATCAAAATGTTTTATATTGTTCATCTTGCAGAAATATCATAATATCTTATATTGTTCATCTTACAAGAAATATCAAAATGTCTTGTTGTTCATCTTACAAATATCAAAATGTCTTATGGTGATCATCTTACAAGAAATATCAAAATGTCTTATTTTGTTCATCTTCTACAGTTCTTTTGCGAACTGAACCAGTCATTCCAGTGGTAAATTTTCAAAAATGGTCTCTTGGTCTGTTAATGGACATTTTCTTTGAAAAATTTTTAAAACAAATTCGAGGGTTAAAGGGTTAAATGAGTTATTATATATTTATTGCACATTTTTAAGATAGACCGCTTTAGACCAAAATGTTTGTATTTTGTCTGTTCCTCGTGGTCTTAGCCTGTAATGTCTCAGATGTGTTTTGGCCAGCGGGTAATAATGTTTTCAAGTTAGATCAAATTACAATATTCATACTCATATGTCGGACAGTTCGTGTGCTGAAACATGCTTAACACCTGTGTAAATTCTACTCTAGAGGAAGTCAGGTGTTTAACATACAGGTTGAAAGATGTATAATCCACAATTCCAAAATACCTTGTTTTGAGATAAGTAATTAGGTAACCTGATTAATTCTGTGCAATCGAATGGATTGAAAGCTTTTGCTGCGCAACTGTACTTTCAATCAACTTGTTTGGCAGATAATCTGTGAGATTGTATCTTCATCATTTAACCATCTGACTGCTGAGTCGGTGCAGACGACATCCCAATCACTATATCTCTGGACCTGTTAAATACTTTGAAAACAATTTGACTGAAAGTTGTTGGTGGCTAAACCAGCAACAACTTTCAGTCAAATTATTTTTGAAATATTCAGCAAGTTAAGAGTTTTTGCTCATTGAAATTATTGTCTGGTTGTTTGCAGCTGCGAGACATTTAACTTTCATGATTTCCGGAAAATGTCTTGTCTGTCCATTTGTTGGGCAAGATAAGACTATTTTTGAAAATTTACCAATGGAATGACTGGCTCGATAACCGAGCCAATCATTCCTGGGGTACATTTTCAAAAATAGTCTTCTGTCTGTCAGCAAATGGACATTTTCTATGAGGAATTTGAAATTTTTTTTGCACAAATTTAATGGTGAAAGAGTTAAAGCCTTAATTCTTATAGTTGATTACTGTAATGAAATCCATTTTCATTCTGTGTAGCATTTTCATCTTCAAATTTCTCCAGGAATTTTCAGTATTCTCATGGAAAATGTCCATTTGAACTTTGTATGCATGTTGGAATCGATTTGAAACTTTGAAAGCTCAATTACCAGAATCTAAATATTACGGTAACTATACAGGAAAACTGTTGAATATTTTGAGACTAATTTTACGGGGAGGGATCGCTGCCTATATTCACAGAAAGTTTATTAAATACCCAATACCTGGTAAATGTCAAAGCTTAATATACAGATGTATGTGCATAAAATGTTTCTAGAGTGGCAATACTCACGCTGGAACAGTGTTTCTTTTAAATGTGACCACTCAATAGTAATAAAGAGGTAGAGTGTTTAGTCAGCTCTGGCACAGTTGCCTTATGTAATTATAGAGATGTCTGCAACTGATTAATTCGTTTGATATCATCTCTGTTGTTCTACGCTAAATGCTGTGCAGGTAAGGTATCTTTAACCCTTTAATGGTCAAGCCGGCCAAAACCAGCCTCTGCAGTGGTCTTTATGAATGTCCATTTGCAGGCCAAGAGAAAACTATTTTTGAAAATTTACCGCTGGAATGCCTGGCTCGATAACCGAGCCAGTCATTCCAGCGGTAAATTGTCAAAAAATGGTCCCCTCTTGGCCTGCAAATGGACATTCAATAAGCAAATAATTTGATTTTCATGACCAAGTTTGAGCATTAAGTTGTAATTCACCAAACATATACTATTCAAACATTTACATGACATACTTTAGCACTTTTGTGACAAACAGACTGACGTTATTTTGATTGTGACATGGTCTAAAAACTGACACATTACATTATGATGTCAGACACTTGAGTGACTGAGATCGGACATGACTCCATTGCTCGTATCAAGCTCACTGATTCAATCCTGTGCAGTGTACTGTAATATACCTGCATGATTATGTACAATTCAGTGAAATAGAAATATCATTCCTGGATGTCTGCCCATTGTGTCTCTGTGCAGCAATGTGTTCATGATGGAAATTATTAGCCCTGACCTGCCTTCCAGCTTTGTTCTTTATGGGACAGTAATTTACCAGATTCTTGCGCTAATTAATATTACAATATATAGGTATTCCTGGGTTGGTTTGGGTTGCTTGGGTGGCAAGCAGCAGAGCTGAAAATGGTTTGGCATATCAGTTCTGCACTATAAAATTCTTAACCAATTCCACACATAATTTGGTCCATCGTAAGTCTAGATCTGAGCATGATGTGCGGTCTTGGCCTGTTCCTTGGCCACGGTGTATATTATGCATATACACTACATATTTTGCATGACAATGCACTCATGCGACGAAAGACAAGATTCAAATGAAACGTGTAGTTGTTCTTCAGTCATTATCTTGGATCCACATCAGCTGGTCTGCCACTCAGGTGTCAGGTGTATTAACCACTTAATGGGCAATGCTGCCAAAAACTTACCCTTTCAATGACCTCTTTGAATGCCCATTTGTAAACTAAGAGAAGAATATTTTTTGTAAATCTATCTCTGGAATGACTGTCTCATTTACCCATAGTTAGTCCAGTGATCGATTTTCAAAAATAATCTCTTGATCAGCAATTGTCAATTTATCATGAGAAAATGTGAATTTTCTAGACCTAATTTGAGCATTAAAGAGTAAACCCTTTCACCACTGAATTCCCCATATCTCATGTTAGCGATACCATACAGGAAAACTGTTGAATATTTTGAATTTAGTTTGACTGGTAGCCATTGCTGCTTTAGACAGCAATAGCTTTCAGTTAAATTAATTTCAAAATATTCAGCAGACTGTCTTATATCAAAAGGATTATAGATTTTCAGGGATTTGTCGCTGAAATGGTTAAGTTGGTTAATGTTATAACACCACCAGACTTATCCCTTTGATGGTCAAATCTGATCAAGAAAATTTAAATATCTGCCTATTGAATGTCCATTTACAGCCCAATAGAATAGAATTTTTGAAAATTTATCACTGGAATAACTGGGTCGGTTAGAAAGCCATACCAAGCCAGTCATTCCAGTGGTAAATTTACAAAAATTCTATTCTTTTGACCTGTAAATGGTCATTCCACAAGAACATGAGAGGTCGCTTTTGGCCGGTATGACCATTAAAGGGTTAAAAGAAACCCAACATCCAGTGGACCTAGAAGTTATTCCAGTGGTCGATTTTGAAAAATAGTCTCCTGTTATCCTTCAAATGGATATTCACTGGGCAAAAATGTCAATATTCTTTGCCGTGACAAGTAGAGGGTTAATTGTCTTCATCTACAAGCTCTGCATTCTCATCCTCTGCGCTTCATAAACTTATGTGGTTGAAGAGTGGCAGTTTAAAGACCTTCTACATTATTGCGACACAATACTTATCATTCACCAAATATTTGGCATATAATTGTCTAAGCATTGTTCTGATGGGAATGGAAATCTTTGGCAGCGATATATCTAAGGACACTTCAAATTTTAATAATCTCTGAGTGAAGTCCTCACATAACTGTCATCTGATGAGTTTATTCCCTCCCCCCACTGGGAGTGCTAGAGAATTTTATCATCACTAAATTCAGCAGCCCTTGGGATGCTGGAGAATTGCCCTAGACATACACTAGACTCATCAGGTCTTAGTTTATTATAGCCATTGTAACTTAAGCTATTGTATAATTTCCATATGGGACAGTAATTAACCCTTTAACTCTTAACCCTTTGCAGACCAAGAGAAGGGTTTAAAAAAAAAAATTTACCACTGGAATGACTGGGTCGGTCGGTTATCGCGCCAGTCTTTCCAGTGGTAAATTTAGAAAAATAGACCACTGCAGATGCCATTTTTGGCTGATATGAATGTTAAAGTGTTAAATTTGTTCAAGAAAATTTCAATTTTTTTTATAGAATGTGTCCATTTGCAGACAAATCTAAAGAGGTAATTCTTTTTTGAAATTTATCACTGGAATGGCTGGCTCAATTGTTGAGCCAGACATTCCAGTGATACATTTTTAGCTCACCTGGCCTGAAAGGCCAAGTGAGCTTATGCTGTGGCGGCCGTCCATCGTCTGTCAACTTTTTCTTTAAACAACTTCTCAAGAACCACTGGGCCGATTTCAATTATATTTGGCAGGAAGCATCCCTAGGGCATGGAGATTAAAGTTTGTTCAAACGAAGCCGATCGCCCAAAATCCAAGATGGCTGCCGGCCAAAATAGCCGATTTTTAGAAACACTTTAAAAAATCTTCTCCGAAACCGCTGGAGGAACTGATTCAAAACTCATAACTCATCTAGTGCAAGGGTAGACCCAAGTTTGTTCACGGCAACCGGATTGGATGATTTCCCTGGTGGCCATCTTGGATGACCTAGTTTTCGCGAAAACAACTTCTCCCGAACCGCTGAAGAGATAGACCTGAAATTTGATAAATAAGCTTAGGGACCAAGGTCCATTCAACTTTGTACGTTAAAAAACATGGCCACCATCAACCAATCAAAATTTAGCGTTTGTTGGTCCTATTGGCATTTTTGTATTTGATGTATTTTGATGGCGGGAATTGCTTTATATATGCTTATCAGTGTGGCGAATTCAAATATGCCACTTTCGAGACTGTCGGATAAACGGTTTGGCTGCCATCTTGGTTTGTTTTCCGGCCATCGGCTCCCATAGTAAAGCAATGGCCCATAGTAAAGCAATGGGGAATTCTTTAAACGACTTCTTCTCAAGAACCACTGGGCCAATTTCAATTATATTTTGGAGGAAGCATTCATAGGGCATAGAGATCTAAGGTTGTTCAAACGAAGCGGATCGGTGAAAATTCAAGATGGCCGCCGGCCAAAATGGCTGATTTTTAGAAACACTTTAAAAAATCTTCTCCAAAACCGCTGGAGGAATTGATTCAAAACTCATAACACATCATCTGTGGCAGCGGCAGACCCAAGTTTGTTCAAGCCAACCTTATTGGCCTATTTGCTTGGCGGCCATCTTGGATGACGTGGTTTTACCGAAAACGACTTCTCCCCCCCCCCCCGAACCGCTGAAGGGATGGAGCTGAAATTTATTAAATATGCTTAGGGACCAAGGGCAATGCAAATTTGTTCAAAGGAATTTCGTATGTTAAAAAACATGGCCGGCATCAACCAATCAAAATTTAACATTTGTTGGTCATATTGTTTTTTTGTATTTGATGTATTTTAATGGCGAAAATTACTCTATATATGCTTATCAGGGTGGTGAGTTCAAATATGACACTTTCGAGACTGTTGGGTAAACAGTTTGACTGCCATCTTAGTTTGTTTTCCTGCCATAGGCTCCCATAGTAAAGCAATGGGGAATTCTTTAAACGACTTCTCAAGAACCACTGGGCCAATTTCAATTATATTTGGCAGAATGCAGCTTTAGGGTATAGAGGTCTAAGTTTGTTCAAACGAAGCTGATCGGCCAAAATCCAAGATGGCCACCGGCTAAACCAGCCAATTTTTAGAAATGTCTTTAAAAATCTCCGAAACGGCTTGGGGGTTGATTCAAAACTCATGAAACATCATCTAATGCAGGAGGAGAACCAATTTGTTCAAGAGAACCTGATTGGTCCATTGGCTTGGTGGCCATCTAAGATGACCTAGTTTTCGCGAAAACAACTTCGTATCCAGAATTGTTGAATGGATTGGGCCGAAATTTGGGAGATATGATAAGGGACTAAGGGCCATTAAGTTTTGTTCAAAAGTAGTTGATACATAAAGAAACATGGCTTCTGTTTTCTTGTTATAATTCTGCTCAACTCTGTAGGGTTCTACTTATTGTTGATGGCCTTTCTGGTTGAAATGCCTATGATGCAGGTGAGTGATATAGGCCCCTTGGGCCTCTTGTTAAAAATAGTCTGCTTTTGGAATATGCAAATAGACATTTATGAACTGAAGAAAACTGCAAAAGCCGTTTTTGGTCAGCTATTGCTTCCAATAAAATAAAAGTCCAAAATATTCAGCAGACCATTTACATTGTCTTCAAAATTGTGCTCACTAACATGTTTCTGTTTTGTGTTTTGAAAACATGTTAGCTTATTTATGAGCTGTACTGTAGATTATTTTTAATATATAAGCAACAGCTTTCAGTCTGATTTAAGTCTCAAAAGATTCAACTGTGTACCTGTATTCAGGTGCCTCAAAAATCAACTTAACCATTACCCATCTGAATTAAGTTAAACAATGTACCGGTTAAAAAAAGTACACCAATTTCTTTGCTATTGATGCAGTAATAGATAAAATATTGACATCAGAGTGGTAAGATAGTGGTAGAATTTTAGAAATGAAAAAGTTAAATTTTACCGATTGACATATTCCTTGAGTATTCCTTGAGTAGACAAATTTTGTGAATTTCAAACAGAGATGCATAAAATCGTTGCAAGAGATTTACGCTCAGGTAAACCCCACCTTAAATTACATGCAAGCTCATTTCTTAACGCATCACAGAAAATCAATGTAGTAAAGGGCATAAGAATTCTTTGAAAAGCATGAATCCTGCCTCTAACAGCGGCTCCTGTGATTTCACACATCCATGCATTTAATGATGGTACTAGTGCAATTTGAGTACAGCTGCAATTTGAGTACAACTGCTGAAGCCATCGGTTATGCTTACCCCGTTGCTAAATTGTCTCAATAATACTTGACTCATTGCTGAATAAGGCCAATGACCATGGTTCTATTGGTCAGTGGCATCAATTATGCCTGTCCCATTGACAAATGGTGATTGTCCAATTGATTAATAGTGTCAGTGCCACTTGCGGTGTTACATGTAGTCATTAGTGGTAGGGATGATTAACATTATAGACAATTTTGTTTAGACAGGGGTGGAGAACTTGTATCCGGAGATGTTCGCTCAGATATTTAAGACGGTTACGAAGGAATAGAAGGATTCCAATCTGTTACTCAAGTGTCTGACATCCTAATCAAATATGTCACAGATTAGCTGTCATCATAATCAAATATGTCACAGGTTACCTGACATGATAATCAAATATGTCACAGATTACCTGACATCCTAATCAAATATGTCACAGGTTACCTGACATGATAATCAAATATGTCACAGGTTACCTGACATCCTAATCAAATATGTAACAGGTTAACTGACATGATAATCAAATATGTCACAGGTTACCTGACATGATAATCAAATATGTCACAGGTTCCTTGACATCCTAATCAAATATGTCACAGGTTACCTGACATAATCAAATATGTCACAGGTTACCTGACATCATAATCAAATATGTCACAGGGTTACCTGACATCATAATCAAATATGTCATAGGTTACCTGACATCATAATCAAATATGTCACAGGTTCCCTAGCTGAAATCATAATCAAATATGTCACAGATTAGCTGACATCATAATCAAATATGTCACAGGTTACCTGACATCATAATCAAATATGTCACAGGTTACCTGACATCATAATCAAAATGACATATAGCTCTGTCAAGAAAATCGAGAAATCTGTCATGAAGTATACAAATTGTATTTCTTTGACGAATTTACAATTTAATGTAAGCATTCTGCTGAATATTTTGAAACTCATTTTACTGGAAGGTGTTCTTGTCAGTCCCCAGTCAAATTAGTTTCAAAATACTCAACAGCTTACCTGTATAGTTACCTTGAAATTTTGATTCTGGGAATTCACATTTAAAAGTTTCAAATTGATTCTAACAAGTGTAAGATGTGGGTGGGGCTTAGCTAGAAATGGGTGGGGCAAAGCTGGAAATGGATCTCAAGATTGAGTTTCAAGTGTTTAAATGGTGGACCATATGTTAGTCGCTTCAGAGCTATGAACCGGATCCTCTGCTGAGTGTTGTAAAACATATGCTTTGTTTCTGGTATTTCCTGACATGTGCAGAAGTCGGAATAATAATATACTCTGACCAACATGAACAATTTGAACAAGCATTTTTTGTGTTAAACGATTATATACAGAATCCAGCACATTGTAAGTGTTTGCACATGGACGATGGACGTTTCCAGTTTTAGTTACACCCCACCATCTCTAGTTAAGCTGCACCCATGTTGGGATCAATCGATCCCCAAACTATACATGTAAACGGTTGAATATTTTGAAACTAATTTGATGGGGTGCTGTTGCTCACTATGTTTATTGAGTAGTAAAGACATACAATTCGTGCAACGTGTCGGATTTATAATTAGTCGTTTAACACATTGACCCCTGAATTCCCAGAATCGCAATTTCTAACTGATTATACAGGTAAGATGTTGAGTATTTTGAAACTAATTTGACAGGAACCTGTTGCTGCCATAGGCACCAACAACTCCCAGTCAAATTAGTTTCAAAATACCCAACAGAATATCTATAAAATCATCAAGGATTTTGGTGATTTGGCCTTTCGGGTTCAAAGTGACTGACTAAATCGAGTCATTTATTCTGTGATTGATTATGACATCCTACACATCGCGAAGTTGAATGTAACGTCATATGGTGGATGGATAAACTGGAAAGGTCAATTTGATTTAGAATATGCATAACAATAATATTTCTGGACTCAGACTAGAGTTATTATTCTAATGGTTTTGACATATCAGCATATGAGATGACAAATACTGTTTCCCCATTGCATTGAACAGATTACAGTATTATTCTTTCAATTATAAATAACATACCAGACTGCCCTTCAGATAATTTGGTGTTTCCCCAGATGTTTGTGAACAACCTTTTGAAATGGATATTCTGGATTCAGTAGTCAATTCTCAGTGCCTGGAGGAGGGGATTCATGGTTTGGCGTACCAATATGAATGTATTTGTGTAACCGGATCGGTTTGATCAGCAGAATGCTTCACTTATGATATCTACCATTTATTATTCTCCGTCTCCTTATCAAACAAACAAAGCAGGAATATTACCTATACAGCATGTGTCTATATATGCATGAATGAGTACTGGTTAACCAGTTATCACCTTGACCCTTTAACAATCAAGCCGGCCAGAAACAGCTTATGCAGTGGCCTTGCGAAATGCACGTTTGCAAACCAAAAGAGTATAATTTTTTGGAGTGTTACCACTCGAGGCAATCATTCCAGTGGTCGATTTTAAAGAATAGTCTTTTCTTGGCTTGTAAAAGGATATTTTCTATGAGAAAAATAAAGCTATCTTGAATAAATTTACGGGTAAAATGGAGAATGATCGAAATTAGTCAAGAAAATATAGACTTTTCATGAGTGAATGTCCATTTGCAGGCCATGAGAAGACTATTTTTGGAAAATTATCAATAGAATAACTGGCTCGATTAAATAAGTACTCTTCTTTCGGCGTGCATTTAACCCTTTAACACTCATGTCAACCAAAAACGGTTTCTGCAGTGGTCTAGAGAAATATCCATTTGCAGACCAAGAGAAGACTCTTTGAAAATTTACCATTTGAATGACTGGCTCGATAACCGAGCAAGTCATTCTAGTGGTCAATTTTCAAAAATAGTCTTCTCTTGGTCTGCAAATGGACATTTTCTATGAGTTTTGGCCAGCTTGACCATTGGTTAATGCTTACCTCAGGGGAACATTGCCTCTTATGATGTAGCCAGAGACCGTCAGGTAGTGCTGAAGAAGTGACACATTTCCGTATGCAAAGTTAATGTACATGCTAAAAGAAAACACTACTATGTACTCTGCAATGTGAAAGTAAAATCATTACTCCGAGACTTGCTATCATATAGAGGTGCAGATCTTAATTCCAACTAGAAAATGGCATGCCATCACAAATTCCCACTACCCCATTGGCCCATCCCACCCCTGTGGCAGAGCCTACTGTAATCCACAATCATATTGTTAACTAATATATAAAATTTGGTTGAATTCCAACAACTTTGACATTCTGCCCTCCACCTCCACCTTGCCCCCACCCTTGCAATCCCCACTCATATGGGTAACTCACATAACAAATTTGATTGGATTCCACCAAATGGTTTCAGATTAGATGTCCGGACTGACAGATGGATGGATGCGATTGAATTATCCCCACTCTTTTTTCAAAATGTGTGGGGATAATCAGAAAACATTGATTACCCGAATACAGATGGATTGAATGCATCTCATAAAATTACAGGCGATCATGAAAACCAAACTTCAAGCCCAGACCATGATCTTTGAAACCTAACTAACGATAATGATCAGTGTTGATGAGAGAAAGTGTGCAGCAAAATATTCTTCTATTACCAAAAGATGTATTCAATAGACTGCCAATGTGAGAGTTTGTTTTCTAATTGTTTTTGTTTTGTCTGGGCTAATTGCTGCAATTATACGTCAACCATATTTCTCTTGACTGGAGAGCTTTGTGCTAAGAGAATGAGACATGTTTGTCAGTTATTAGAGAGGATTGGATAATTTTCTGATGAACAGATGATAAGGGATGCTTTGATGGTGAGAGAAAGAGTAAACATTTGCAAAAGATGATGAAAATGATTTTAAGTAGTTATGATAATTGTAATGCCACATACCTAACATATGTTAACATGGATTTAGGCATAAAGGCTTCTCAGATATCTCCCCTGATTATGCAGATTACTGGGCCAATACCAGGTCAATACGTCCTGGTATTGGCCCTGAGTACCAGCCCAATAACATGTATTATCAGGAAGAATCACAGGCTTCTCAGATATCTCCCCTGATTATACAGGTTACTGGGCCAATACTGGGTCAATAACCAGTACCAGCCCAGTAACACGCGTTATCAGGAAGAATTACAGGCTTCTCAGATATCTCCCCTGATTATGCAGGTTACTGGGCCAATACTGGGTCAATATTTCCTGGTATTGGCCCTGCGTACCAGCCCAAGAACCTGCAATATCAGGGAGAATGATGCATTGGAATTGTCTGTTGAAGCAGTTATTACACAAAGTTGAAATAATCTGAACCGAAAGTTGTTTAGTTCTTTCACACAAGAGAAACTATATAGTGTATGTGTTGTAAGATAATAGTATTGTAAGATAATAGTGTTGTAAGATAATAGTGTTGTAAGATAATAGTGTTGCAAGATAATAGTGTTGTAAGATAATAGTGTTGTAAGATAATAGTGTTGTAAGATAATAGTGTTGTCAGATAATAGTGTTGTAAGATAATAGTGTTGTAAGATAATAGTGTTTGTAAGATAATAGTGTTGTAAGATAATAGTGTTGTCAGATAATAGTGTTGTAAGATAATAGTGTTGTAAGATAATAGTGTTGTAAGATAATAGTGTTCTAAGATAATAGTGTTGTAAGATAATAGTGTTGTCAGATAATAATAATAATAATAATAATAATAATAATAATAGTACATTTGTAATGCGCTAAATCCATGCGATTGCATGCTCTAAGTGCTGACAATAAGAGAGAAATTTAGCATACAGCTTACGGGAAAGCTTCTTTAAACAAGAATGTTTTCAAGTTAGTTTTAAATACGGATAAAGTCGGGGCAGATATAATATGAGTTGGGAGATTATTCCACTGAGTGGCGGCCATGAATGAAAAGGCTTTATGGCCATAGGTTTTAGTGTTTACTCTGGGAATCTTCAGGAGATTTTGTTCAGAAGATCTGAGGGTTCATGTAGGTGTGTAACTCTCTAGCAATTCAGATAGGTACGTTGGTGCAGTTTCGGAGACACATTGATATGCTAAACGTAGGATTTTGAAACGGATTCTGTATTCTAGTGGGAGCCAGTGTAACTCTTGAAGAATGGGGGTAATGTGGTCATACTTGTTTCTCAGTGATACAATTCGCGCAGCTGTGTTCTGAACTGCCTGAAGCTTGTTAATGGGTATTTTGGAAGCACCTGCGAGAAGACCGTTACAATAATCGAGTCTCGACATTACTAGTGATAACACGAGCCATATTGCCGCTTCACGAGTGATGTACTTCCTAATGTTACCAATGTTTCGTAGCTGCATAAAACACACCTTGCGAATATGATTTACATGACTTTCCATATTTAATTCGGAATCGAGGAGAACGCCTAAATCTTTTACAACAGTAGCCAATGGAATATTATTAACTCCAACAAGGACGCTACTTAATCCCGTTTTGGAACACCTGGTGGCTGGACCTACCAAAATAGCTTCAGTTTTTTCATCGTTAAGCATTAGCATATTCTTTGTCATCCAGGATTTTATGTCAAGGCAACAATCAGTTACTTGTCTACTGGCTAGATTTGCGACGGGGGCAAATGGAGCAAAACTGTTTATCAGTGTTTAATAGTGTTGTAAGATAATAGTGTTGTAAGATAATAGTGTTGTAAGATAATAGTGTTGTAAGATAATAGTGTTGTAAGATAATAGTGTTGTAAGATAATAGTGTTGTAAGATAATAGTGTTGTAAGATAATAGTGTTGTAAGATAATAGTGTTGTAAGATAATAGTGTTGTAAGATAATAGTGTTGTAAGATAATAGTGTTGTTTAGCCTTTTAATGCTTTAACACTTATATCAGCCAAAAGTAGCTTCTGCAGTGGTCTTGAGAAATGTCCATTTGCAGACTAAGACAAGACTATTTTTGAAAATTTACGACTAGAATGACTCGGGCGTGATAACCGAGTCAGTCATTCTATTGGTAAATTTTCAAAAATAGTAATTTCTTGGTCTGCAAATGGGCATTTTATGAGAAAATAAAAATCTTCTTTGTACATATTTGAGGGCTAAAGGGTTAATGGTCAAATTTGCTCAAGAAAATCTAAATATTTGTTTATTGAATGTCTATTTGCAGGCCAAGAAAATACTAATTTTGGAAATATACCACTGGAATGACTGGCATGTTTATCGACCCAGTCATTCCAGTGATAAATTTCCAAAAAATAGCCTTCTCTTGGCCTGCAAATGGACATTCCTTAAGACCACTGCAGAGGACAGTTTTGGGCTGCTTGACCATTAATGTTTATGCCATCATGTAAATAAATGGATATATATTATATGATTTGCTTTGTTCATACATTTTGCCAGTCAGTATTCATGATCCACTCAGAAATAGAAAATGTTTTTAAAGCCATCTCTGAGGTCGTGGACTCGTACATTCTAAGAGAGTATAGCCCAGAGAGACACAGTTACAAAGGCCATCAATGCTGCCTTTCCTACCAAGCTATAGATGCCTGGGGGCGGTCAGACAGTCTGTCATATTCAGGACATTACTGACAAACTTGTCACATCCATATAGGCATCACAGTTGATTTTACATATTGTCCATGATGTTAACAGTAGATCGTTGTAAATGTCATAGCACTTCGGACATAATTGGTTAATGCATTGTATCTGTTACCGTCATCGCTTTGGGCAACTACTTTGTCTTATTACTAAGTAATGTAAAGTTTTAATGTCTTCCAAAGTTTGAATAATTATATTATATACTAATAGTCTCCTTCAATAATGCTGCATGAGAATATGATGAACCAGAGAGATCCATGTCTCACTATGCCCCGCCCATTTCTAGATAAGCTCTGCCCCCTTTTTTATGCACGTTGGAAGCGATTTGAAACTTTGAAACTTAATTTCACAAAATCTGAATTTCAAATTAACTGTACAGGCAAGATGTGAAATATTTTAAATCTAATTTGACTTGAAACTGTTTTGGCAGAAATAGCTCCCATACAAGAGAATTGAGAGATATAAGCGTTAAGGAGACAAGGGAGGTCATAAGCAATGACATGATGCCCCTTTAGTGACAGATGTTTTGTTCCACTACTCCAATGTTATTTACATTTTAACCCTTTAACACTCATGTCAACCAAAAACAGCTTCTGCAGTGGTCTTTTGGAAGACTATTTTTGACAATTTACCACTGGAATGACTGGCTCGATAACCGAGCCAGTCATTCCAGTTGTAAATTTTCAAAAACAGTTTCTCTTGGAGATTTTATATGACAAAATTTAAATTTTCTTGAACAAATTCGAGGGATAAAGGGATAAATCATGATGAAGTCTATAACCACTAACTCTGCAATCGTCTGAGTTATATTATGCAAAAACATTGGTGGAATATCAATTAGTAATGAATGTGAACTATGCCAGCCAATCCGCAGTCAGTTGGCGGTAGAAGGATTGTATGCATAGGCACTCCGTTAACAATATCAAGGGAGATAATTAAATAAGGAATTTAAAGACATAAGTTATCTATTAAGATAGCTTAAACATTGAAGGTTAAGTTTTTGGGATGCAATTTTTGATTCAACTTCAAAGAACATTGAGTGTTTTAAGTGGTACGCATCATGGCAGTAGGAGAGCGAAATTTCAGATACTAAATGGTTGTCTTTTGATCATGGCCTTATTATATTTTCAAACTAATTCTAGCTTCTTAGAAAGCAAGAACTTTCAATATCTCTTCAAACCTAAAAGAGGCTTAGACCAGGCTACAATAAAGTTTTAAATCTTAGTTATATTTAGTGGAGAAATCCAGTTTTAGCTATGCCCAACCCATCTTCAGATAAGCTCCACCCACACTTCGCCCATGTTGGGATGGATTGATCCCGGAACTGCCTGACTATCAATTTCCAAAAAACTATACTTGTAAGTTGTTGAATATTTTGAAACTAATTTGGCGCTGTTGCTCCCTAATAGTGCCCAGTCAAATTAGTTTCAAAGTGTTCAGCAGCATCATCATTAAATAGCAAAGGCATACAATTCATACAACAATGCTTAGTCCATCATCAAGTAAGCATTCGTGATGAACTTAACTACGTCATTCATGACAACATTAATTATGATGTTATCCTACACATCGCATAGTTTATTATGACATCATATAATGGATGGATAAACTGGAAAGATCCATTCTATGTGTGCCTTACTTCTAATATGTCATGCTGAATGTTATTTGTTTTTGAAAATGGTGCGGCCTCTACCTATAAATTATTTTCTGGCAAAATACTGTGAAAGATGTATATTTTAACTTTCTGAGACAATAAGATTTGATGTATTCTTTTGTTTATACCTCATTAAGTCTTGGCATGTATCGATGATTGTGCCAAGAATGTGTAATTTGTTTGTCTATGGTGTCTGCCTGAAAGTCCTTTGTAACTATGATGCTGGCACGTAGATGGCAAAATAATATATGTTATTGGAAACATATTAATTTTCTTTGCTGAATGCGTAGTCATAGCCAGCGCAGACACCATAGTTGTATACAGTACATTTATCTGAAGTATAATCATGATCAGCATTAATTTTTTAATGGTTAGGATTGGTCAGGAAAATTTCTGGTGAGTCAATGTCCATTTGCAGTCCAAAAGAAGAGTGCTTGGGACAATTTACCAATCAAATGACTCAGGCTCGCTTATCGAATTAAACAACCCAGACGTATACCAGTATACTGGTCTGGCATTTTGTTAGCTTAAGTACTAAAATACTTACCACTCAATTCAATGTTTGCTAAAGTCACTCGACTTAGATATCTCTATGGTAATTTTCAAGAGACCTAGCTGTTTCGCAGAAATATATTTTTTGGTCTGAACTTAAGAATTCTTATCCAGTTCAAATCGCTCCTCTTTAGGAGAATATACCACAGTATAGTTAAGGTTTTCAAAAGTTTGTGTGAACAGCACATTATCACGCCAGATTCCACATCCCCTCATCAAGTTATGGATTCATGGGATATCCTTTGATGACTTAAATCTTTGTGTATGTTGCGGGGGGTTGTTATCGTCTTTCACTAGCATCTATCCTTCATTATTTTCTAGAAGCCAGTTTTAAAGTTATTAAGCATTTACATCATTTATCCATGGTACAGGTAATTTGTATGGTATTGTGTAAAAACAGGTGCCTAAAATAAATTCCTGTATTAGCCTATGTCTCGAATTCATCTGTACAGATGTACAACCCTAAATCAGCTTTTCATGTACTGCCACATTTGTTAGATGACATTCAGAGATCCATATATTTTTTTATGAATGATCTTTTGTAGGTGGTAGGAGATGGTTTTATTCTTTATCCATGAAGAGATCTTATGTATAAAACCTAATCATTTTCAATCTTTTACGAAAACTATACCCAATTTAAAAGATCTATTTTGAAACATCGGTTTCTTGTGCGAGTTTTGTTAGTCAGCATGCTTCTCAAGATCTGGATTACAGACACCATTATTTGACACTAGAATGTATCTCCATGAGACACTGAGTAAGTGTTAAGGCACACAATGTTCATGGAATGGCCTTTAAATTCTCCATTGCATTCTATGCAGAACTATCAGTGGATGACATTATCTACCCCTAAGTTACAGTTTAAATGTCAGAATCTACATTCTTTCATTTCTATTGTAAAGATCAGATTCAATTGGCAATCCATAGCATTACTAGTTTCGTCACTCAATCCTAGGCTCAATTGCCTAGGTTCTTTATTCAGCCGTCTTCTTCAACATCTTGTGTCTGTTTTAAATTCTCTTTGCTGGGATTTTCTAATTATTGTTATTTTAGTGTTTTGTTTAGAACATTTGTTTGTTCGTGCTCTTTCAGCACTTCAGCGATTTCGTTGATTTTAGTATTTTTGGTGATTAACCTTTCATTCCTGATTTGCAATTTACCAACCCACCTAGTGTTTGGCGCTGACCGATTCTGTGTTTTTACAAATAGTGAATTGAGTGGCTTAGTATTTTTGTTGTTACAAAATGACCCAAACATATATACTGGTGTGGCATTTGTTAGCTTACTAAAATACTTACCACTCAATTCACTGTGACCCATCTCAGCCACCTGCATCGTTAAATGGCAAATCACTCAATTTTGTGGCATGATTCGCATACATAGTAGCATAGTGTACATGCTCAAGGACTCATTTATATGTTCTCTATAGAGATAGATGAATCTGTTCCCTAGAGCAGTGACTGTAATAAAGTTAAAGGGATAGTATCAAGAATACCCAATGGAGGGATGTATCTCTGCTAACCTTGTTTACTAGGGAACCCACACACCATGGGAATGAATAGGTTCAACTTCTCTGAGATATCTAAGTCAGGTGACTTTTGATCTTGGGTCAAACTGAGGGTAGGGGGCGGGGTCAAAAGTGGGCACCAATCGATTGTAACACAATTCCTAGACCATTACGCATAGAAACCTTCGGTATGATTACACACATGGCCAGGGATGTGCATAACATATTGAAATTTTGATATCACCAGGGGCAGGGGTTGGGGAAATGGTGGGCAGAAAATAAATTTTATCAAATGTGGTCATGTCACATATCATTTTGACGCTTGTAGTTAGTAGACTACAGTACGACAAATTATTTTGTTTTTGAGTCAATCTGAGGGCAGTGGCAAAGTGTCAAATGGGCAATCTAATTCTATATATGTACATGGCTTGGACATTATTTTTTCACAGAATATTTAGTCCTGGGCAGACCAGGTCCTGTGGCAGCCAGATCCTGCGGTAACTTAAACATGTGAGATATTGGTATCTTCTGATACCTCTTGTTACACCATCAGTTGGCACGAAAATTTTAAAAGTAATATTGCTGTTTAACTATTTAATGGTCAAAATTAATCAAGAAGATTAGACTTCTGCTCAGTGGATGTTAATTTCCAGACCAACGGAAACCTGTTTGTGAAAATTCACCACTGGAATGACTGGCTCGATAACCAAGCCAGTCGTTTCAGTGGTAAATTTTCATAAATAGTCTTTTCGTGGCCTGCAAATGGGCATTCTCCATGACATAGAGGTAATGTTTTGGTCAACTTGACCATTAAATGTAGATGAATATCATGAAGTATTCCAGTCAGAGCATGTGGTCATCTTTCCCTCGAGAACTGGTCATAACAGGGCTTAATCAACATGTGCATAAGAACTTAATCTGGTATCCTCCCCTATGTGACTGTGTGGACTGTGTGCTACAGGACTGCGCATCAATCCAAACTTAGAAACCAGATATGTTGTACAGGAACCTTGGAGACCTGCAGAAAACAGCCCTGTTTGTCTCAAAAGCTGAACTCCAGGTGTAAGAGAGTGAATAAAGAAGAAGAAGAAGGAGGAGAGGAGAGAATTAAATGGTTAAAATGTATTATTGAGGTATCATATTTCCTTGGAAAAAACATGTCTCCCTAGATGTACATATAGTAGAACAATGAAAAGCAGTTGATCAATCTGCCCAGCAATCAGCTCTATAACAGCTTATGGGACACAAAATACAAGGGAATGTGACAGCCCCCCCCCAATATTTTTTTGCTAGGACACCGTAGATGATGTTACCCCATCAATAAACAGTGAAAGGTTTTTCTAATAATTGTTAAAATAAAGGTAAATAATATCAATACAAATTTTAATGTAATAAGTATTTTATTGTTGCTATAAATGACCTATGCAGAGAGTCAAGATTTAAAGTATTCCTTATTTGCGACTCCTTTAACTGCTGGAGGAGGAACGTTCAGTCTCGGCCTTACACTTCCCGTTTGGTCCGCCCAAAAGGGAGATCATTTCACCACAGGTAGACCCCCATCCAATGGACTGATACATATTGTTAGGATCACTTCCACATCAGGGCCACAACAGAAAACTGTGATACATTATTTAGTATGAATTTATATATAGACTCTGCACATGCATGTTTAATCCCAGTGTGTGTGTTACATCTAATGTCAGGTGTCAAAATGACACTGAGAAAACACTGGGAAAGTGATTTAGTTATTGGAATACCTATACATTTGTGTTTGATTTATACAAGTTTCCTGAATTCAGATTCTGTATCTTGAAGGGGGTGGGGGTGGTTGGCAGACTAACTTCCATCTGGTTTAACTCTGGATATGTTGACCATTTTGGAAACAATTTGACTGAATGTTGTTAGTACCTAAACCGCCAACAACTTTCAGTCAGATTGTTTTCAAAACATTCAACAAGTGGTAGAGTTATTGCCCATTGAAATTATTGTCTGGTGGCTTAAATTGCACCATCCAGACAGTTAGGTATCTAGCAATTATGTCACTTATTTAAGCTCGCTGATGTCACAATCATAATGATGTACGTTATCTCCATCAAGCAACTTGAAAGGTCTGTCACTTAAGTGTCCAAATTGTATGTCTTTCTTAAATTTACAATTTAATAACATTCTGTTGAATATTTAGAAACTAATTTGACTGGGAGCCATTGCTGCCATAGGCAGCAACAGCTCCCAGCCAAATGAGCTTCAAAATATTCAACAGCTCACCTGTATAGTTACTGTACCGTACATGAAATTTACATTCTGGGAATTGAAGTTTCAAATTTTCAAATTAATTCCAACACTCGTGACTCAAAATGCTTAGATATTGAATGCCCATTTGCAGGCCAAGAGAAGACTTTTTATACCACACCAAAAAATTGGTAGGTTATTATGTGATTGCGCCATCCGGGCGAACAGACGGGTGGGCGGGCAGGTGGCAAAGTGGTTTCCGAATGATAACTCCATTACCGTTTATCGGATTACTTTGAAACTACATAGGATGGTTGGACTAGTTTCTGGGGAAGAAACCTATTGAAATTGACGATGACCCAAAATCCAAGATGATCACCTGCCACCGGCGGCCATCTTGAAAATTGAATTTGATTTCCGGATAATGGCTCCGTTATTTTTTATCGGATCGCTTTGATATTTCATGGGGTTGTTGGACTGGGTCTGGAGAAGCTTGACATCGAAGATAATTCAAAATACAAGATGGCTACCAGACAACAGTGGCCATCTTGAAATGATAACTTCATGACCATTTAGCTGATTGCTTTGAAACTTCATAGGATGATACCTCTGAGGAAGAAATCGTTATTTTCTGATAGCCCTCTTTTATTGGTTTGTCATCATGGCTGGGTATTATGCGCCATTTGCAGAGCTCTTGTTTAAAATTTACAAATCGAATGACTAGCTCAGGTACAGAGCCAATTATTCACTGGCTCTGTAACTAAGACAGCCATTCTAGTGTTAAATTTTCAAAAATACTATTCTCTTAGACAACAATTGACCATTCCTCAACACAACATTAGGGGCAGGTCTTAGTCAGCTTCATCATAAGAGTTAAAATTAAATACTTGTAGTGGACATCTAATATAGAAAATCCACGCATGCACACACGCACCCACTACAAACTTATGTATGCACTCACACACACATGCACTCATGCACGTATGCACTCATGCATGCATGCACTTACACACATACATTCAGGCATGCATGTATTCACACACACGCACATGTATGCATTCACACATGCATGCACTCACACACGCACCCACTACATACTCATGCATGCATGCGCTCACACACACATGCACTCATACATGCATGCACACGAGCGCACGCACATATGCATGCACTCACACACGCACCCACTACATACTCATGCATGCATGCGCTCACACACACATGCATGCATGCACACGAGCGCACGCACATACGCATGCACACACGCACGCACGCACGCACGCACGCACGCACACACTGCAATACTTTTATATCTTGACAGCATGTTTTGCATAATTTCTTGGCAACCTTTCATCAAACATTGATTCAATGCCGGAAGGAAATTGGGGTAACTCTTTGAACAAATGTGGGTGTTTTGTTCCGGTGTCCGGGCCACGCCACTGTTCCTATCATTCACTGGCAGGTCATAGCGTAGGTAATCTTGTGGAGTGCATGACGGTCAAACAATAGATGGATATCGGATGATTTTATATCATATCTGACAAGATGAATTGATTTAATCTCTGCTATTTGGAGTACATATTTCAGCAGTCTAGTTTTGCCAAGATTTTCGATTAGATTTTGATGCCTCCCTTTCGGTATCTGTATGGTATTTTTGGCACGATAGAACCCCATCACGATAGTCCGTCACATCTCATTTAATTACTATTGATTAATATAATTCATGGCGGGGCATTGAGAGTCTGTGGTGTCTGTCAGCTTGTCAATCACAGGCCATCCCATAAATAAGTTATATTGTTTCCAAAATAAAACAATCGCGATGTAAGAATTATTTTGTTGAATAGGTGCAATATTGTGAACATGATTGGATTGGAAGACATTGCTGCCTTATTATGTTCAAAAATATTCAACAGAATGTTTTTATTTTGTTTTCAAAACCCGTTAAGTTAGTTGTGAGCTGTACTGTAGGTTATACTTTAGCTTATCTTATGCGAACCAGTGTGTCAGTATTGCAAATACCGTCCCTAATCCTTGTTTGTTCTGTCTGGTGGATTGTCGGTCGTATTGGGATTTAGATAGATGTTTCTCATCCCTGGAATGCACGTGAACAGAATATTATATATTCCATTTTAAACCTTAAAATTCAAAACCATAATCCAGACCCTGAGACATATTCTTTAACACTTTTATTTTCAAGGTGGCCAAAAACACCCTTCACTGTCTTAAGAAATGTCCATTTACAGAATGAGACAAGACTGTTTTTATGTGAGGGAGATGTTAGTGCACGATATGCACAACACACTATCCACAAAGTAAGCCTTTAACCCTTTAACTCTCGAATTTGTTCAACAAAATTTCAATTTTCTCATAGAAACTGTCCATTTGCAGACCAAGAGAAAGACTATTTTTGAAAATTTACCACTGGAATGACAGGCTCGTTTATTGAGCCAGTCATTCTAGTGGTAAATATTTTCTAAAATAGTCTTCTCTTGGTCTGCAAATGGACATTTTTCAAGACCACTACAAAATCTGTTTTTGGCTGATCTGAGTGTTAATGGGTTAAAACTAAAGGCTGTCAGAAACAGCTTCTGCAGTAGTCTTGAGAAATGTTCATCTGCAGACCAATAGAAGACCTATTTCTGAAAATGTATCACTAAAATGACTGGCTCGATAACCGAGCCAGTCATTCGTGTGGTAAACTTTAAGAAATCGTCTTCTCTTGTTCTGAAAATTAACATTTTCTATGAGAAAATTGAAATTTTCTTGTGTAAATTTGAGGGTTAATTAAAATTGTAGGTATTCAATGGATATTTAATTTATTTAAGTATCTGATTTCAATAATACTTGACAGATGTAATATTTACCATGATTTCCCCAATTCTGTATCATAATGAAGTTAATTTTGCCATTTTTTCCGTACAATTATGGAATTTTTTAGGTGATTTCAAAAGCACTTTAAAAATTTATTCTTTACATCCATTGACCACATCAATAATGAGAACCAGAGCAATCATAGATTCTAGACCCCCACCGTCCTGTTTTTGTCATCTGGTTTTTTTTTTAGATTTTCCAGATGTTTCCAGATTTTTTGGAATTTTTTCGGATCATGACCACAGTTCAGGAATCCTAGTGTATGGTTAAACCATTTCGTGGAGGGATCCAATCTGTTATGCAATTATCAGATGTCATAATCAATTACGTCACTATGTAGCTTGAATCAAAATCATAATGATATATCCAACTTCATTATGAACATCGAAAAGTCTGTCATGCTTGTGCGAATTCTGTCTTTTATGAATTTACAACTTAATAAACATTCTGTTGAATATTTTGAAACTAATTATCTGACTGGGAGCTGTTGCTGCCATATGCATTCAGTGACACGTACCATATCTTCACAGGTCATATATGTATATATGTATATCGATATTGCACCATGTAATGACATATTGCACTGTCTCCTCTTCTTTATGTTTTCTCTTTCTGTTATTGATCTGCCATCATCAATTGAACTCCGTTATCAGGCTTTCATAATATTGAGCCAATTCTGTTCATTAAAGCCAAAGCGTGACCACGGGGGAGGACCTTTAGGGAAATCGCAGCACAAATCCGCCAAAATTAGTTGTGATTTATTGTTGTTGAGTGAAATCTGCTGCCATTTATACAATTGACTGTGTGGCGTGGATTGTCTGCTTGAGGCGAGATTGCAGGCCTCGTGTGGACAGCAGTAATGAGTTGTGATTACGCTAGCATTGTGCCAGGAGACTAAGAGCAGATCATAATGTCATATTACGCACAGTTTACATCTTCAATGAATGCTCATTAAAAAGAGAAATTGACCCATGTAAATGTCTGTCCGTCTGATATTGGGTGATTACTACAGATTCCCACATTGACATCGTTACGAAGGAATTCCCCCCAGACCAGCACTAAGAGTGTGTGTCATCTGGATCTTAGCAGCAAAGGCAAACTGCTAAATTCACACATTCGGTTAATATTACACTAAGAGACACCACAATTTAAACAGTTCCTATGGTAAGCTAAAATCACAATATTATTGAAGTTATGCATCATTGGAAAGCACATCTAATTTTCTAGCCTTTTTTTTAGTTTTATTTATGTTTGCAACATTTTCATTGCGTTCATTGCATTTATAAAATACACATTTGTACCACTTGTCCATCTTCATTATCAATGGGTTAATCAAAATTTAGCTTTTCAAAGCTGATGTTCAACCAAATTGCTTTACCCCATAACACTCTGATGTCAATATTCTATCTTTTATTGTGTCAATATCACAGAAACTGGTATACATTCTTCAACAATGTCTACGACAGCACGATCTTCCACCAAATTTGTTAAAAAATGGACACCAGTTCATCTTTTAATTTAATGTGAAAATGTAAAAATTTTGATATGAGTGTTAAGGGTTAAAAATATACAGCATACGACTTCCACTTGTTTGACAATCCATGAATTCAGGTTGCTAATAAAAATAGAATCTTTATTTATATTTGAGTACAGACTCTATTAGCTGTACAAGTGGTCTTAGTCGTCAGGCCCTCAGCTTGCTTACGTTATTATATATAAGTTGTATATGTCTAGATAATTATGTGATATTGCGAACTTGTGATTGTTGAATTATTCACACACCATGATACCCATCCAAGCCATGATCAAAACCCATCATGGAGTGGATCACAGTCTTATGGGGTGTAAGCAAACACACATGTGCACACACATGCCACCTCCCACCTCCCTACGTGCACACACATGCCCATCTCCCCCCTCCTGCACACAGGCAAGCAAGCACACACACATTCAAATGAAATAATTGCTTCCACTTGTGTGTGTGTGTGTGTGTGTGTGTGTGTGTGTGTGTGTGTGTGTGTGTGTGTGTGTGTGTGTGTGTGTGTGTGTGTGTGTGTGTGTGTGTGTGTGTGTGTGTGTGTGTGTGTGTGTGTGTGTGTGTGTAATTAAAAACATGCAATCGAGCAATCCATTTTTATCTTTGTCTACCCCCCCTTGATCTCAGCCAAATTAATTTCAATATATTCAACAGAATTTTTAGTAAATTATAAGTTCACCAATGACATACAATTTAGATGATGCTCTGATGCCAAACGATGTCGCGATGCAACTGTGGGTTTGATTGCCACATCGATACAATTTAGATGTTTACTATCAGACTTTGCCGCTTTTGTGTCAGACCTATGTCAGTTGATTATCTCTATTTAACTCACCTGATCCAAGGGGCCAAGCGAGCTTATACCATGGCAGCCACCCATCGTCCATCTGCCCATCCATCCATCAAATCCCATCTCCTCATTTATGCTTTGACCTATTTCAACCTGATTTGCTTGGAAGGATCCTATGGTAGTAAGCTCTAGAACTTTTATTCAGAATTTTGATTGATCAATTGGTTCGGAAGCTCTAGAACTTTTAGTCAGAATTTTGATTGATCAATTTGTTTGGCGGCAATCTTGAATTTTCCAAAAAATGGCTGGAAATCATTTAAAATGATACTCCTTATTAACCGCTTGTTCCAGTAGCCATCTTGTATTCCACAATGACATCTCAGGATCTGCTGTACAGATCAGGCTGAAACTTATTAGATTTAATTTCATCGATAACTAAGGGTGATTAAACTTCAAGAGAATTTGATCCTTGATAAAAACAAGGTTTTGTAACACAACAAAAATACTAAGCCACTCAATTCACTGTTTGCTAAAAGTCACCTGACTTAGATATCTCAGAAAATTTTAACCTATTCATTCCCATGGTGTAGGTTCCCTTGAAACAAGTTTAGCAGAGATACATCCCTCCATTGGGTAGTCTTGATAGTATCTCTTTAACTCTAAAGCAGTCATTGCTCTAGGGAACCGGTTCCTCTATTCCTATAGAGAACATATAAACGAGTCTGTGAGCATGCGCACTTATGCTACTATGCATGCGACCGAGTCCAAGCCGTCATTAATTAATTTTCTGTATTATGGGAAACACCTAACTTTTATCTCAACAAATCCTATTCATTCCATAATCTTGTGGCTCTACATCCACATTTGATTTTTCATGAATACCACAGTACAAGCGGTCTTTGTTGAATAAGTTATAGTACTTATGTAAAATGTTTATAATTTACGTGAATATGAACGGAAAGTTCGTTGTTACTAAGTTGAAAGAAAATGGCGCCAGCTTCACATTACAAGCCAGGTGGAGTCAATAACTCTGATCCTTTTTTAGCCACGAGGCTCGTTCCTACGAAAGGTATACTATATACCGGTTTGGAACATCTCCTACGAAAGGTATCCTACATAACATATGTAACATACCGGTTGGGAAGTTAATGGATCAATTAAGAGTTTTGACTAGGTACGTGTTTCCGAGCGTCATTCTTTCCTACATAAGGTATACTACATACCGGTTTGGATCGAATCCTACATAAGGTATCCTACATAAGGTATCCTACATAACTATGTCATATACCGGTTGGGAAGTTATTGGATCTATTAAGAATGTGACAGTGGTGCAAACAGGCGTGGTGGACCGGATGAACACCACAAGGATACACCACGATCATCCCCTGAAGAAAAGCGAGTCGTCCTTCTAAGGACCGTTACTAACCAACTAACATGAAACTCGCAATTACTTCATGATGATCAGTCAAGTCAGTCATATTACAATAAAGACGAGACCATCAGTATTAATTCGCGATTCGGTGTTCGTTTTCAATTGGCGGCGTTTTTGCAGGCTAATTTAACATTACTAGCAATGGGCCGTGAAACCTTTTTACCATTTATTTAATATCTTATAAAAATTACTCGAGATTTTATGTTTTCTAATACCTGGCGGGGTTATTCGACGCAAGTATTTTTTATGGCCTTAGTTTCATGAAAAATTTAAACATTACGTTGCTATGGGATATCCTCGTTAGTGTGTCGTAAATTGGCAAATGTTGGACGATCTCGGAATGCCCGGATGTTCAAAATTACGATACTGATTCGAATCCTCGTAATCGTATAACCCTCTTTTGTTAGATAGGCTATTAAGCCTGTGCCAGATTATCAGGTTCACTTGATTTGTAAATCTAGCGAGAAACTTGCGTTCACTTGATTTCTAAGTCTAGCGATAAAATTTATCATATATATTACTGCATGGTTATATTGTAATGTGAGTGACCAACATAAAATGATCTAAAACGTAATGCGATGTTCTAGAAAAATTGCATGAACGGCCGATAATTAAACTGGGTAGCCAGCGTCTATTGTTAGCGAGCCGGACAGTGGCAAAGTAAATCTCCGTTTGGAGGCGCTGACGAGAAGCGTAGATCTCATTGCCGAATTTCCGATTCCAGGATATCTATATCCGAGTACTCGCTTAAGCTACTTCATTAAAATTTGCTTTAACCTAATCTGGTCAGATAATATCACGTGATTTATATATCATGTGATTATCACGTGATTCTGATTTATATATTATAAAGACGACATTTATGTCAAGTTAGGATTAATTTTGATGGAAAAAACAATCTTTATTAAAGGATACGCAATATTTAGGCTGCTCAATTTAATAATTTCACTTATGCGAATGATGTTTTGAGGTATACATTAAGCATAGCCGCGAGGTGACAAGATTTGTGAAGGTTTTTTTCGTGGTATCTTCAGACGTTAAGATGTTTAAAAATTCAGAGGAAAATAAGTTTTATCCTTGTATATAGTGCGCGCAAATTTTTTAGAACATGTAAATTGAGCATAAATGTGCGACCTATTTATGGATTTTTAAGTAAATACGCCACTCCCATATTTGCTGGTACTCATTCAGATTCAACTTATTTCAGTTGCAACTTATGACTAATAACTTCGAGAGTTAAATGGTTGATATTTTGATAGTAAACGCTACAAACTTTGATGACCAAGTTTTACTATATCAGAGATGTGTGTTGATCTCAGTGTTTTAGTAGCAAGCATAGCCTTTGGATCAGGAAAGTTCTTGACTATCAGCCACTTTTATTAGCCTAAGATGGGGTTTTTCCCTACTTAATGTATAATCTAATCTCTCATCATTTTGTAAATTCTTTCTGCGGGTACTTAACTTGGGTGAAATTGGATATATAGAGCACGTACCCAGGCTATGAGGGATCATTCTATCGGCTCTCAATCGATTAATTGTTATAGTCAAATATAATAAGATGACCATGAGGCCTAATTGTCCTGTGCTCAGTATTATTACCTAGATTATAACTCAATTTTTATGGCATAGCAACTGATTATAATTAAACTTCTGGTTTAGGTATGCCAAATCAAATCACTTCTGGTGTTTTGCTGGTATTGTTTGTTTCTAAATCACTTGACAGTTTAAATGCCCTATTTCAGGGGCTCTTATTTTTTATTCTTTAATTCTTTATTAGTTGCTCTAAGTGCAATGGCTGAACCATCCAATTATCCTCATCCTTCGAAACCTTGTGTACACCCAACTCTTCGCATTTATCTTCTAGGAATGATTTAATTTTTTCTTATGATCCTAGCAGTGCTTTTGTCGTTTTGATTTCACTAGATTTCGTTTTGCTCCTGAATCTTCTCATGTATTACACTCTTCCTATCAGCCTCCATCTTTCGACCTGTTCTCTCAAAAAATTGGAATCAATCATCTTTCGATTCTCCTAATATCAATCTGCAAATAAGTGCGTCAGACTTTATTATTTTAATTGTGAATAGTGGTTTGCTATCTTTTAGTATCATATCTGGCCTGATTTATTTTTAACATAGTTTTTCAGTCTTTCTTTTCTGTCAGTAGGATCCCTCGCCATGATGAAGCATATCTATGGGTGAATGTAAGCTTGTCACAATAACAAAATCTTTTTTGTCTTATCAAGATTTACACCGCTCCTTTCTCGAGTTCAGTAGAAATTTTGATCTTTTTATTTGTCTAGGGATATATCTATTTCTATTATTGTCATATGGAGAGGTCTTCTCAGCCTTATCTATTCAAGCCTATTTTTTATTCTTCTAAATTCTAACTTTCCCAGGCATTATTAAATAAATTCCTCAAGGGGGCCTAACCAAGATGATTGGATTATTGCCTTCGCATGGATTGTGGAATGTTTTTTTTTCCTTTCACCCTTCTGTGTAGTTTCAGTCCTTTGTCCTTATCCATCATTGATCTGGTCACAGGTTTGATGGACTTCTTTCCTGTTTAATCATCTGATAAAGATATTAACAATTGGGCTCATATCATACTAGCTTTGTTTTAAAATTAGATTTGTAAAATAAGATTCTGCAGGTTTATTCTGGTCCTAGCTGTCATGCTTAAGCGCTTCTATATAATCTCTACTCTATCAGGGGTGGGATGGGTATAGCTAGCCTCATGCATGTCTTAGGTAGCAGATTTCCTACATATAAGGTACAATCAATGTAGTCATTGAATCCCCCTTTTTTCTATCAAACCATGTTGGTCTCCTTTGACATTAGTCCTGCTTCTGTTCCTGATCAATAATTTTCTGCTCTTTTCAAGTAGGATACAGTGGAGGAATGGCAGAATCCAGACTAAGGATTATGAGGTGCTGGCAGATCATCTTTTATAGGGTCTCGGCTCTTATCTTCAACTCATATATTTATCCTTTTCTGACAACTTCCAAAAAATTTACACTTCATGATTTAATACTAATTCTGTTGTATATTTTGGAATTATTTTGTCTGGAACCCATGGCTGCTTTGATACTGTTTGAGACAAAAATTACTTAGTCAATCGTTTTATATTCAACTCTTTTCCTACTATGTTGTCTCAGAAATGGAGTTCATCGATGAAAGGAATAATATGGACATGGAGTCATTTTGCCTAGTCATCACTGGTCTAGTCAAGGATAAGGGACAGTGTTTTCTGATATTTCTATATATACAGAATTTGTCCTAACTGGATCTGGGTTCTTTTAATTACATCATAGCCAGTCTGGGATTCCTCTGGCTTGGAAGGTTGCTTAATTGTGTTAAAATTTGGGCCGAATGGAGTCAGTTTTGTGTACGAAGGTCAAGTCTGGTAATTCAGAATTTTGTCCCTCTCCACGACTGCATACACTGCATTTTCATTCGTTGGGTGTCATCGGTACCAATTCACCAGTTTATCCATCTGCAGGTCCAGTTTGATGTCTTGTTCTTACGTGTTTGGGGGAGGGGATCTCGTTCTTGTGTCTATGGAATCAGATAAAGTAGTCTTACTACTCTCTTCCTTTTCAGGAACTAGAACAGGAACTAATACTCTAGTATTCCTCTTCAATACTCAGGAATATTGGAGAATGGAGAGATATTGTCTCTTTCACAAGCACCTATCTGCTCATGCAGTCATTTCTATAGTAGTGACCTTCATCAACAAGCAGGGCAGTTGAGGTTATCATATTTTGTCTGGAGTCTTGGTCTTCCTCCTGCGGTGGAGATGTCAGCAAAACTTTCAGCAGCTCACATTCCAGGTAGAATGAGTTTCCTTGTAGCTCATTTATTACATCCCATTAAGTTTCTACTCAGTATAGTGTCCAGATTTGATGTTCATATTCTTCCTCCAGGCTAGGCTCTGGCGGTAGATGCTCTGGCCCAGTCATAGACTTCACATTTTTTTAAATTATCTTCAATTTAACTTTCTAGTGCCAATTGTATTTAAGAACTTTTGTCAGCGGTTTCTAGTACAATTGTCTTTAAGAACTTTTGTCAGCAGAATGTATTATCCCTTTAATCACTCCTGCTTGGCCCAATGAGAGTTATTCAGTGGATCTCGTAGTCCTCTTTGTGGAAATCCAAAGCGTCTTACCAATTTTGCTGATTTTCTATCTCGTTTAACAGCAGCTTTCAGTTCATCATTCCACAAATCTTCAATATGTATATATGGTATTTTCCAAGAGACCTGTTTTTCAGAAATTGATTTTTTGTCTGAACTTTAGTATTCTTAATCAATTCAAACTATCTGTTACAGGAGAATTTACCAGAGTATATTTAAGGTTTTCAAATGGTTGTTAGAACAGCACATTATCTCGCCTGATTCTGCATCCCATCATCAAGTCATAGATTCATGGCATATTTTTTGATGATTTAAATCCCTGTATGCTGGGGTGGTGTTATCGTTTTCACTAGCATCTATCCTTCTTTGTTTTCTAGAAGCCGGTTTGAGAGTTATTAAGTATTTACATCATTTTTCTCCTTCGATCAATACTCACCATTCTGTTACTTCTGATATACAGCTGGCCCTGACAGCGGCTCTAGGATTATAGACTTAGAAAGCTTTACCGACTCCTGGGAACCGGGTACCCGGCTCCCCACTGCCGAGTACCCGTTTACCATAGAGCTCATTCTTGTTTGCATAGCAACAAGTGCAATACATGCTTTTCGCATTAAGGATTTTAGTGTTTTTTAAAAGAATCTAAGTCTTTAATCAGTGATAGTTTGTGTGTTCTGAAAGGATAACTAAGGACTATGGAGAATACCGCCCAAGATAACCAGGTTGTATTGTTCTTTATATCCATAGTTAAAAGACTTAGGTCTCTAAATTTCGTTGTGTCGCATGTTCCAATTTCTAACCCCATAGAATCTGGGACGTGTGCTAGCAACGATATATGCCAGACGATCGCCTTCTTTAAACCCCAACAGGCGATCGGCAGATATGAAAATAGGTGTTTGCTACGGTATTTCTAACACGAATATCGGCTGACGTCGTTCTCCGTAGAATCCGAGCGGGTGACGTCACACCCGGTCGCTCGGATGTTTATGTGAAGAAAAATTTTTTCATTAATTCGCGCATCTTGTTCTGGGTGCTGCGTACTAAAAAATGGTACCGGAAACTTTAGAATGATCAAGTTTACGTGCGATCACGATCGGTTTGCAATGATCGGTGGTTTCAAAATTCTTGAGTAGATGCGTGGTCTGCGGTTTTACCGTGTGAGACAGCAGTTGTTATACATTTTGTTGTTTTCTTCACATATCGTGCTGCGTTCGTTAGGAGTATAATTTATATTGATTAGTAAATATACCCTGAATGCTATGCGATATGATTCCTGGAGCCGTTACACATCCTGTAGGATCTATTATGGGTGTGTTGTGCCCGCCGCGTTCTTGTCGTCATAGTCAATGCGATCGTTGTTGTAACGTGGCGGGGTGGGGTGCGGGAGGTTACGGTTAATTTATGAGTCAAAATATTTGAAAATTAATTGTCTGCCTTCCATCCGTGTCTCGTTCCGCTTGTTTATTGTAGGTTTGTGCTTATTTTATAGGCCAAGCCAGCCCCGCCATCATGTGACGACTGCCATAAGTTTGTCCGTGTAATGTTCAAGGACCATGTCTGTTTTAGGTGTGCCCTGTGTAATATAGATCATAGGTGTAATGTTTGTGCAGTGTGGTCCGTCGAAACGATGGTTAAGTTCCTTGCCCAGAAGGACTTGGCTGGGTCTGACGCGGGGTCAGGCGGTCCGAGAGGAAATCGTGGAGCGCCCGGTTCGGCCGGTGGGGGTGCTCCACGTCCCCAGCTGGAGGTGGCGGAGATGGCACCGCCGGCGTGGTTTGGTCCGGCTATGCAGGGTTTTCTGCAAAGCGTTCTGCCCACGCTGGTGTCGTCCCTGCTACCAAAGGTTGGGGGGCAGTTTCTCCCCATGCCTGGTACGGATCCTGTCTTCGGACAGGATTCTGGACTGGTTACCGAGGGGGCCGTCTCGTACGGCCCCCTGGCGGGTCCGTCTGGCTTCGGTCAGATGGGTTCTGTCTCTCTGCGGCCACCTCCGGGTGGTCCAGTAGCGGTGGCCGGTCCGTCAGGTGTGGGAGCCGTCCGCCAGGACGGCTCCACGGTTTATTCGTCTAGTGACGGCTCTTCGGAGTCTGAAGACGATGAGGCCGAGGAGGAGAGGTTGCTGCGGCTCGTGAAGCCGCAGGTGGAGAATATGGAGGTTGATTCCGTCCTGGACGGAACCGGCCTCCATTTGTCTGGTTTGGCGCAAGCCAGGTCAGCGGCTCCGCCTGCGGCTGAGGCCAATCCGTTACCGTGCACCGGTTCCGCGCGGCTTGGTTTGTCACCAGCCGTCAGGGGAACCGGTGTGCCGGGCCAGGCGTGGTACTCACCTATCTCGCCTGGTCCGGCAGCCGGACATGGGGTGCCGTTGGCGCCCGTGGCCGGCTATGGTTCCGCGACGGTTACGGGTCCGTACGGTTTTCCGTGCGGACCTACCCCATGGACCGGAGTGTTTCATGGGGTGGCGGCGGAACCATGTGGTAGCGGAGTGCCTGGCGTGTCAGCCGTGGCTCCTGGCCGGGAGGCCATGGCTGGCAGACCCGTAAGCATGTCAACGGGTGACGTTTTTGCGGGGGTATCTTCTTCGGAGTTAGACTGGTCTGATGCTCTGGCGTGGCTAGCCAGAGTTGACCCGTCTGTGGTTTCGGCCACGGCCGATGAAGATGCGCCCCGTCCGTCGGTTGCGTCGATTAGGACGGGGATTTTGCCCGTGGCCCGGATCCAGTCAGTGGGACTGGATCCACGGTTCATTGATTTGTTGGATGCTATTTATAGTAAACAACTAATGACCAAGGGTCAGCTCCCTGCGGCCTCCAGGGAGGTGCGGGCAAGGTGCCGTATTCCGCGGGGTGAATACGACAGGTATGGTGTAGTCCCGTCGGTCACGGAGGATGACCGATGGGTACTGGGCGTCCAGAGTGCCGGGTCGGGTGGTCCCGGTCCGGCACTAGTGGATACGGCCCAGGTACACCAGGAAGAAGTCCTGGCCCTATGCGATGAGGGTGTGAGGGCAGCCATGAGCGCTGTCAATCACTCCTATCGTCTACTTCAGTCGGTGTGGGCTGAAGCGGGGGCAGGCCACCCTGTGCCACCTGTGGCGCTATCGTGCGTTAATGACGGCTTGGTGCTGTCAATGGACGCATTGGCAAGGGTGCAAGCGCGTGTGACGAAGTCCAGGAGGCAAATGGTCATTGACCATATGCGTCCGGCTACGGCAGTCAAGGAGCGTCTTCTTGGGACGCCCCTGACAGGGCCTAGCATCTTTGGTGGCCAAGCGCGGGCCATCTTAGAGGACACCGCCAGTATTGCGCAGAATCGGTTAGCGGTAAATCTACAGCTAGAGCTAGTGCGGCAAGCGCACGCACTAGGGGCTGTGGGTAAGCCGCTAACAGTACAGCCTTCAAAGAAACAGAAAAAGCGTAAGGGCAAGGCGAAAGCCAGGCCTATTGCGACGTCTGTTTCGGCTGGGTTATCGGAGCCGCCGCCGGCGAAGAAACCCAGGAAGGCTGTAGAGGCGCCTACCCTCCCCAATGTTGCTCCGGACCGCCCTAGAGGTGGTAAGGGCAAGGGGAAGGGTAAGGGTAAGGCCTCAAAGGGCGGACAGAAGGGGCCGAAGCGTACCTGAGGGTACGCAAGCTCCCTTCATATCCGCCTGGACCGCACCTGTGCGACAGGAACAGCGGTGCCAGTTATACCCGTCGTGCCTAGAACGAAATGGTTCTCACTCTCTCTCGTTAAGAAAGGGGGGGGGGGGGCGGACTGCGAGCCGGACAACCCCGTTAGACGTCGAGGCGTCTATGGTGGGTGGAAGGCTCATGCGTTTCGTCGAGGCTTGGCGAGGTGTGACGTCAGACAGTCTGGTCCTGGGATGGTTATCCCAGGGTTACATGCCGGAGTGGTGGGACTTTCCGCCACAAAATCTGTCTTTGGCACCAGTCTGGACACCCGTACCAAGGGAGCCAGACAAGTTAGAAGCCGTTCAAAAGGAAGTGTCGGGTTTGCTTCTGAAGGGAGCAATAAAACCAGCAAACCGGAACACCCCAGGCTTCTATTCAAACATGTTCCTTGTCCCCAAGAGCACGGGGGGATGGAGACCCATACTCAATCTCAGGCCATTAAATTGGTTTATCCATACGCCTCGGTTCCAGATGGAAACACCGAGGTCGGTAATGGCGGGATTGAGGAAAGGAATGTGGTGTGTATCGATCGATCTGAAAGATGCATATTTCCACATTCCGATCAATCGGAGTTGGCACAGGTTTCTGAGATTTGCGTTTCAGAATCAAGTATGGGAGTTTACAGTTCTCCCGTTTGGCCTGTCGACAGCTCCGAGGGTTTTCACAAGAGTGGTTCTTGCGGTGACAGCGTTTCTCAGAAAAGAGAACGTGGCGCTACACACTTACATAGATGACTGGCTGCTCAAGGCAGACTCGGCAGCCAGGTTGAACGTGGATACTGCTCTGACTCTGAAGTTACTTTCAGATCTAGGCTGGATAGTCAACGAGGAGAAATCCGAGTTGACACCCACTCAACATTTCGTTTATTTGGGGATGCGATTCGACCTCGAGGAGGGCAGGGTTTACCCGTCAGAGCCCAGAGTGGTGTCTCTGTTAGCCATCCTCGGGAGTTTTCGAGTGGGAAACCACATTCAGGCAAGGCGGTTCCTTCAGATGCTGGGCATGATGGTCTCCATGGAGCAGGTTATCCCGTACGCTGCTCTAATGCGAAGACCTATCCAGTTGTATCTGATGTCTCTGTGGAAACAGAGAACAGAACCCCTGTCAAAACTGGTGCCAGTTTTGGAGCCGATAATATCGCATCTTCTATGGTGGAAACAGCGTCAGAATCTCCTAATAGGGGTTTCGCTGCACCTACCCCACCCCCAGCTGTCCGTTTACACGGATGCATCGCTGGAAGGGTGGGGTGCCTGCCTGGGAGAACACCAGGTCTCGGGCACATGGACTCTCCCGGAGAGTCAGCTGCATATCAATCTGTTGGAAATGATGGCAGTGGAACTGGCGTTGGAAGAGTTCCTTCCGATGATCAGGGGCAAGGTGATATTGATACGGTCGGACAATTCGACAGTAGTATCATATATAAATCGCCAAGGAGGGACCAGGTCGCCCACCCTGTGCATCAGGGTGTGGCACTTGATTCAATGGTGCAGGAATTACTCGGTTGTTTTGAAAGCAGCTCATATTCCTGGCCGATTGAACATTCTGGCGGATGCTTTGTCTCGCAGACAGAGAATCCTGCCAACAGAATGGTCCCTCAACCCTCCAGTTCTACGACGGATCTTCGAGCATTGGGGCAAAACCAACGTGGACTTGTTCGCCACAAAGGAAAATGCTCAAATCATGACATATGTCTCGCCGATTCCAGATCCAAATGCCGTCGATACAGACGCTCTGGCGATAAGCTGGAGAGGGATGCACGCTTACGCGTATCCACCCACCATTCTTCTACCGAAGGTATTGGTGAAGGTCAGGGAGGAACCGTGTCTGGTCCTGCTAATAGCGCCGTATTGGCCGAGCAGGGCGTGGTTCACGGATCTTCTAGATCTGCTGGTGGAAAATCCTGTGCAGTTGCCCGAGATTCCGAACATAATCTCCCAGGCCAAGGGACGCTTCCTACACGAGCGTCCCGAAATGTTCAAATTGACTGCGTGGATGTTGTCAAACAACGTTCCACGTCGGAAGGCTTTTCTCGACAGGCTGCTGATTTCATCGCGGCTGCGAGAAGGAGGTCAACCTTCAAGTCATATAACAACAAGGTTAACAGATTTGCAGACTGGTGTGAAGAAAAGGGTATTGATACCTTTCAATCCACTATTCAGCAAATAGCAGACTTTCTCTGTGAGCTGTTCTTTACAGGACTAGCTCCCGTCACAATTGCTGGATACAAGTCAGCTTTGGCATCAGTTATCCCTTGTCTAGCCAACAGGGATAGTCCAGAGGTGGCCCAGTTAAACGTGATGTTGAAGGGAATGAGCAATCTCCGCCCGAGACAACCGGTAGTCATTCCAGCCTGGAGTCTATCTTTAGTGCTTAATGTACTGGCCAAGCACCCATTCGAACCGTTGCGTTCGGCTAGTCTAAAGCATTTGACTCTAAAGGCGGTCTTTCTATTGGCAGCTTCCTCAGCTAGAAGGCGCAGTGAGATCCATGCACTTTCGGCAGAGAGGAACCGATTTATTGTTTCTGGAGAAGGTCTGCGTCTTCTGCCAAGAGCAGAATTTATGTCAAAGAACCAATCTTTGAGATATCCCGGCAAACCGATCATTATACCGAAGTTAACCAGGTTTGATCGTGATGCCAGTGTCTGGTGCCCGGTCCGTGCTTTGACTAAGTACAAGAAACGGACTGACTCGTTACGGTCGAACGATAGACATCTGTGGATCTGCCATAAAAAGCCTTATGGCGCCGCATCCATGGATACTATCTCTCGTTGGGTGGTCGAATGCATTCAGACTACTCATGAGATGGCGACTGGGCACCAGGTGCAGGGCGTAAGGGCACACGATGTTAGAGGAATAGCCGCCTCGACCGCCCTTTACAATGGTGTTCCGTTAGAGGACATCATGGCCGTTGCACAATGGCACTGTGAGTCCTCATTTACGGATTACTATATGAGGGATGTGTCAGACTCAGCCAATCCACTCGCTTTAGCTGTTTTGAAAGGATAGTTAGTGACCACACTGCTTTTCCCCTTTTTTCACTTTGGTAAGAAAAGAACCTAAAGCAGGCATGGTCAAGCGAGAGGATGTCAACCAGATTGTGTCACTGATGGCTGAACCGGTGTATGGTTGTAGGCGGTACGTCTGAAGTCCTGTTATCATAAGGTAATTCAACAAGTGAGAGTTTTTTGTATTATGTATATGTATCATGTTCATTCATCTTATATATTCATGCTCATTCCCAGGCTAATACAAGCGATATGCAGGGAGTAGTTAACCCTCTTGGCATATTGGTGTTTCAGGCGAGATACATGTTCGTTAGTTCTCTCCCTTTTCTTAGGAGGAAAAAGGGGGGGGGGGCTGTGACGCGAATGTGATTCGGTTCCGTGAACTTGACGGTCCTTTTAGGTCTCCGTTAGTCAAGTTTGAAGTCTAAAATCTTTCTCCAAGGGGCAAAATTAGCATGTATGGCTTGCCCCTTCCCACCAGGTTACTGATCAAATCTGGTGTATATCAGAAGTAACAGAATGGTGAGTATTGATCGAAGGAGAATGCAGGAAATGTCAATTTCCCTTTCTCCGAGATCTAACAATACTCACCATTCTGTTACGGACCCAGCCTCCCAGCCCCACGGAGGCAAGCCATAGTTTTCTCTTGTTTGGTGGCTATGCAAACAATATGAGCTCTATGGTAAACGGGTACTCGGCAGTGGGGAGCCGGGTACCCGGTTCCCAGGAGTCGGTAAAGCTTTCTAAGTCTATAATCCTAGAGCCGCTGTCAGGGCCAGCTGTATATCAGAAGTAACAGAATGGTGAGTATTGTTAGATCTCGGAGAAAGGGAAATTGACATTTCCTGCAATCCATGGTACCGGTATTTTTAGGGTATAGCACAAAGGCAAATACCTATAATAAATTCCTCTATTAATTCATTCTTGGGTCCATCTGTTTAATTGTATAACTCTGAAATCATTCTTTTTGTACTAGCGGCCGTGTTTGTTAGATGGCATTTTGATATTCATATTCTTTTTGTGAATGATCTTTTCTAGGTGGTAGGAGATCTGGCCTCATTCTTTGCCCTTGAACAGATCTTATATATATAAAACCTAATTAATTGTTTTCAATCCTTTCCGAAAACTATGCCCAATTTAAAAGATCTTTTTGAAACACCGTTCAGGTTACTTATGCAAATTTGTTTAGTAAGCGCGCATCTCATCAACTGGATTACAGACACCATTAATCGACACTAGAATGTATCTCCAGGAGACACTCAGTAAGTGTTAAGGCACACGATGTTCGTGGTATGGCCTTCTCCTTCGCATTCTATGCAGATCTACCGTTCAGATTACTTATGCGAATTTGTTTAGTAAGCGCGCTTCTCATCAACTGGATTACAGACACCATTAATTGACACTAGAATGTATCTCCAGGAGACACTCAGTTTGTGTTAAGGCACATGATGTTCGTGGTATGGCCTTCTCCTTCGCATTCTATGCAGATCTATCAGTAGACGACATTATGTAAGTTGCAGTATAAATGTCAGATTCTACATTATTTTTATCTGAAAGATCAGATTCAATTCACAATCTGACATTTCTCGTTTCGCCACTAAAACCTAGGCTCAATTGCCTAGATTCTTCTTCACCATCTCACGGCTGTTTTTAAATTCTCTTTGCTGAGATTTTCTAATTATCATTATATTATTGTATTTTATTTCGAACATTTGTTTGTTCGTGCTATTTCAGCACTTCAGCGATTTAGTTGGTTTTAGTATTTTTGGTGATTAACCTTTCATTCCTGATTTGCAATTTACCAACCCACCTAGTATTTGGGCTCTGACCAATTCTATGTTTTAGCAAACAGTGAATTGAGTGGCTTAGTATTTTTGTTGTGTTACAAAACGACCCAGACGTATATATACTGGTCTGGCGTTTTGTTAGCTTACTAAAATACTTACCACTCAATTCACTGGGGCCCACCTCAGCCGCCCCGCATCGTTAAATTGCAAATCATTAAAAATTTGTGGAATTAATTAATGACGGCTTGGACTCGGTCGCATGCATAGTAGCATAAGTGCGCATGCTCACAGACTCGTTTATATGTTCTCTATAGGAATAGAGGAACCGGTTCCCTAGAGCAATTACTGCTTTAGAGTTAAAGAGATACTATCAAGACTACCCAATGGAGGGATGTATCTCTGCTAAACTTGTTTCAAGGGAACCTACACCATGGGAATGAATAGGTTAAAATTTTCTGAGATATCTAAGTCAGGTGACTTTTAGCAAACAGTGAATTGAGTGGTAAGTATTTTAGTAAGCTAACAAAACGCCAGACCAGTATATATACGTCTGGGTCGTTATCACGGACCAATCAAAATTTTGTGTTTTATGACCATACTGGATTTTTTTGTTGGCTGGATGCAACCTAAGGTTCAATTTGATTGTGTTGTCATTGTTCATCATTAATTTCCCACTGAATATTGATAGTACTGTATTCTAATTTTGTATTTTATGTCTTGTTGCTGCAGGATTAAACTTATTATGTCTGTTCAAATGCTAATGGTACAAATGCTAATGGTTCAGGTGAGCATTAAGGCCAGTGGGCCTCTTGTTTAATAATGATGTCAGATACTTCGGTGACAGATCGAATGCCTCCATTCTTCTAAGAATGGTTTATGGCAATTTTTGCGCTCGCTATCTTTTGCTGTCGATATCACCTGAAGTCATTTCAAACTCGGCCAGATTTAAACACCCTATCTGCTACACCAAAATCACATCATATTCTGTACTCACTCCTGTCAGTGTAATATGCATTTTCTCTGAAGTACCAAATTCAATCTTCGCATGACATGAAATGTGATTTGTGCTGCAGGCTTGCAATTGTGTCAGTCCAAGACTTGCTCTTGAAAGAGCAACAGATTCTGTCCGTTACACAATGTTTTACAGTCATCGATTGCTACCTTGGACAAGTCTAGCCCATCCAGTCATTGACAGACAAATTGGCTTTTGAAAATCGCCTTTTGGCGCTGTAACAATATTTGTGGAGATGCCGCAGAAAATCTGTTTTACTCATGTCCACAGGGAATTTTGTTAGCTGCTATATAGTCTCCGGAGACTAATAATAGGATGTAATTATTGATGGAGAGAGTTGTTTCTGGTCTAATGAGCCAACTGGTGACTTCAAGCTTGTTTTAGTGAGTACAAGTCAAAGAAAGAACATGGTTACAGGCATTAACCTCTGACGCTTGTGCATAATGATAGAAGTGTTTAGAATTTTCATTTAATATGATTGCATAAAGGCTGATTATAATATGCATTTAACAAATGAACACTGTTTGATATTTTGAAAATAATTGGATGGCAGTTTATTGTAGGCATAATAGAATGTAGTAGCTATGTTTTATATTCATGCATATTTGCATCATTATATAGCTTTTCTTGGGAATAAATAGGAATAATATGTACTTAGTCATACAGGCTAGAGCGACGAGCAATAGAATTTTCCACTCTATCCATTCATCATATGACGTCATAATTAACTACCTGATGTGTAGAATGCCATCATAATCAATGACATCATTATGATGTCATGAATGACATAGATAAGTATGTCACGAACGCATAATTGAAGATGAACTATGTGTTGTTGTACGAATTGTATGTCTTTACTATTTAATAACGAAACTGTTGAATATCTTGAAACTAATTTGACTGGACACTGCGCCCAGTCAAATTAGTTTCAAAATATTTAACAACATAGCTGTATAGTTTTCTGGAAATTAATAGTCAGGAAGTTCAGGGATCGATCGATCCCAACACAAGCGGTATGTGGTTGGAGCTTAGCAAAATCTTGAAAGGTCCATTGTAGCGCTTATATTTACATCCAGTTGTCAACATTGTGGTAGACAGAGTTAATTAATACAGGGTGAACATATCAGAGTTGCGATATGCATCATTATGCATTGCTTAGGCTGACATACACTCACAATGGGACTACATTTATACATCGCAATTGTGCAAATATTGCAGCATTAGTGCTGGCTATATAGTTTTGAGATAGCCTTAAACAAAATGGAATTGTAGAGGGAGGGAGAGAGGGAGGCCATGGGATCGGTTGAGCCCTGAACTCCCTGACTATTAAATTCCAGAAGACTATACAAGTTAGCTGTTGAATATTTTGAAACTAATTTGACTGGGTGCTGTGCTGCCCATGGCAGTTAACAAGGCTCAGTTGAATTAGTTTCAAACTATTTGTCAGAATATTTATTAAATAGTAAAGACATACAATTCATACAACCTGACGGACTATTAAGCGTTTAAGATGGAATAAATTGAATCAATCATAACATAATGATTATGACGTCCTCTTACACATCACATAGTTCATTATGATGTCATATGATGTATAGATAACCGGGAAAGGTAAATTACATATCATAAGACAAAATTCTAAAGACGTGAAATTTGGATAGGATCACGCCCTCAGTAGTAACGCTTCTTTTGTCTTCCATAGATAAATAAATAATGGGTCATATTTTTTCCTTTGCACATAGCCAGTGGATCTTTAGCAATCAAATTGCATCTCCTGTGAGACGCGTCGGAGGAAATATTACAGAAACAATTAGCGTGATTGATGTAAATATTGTGTTGTATAAAAGTGCCAGAAATAACGGGGAAAGTGTCTTGGGAGAAATGTGTACATTTTATCATAGTACCATAAGTCACACTTATTTTGTCCATGATATATTTAACACTTTTCACTGTGAATTTACAATAAAAAATGTTTCCCCTGAACTTAAGTATAAAATTTGCTCCTCAAATTCATCAACAATTTTCAGTGAAATTGTTTTCACAAATAATCAGATGTTCATAAAGAATAGTTCCAGTAAAGATTGCTTTCTTCGTAAAATGAAATGTCAGTTTCTCTGACATCTTGGATGGCCGAAAGGGCTGTGGCGATTGTAAAATAATGGATGTCTCTAATCTCTGAACAAATAATATCAGGCATTGGTTCTCAGATCGTTGTTCTATAAAGAGCCAAGGGCGGGTAATAATGATACGGTATCTGATGTAATCAATATGTCAGTCTCAGAAGTAGGGTGGTGTTGGCTATAGAAGAATTAGTATTCTGGTAGATAAATAATAAGAATCATATGACTGACTACAGGTACATATTTTAGATAATCTTTTAACCCTTTAATGACTAAATTTGTTAAAAAATTTAAATATTTACTTATTGAATGTCCATTTGCAGGCCAAGAGAAGACTATTTTTGAAAATTTACCACTAGAATAACTGGCTCGGTTATCGAGCCAGTCATTCAAGTGGTAAATTTTCAAAAATAGTCCTCTTGGCCTGCAAATGGGCATTCCCCAAGACTATTACAAAGGCCAGTTTTGGCCGACTTCATGAAAGGGTTAACTCAGCCTGCATGCTGAATCTTTACAGATACCATTTTGCAAGGCCTATAACCTGGAACCTGTTAAATATATTGAAATCAATTTGAATGAAACCTGTTAGTGTCTTAACCACCAACAACTTTTAGTCAAATTGCTTTCAAAATATTCAACAGGTTCCGAGTTATAGCCGATGCAGAATGTTGTCCGTAAAAATTTAGCACTCAATCAGATAATCAAAATTATTGTTTAGTGGCTTTCAGCAGTCAGACAGGTGGCACTCAAGCCACCCAAAAATGACTTCTGCAGCGGTCTTGAGAAATGCCCATTTGCGGAGAAAAATCAAAATGATTACAACACTTAGGGTGCAAGGATCAGGAACTTAAAATCCTGTATGAAGTTGAATCCGATTTTAATCTTTAACTTTGATCACAAAAGATGTCCCTGAATTCATCTCCTCCCTGGTAACCTTATGTCCAAGGTTAGTTTCCTAAATATTTACCAATCCTGAAAGTGATGATGAAAAGCGGGGCTAAATCCAGCAACCTAATGTTGTTAAAAAAAATCTGTGTGACCTTGACCTATTATGACCTCCATATTATAATGCTAATGGATGAATCTGATCTGTCACTCAAGTATATGAATTTCATAATCAATTACGTCACATGTAGGCTGAAGTCACAATAATAATTGATCTGTCTTGAAGCTGGAATACTCCATCAGGTGTACAAATTTTATTGTTTTGGTCGATTTGGTATTTAATGCAAAAAACTCACGATTTTTGTCAATTTCCTCGTAAACACCATATCATACAGAATCGCTTAAAATAATTTAATGAAACATGGCAAGTGGCTTCTTTATGATGGATAGATGTGCCTTTTGAAGGAGTCACCATTATAGGTCCAGGATTTTGGGTGAAAGTGCACTTTTTAATGCAAAAACTTACGATTTTTGTCAATTTCCTTGTAAACACCATATCATACAGAATCACTTAAAATTATTAAATGAAACTTGCTAATATTATGCCTCAGTTATGATATGCAGATGTGCCTTTTGAAGGATTTACCTATATAAGTCTAAGATTTTGGGTGAAAATAGGCTTTTTAATGCAAAGACTCACGATTTTTGTCAATATTCTAAAAAACGGTGTATCATACAGAATCGCTTAATATAATATAATGAAACTTGGCAGGTAGCTTCTTTGTGATGGGTAGCTGTTCTTTCTGAAGGATTCACCGTTATAGGTCCAATGTTTTGGGTGAAAATGGAATTTTTATTGCAAAAGATTACTACCTACTACATAGAGAACCATATTTTCAGTGATTGCTGGCCCGTCAGAGTCAAACAACATTTTCTAGTTTCGATGGGTTTCAATGGCTTAGCCTCAGACAACTTTCAGCCAAATTGCTTAAAAAACATTCAGCAGGTCCAGAGTTAAACAGTGTGAAATATGTAGTTTGCAGAAATTCAGCAGACAGACGGTTAACCCGTAGCACTCTGGTGTCAAAATTAAAATTTTTCAAATTGAATTAAACGATGAACTGGTGTTCATTTCAAATTTGGTGGAAGATGGTGCTGTCGTAGACAGCAACATCTTCCACCAAAATTGTTGAAAAATGTACACCAGTTTCTTTGCTATTGACATCATAAAAGATAGAATATTGACATCAGTGTGCTAAGGGTTAACTAAATGCACTGGAAGCTGTTGTCGCTTTGAACACATTATACTCGATATGCTGGAATTCTGGAATCTGGTTTAATTCCAGTCTCAGTGAAGAAGTTCAATAACCTGAAAGGTCAGAAATCCAAGAAGCGTTGTAAGACAAATGATGCAATCGATTCTTCGAAATGGTAAAATGATTTATCCATGACATAACTCTGATAGAGCTCTGGGTTTGGGGGCTAAGCATTGTTTGTCTAATTTATTGTAGGATCATGTTTGACAAAAAAGGTCGTCTTTTTTTTTTATTGCGCAATTCCACATTCAGGAGCAGACCAATTTGTGATTTTTGAACCATGAATATATGAGTATATCATGAAAATATGTCAGTAAAATACAAAGGAACTCATTTATTTGTCTCATGTAAATATACATTAGTCTCTTTATGTTGGAGATCTGTCTCATATTGCATGTTATTGGAGTGTTTGTAGTTGTCATTGAAATCCTAAAAAGCAAATTTTGAATCAGTTAGGCCTGGAAATCATGGAAAACTTGCATATTTTCTGACTTAAGTCAGGGAATTAGCATGGAAAATGAATCCTATAATGAACCGTGAAGTTCCCTCTTATCTAGTTCAAGCTGTTGAATATTGTGAGACTAATTGGACAGGAAGCTGTTGATGCCTATAAATTGAAATAGATTTTTTTTCGTATTTGAAAAAGATTTAAATTTTAACACTTACCACTCTCATGTCAATATTCTATCTTTTATTGCATCAATAGCAAAGAAACTTGAGTCCATTTTTCAAGAATTTTGGTGGAAGATCTACGACAGTTACATATTCAACCAATTTTAATTAAAATTTTTGACAGAATGGTAAGGGCTAAAACTGATATATTGACTTTCCAAAAGGCTATCGATTTCACAGAATCTGAGAAAGAAAACATATATGGGTGTCATTTATTATGGTAACTCTCACGCTCATGAAATTATCTATTTCCGGTCATGAAACCCCATTGCATTTCCCAACAATCACAACATGAAAACAACAGCAATCAGATATTGCAGACCCTCGTCCGCCATTTTGGTCACATTGGAAAAGGTTTTCGTATTATCCAGATTTATCTAATTTTTCCAAAATTTCCTGGATCACGGGCAGAGTTGTGTACGCCGTACCCTTTCCTGTGTTAAAATTTGAGCCAAATCGGACCAGTAGTTTCCACATTCCAAAATTTGATCTGATCCAGATATGGATTTCCTTATCCAGATTAGCCAATATGTGGTAATCCTCTTGCTCTGCAAGCTCTTTTGTTGTGTTAAAATTTGAGCCATAGCAGATCAGTTGTTTTTGAGTTATGGGTCCGGACACACAGACAGACAGACAGACAGAGCCGATTGCAATGCCCTCTTCCCCTTACGGGGGCAAGGGTAACAAGAGCAATCACAGATTGCAGACCCTCGCCCTGCCGTTTTTGTCACATTGTAAAATATTTTTAGATTTTCCGGATTGTTACAGATTTTCTGGATTTTCCTGGATCATGTCCAAGGTTATGGATATTCACAGATCCAGAATTTGATATGATCACAGCCACTGTGGAAATTCTCTTACACCACAGCTTTCTTCATTGTGTTAAAATTAGAGCCAAATCTGATCAATAGCGTAGGAGATACAGCTCTGTACACACAGACATGCGTGCGTACATGCACACATGCATGCACACACAATAGCACACGCGCACGTGTGTGTGCACACAACACGCACACACACGCTGAGATACAGCTCTGTACACATGGGTACGTGTGCGTACATGCATGCATGTGTGCACACACAATAACACACATGCACACGTGTGTGCACACACAACACATGCACGCATGCACACTTGTGGGGATTTCTGGTAATAGCTATAATCCAGTACTTCCTGTGACAGCCTATATATGCAAAATTGTGTTTAATTTTGCAAACTTTATCCAATTTGGAAATGATGTTGCTGTAAGCTGTCAATGTGTTTGATAACACCAGCTTTTAGCAATATCAATCATGCAAAATAAACACCAGTAATAAAACTTGCTTTATTTTGCCCCTACAATTCTTGACTTCTAGCTTATAATTATGATAATTGCTAGGGCAGTTTTTTCATAAAATGAGAATTGTCAGTTTTCCTGGCGAGAGTCAGTTGGAGGTTGGTGGCATGTCACAACTATCTTTGTTCGTTGTTAAAAATGCCTCTGTCATGCGGAAAAGATCGGATGAAGATAGACTCGGAAATTATTAGCGCCAGGTTTAGCGCCGGAGAAAATTAAAGACGCAGAGTTTTGCTCCGCTATTAAGCTGCTTTCCCGTGTCCTGTAGATGAGTTTAAGTAAATGTTCGATTGATTTCTGGGCCAGTACGAAAGTCGATTAAGCTAACTTGTCGCGATGATTGGAAGCACTGGATAATTTTTTGGAAGATTTCCCGAGAAAAAGAATTTGGAATCGTAACCCAAGATGATGCACTAAGTGTGGCTAAGGCTTTGTAATCAGTCTGCATTACAAATCTTTCCGTTCAGTTGATAGGAGCGGGTGAGAGTCGTGATGCAAAGCTGAAAATGTTATTACCCTAACCCTGTAAGAGAAAGAGGGTAATGTATTTGTGCGTGTGTGCGCACGAGCATGCCTCTCTGTCCTGTCCTGTCCTGTCATGTCATGTCATGTCTGTCTGCCTGCCTGCCTGCCCACATGCTTGCCTGCCTGCCTGCCTCTAGCTGTATTAAAAAAATTATTGATCCAATTTGACTCAAATTTTAACACAATAAAGGAATTTATAACAATCTAGGATTTCCAGACTTTAACCATGATCCGCATAAAGGCCGGATAATAGCCACCAAGATCTTTAATTCAAATTGTTTTCAAAATATTCAGCAGGTCCAGAGGTATTGTTCATTGAAGTTACTGTCTTACAAACAGTCAGACAGGTAAGATTGGTGGACATGAGTGAATAACCACCTTGTAGTTTCATTTCTGTGCTCAATTGCCTTATTAATCCTTTAACCCTCAAGCCGGCCAAAAATGGCTTCTGTAATGTTCTTGAGAAATCTCTATTTGCACACCAGGTAAATACCTTTTTTGAAAATTTATCACTGGAATGACTGGCTCGGTAACCGAGCCAGTCATTTCAGTGATAAATTTACAAAAAATATTCTTCTCGTGCTCTGAAATTTGACATTTTCTATGAAAATATTGAAATTTTCTTGAACAAATTTAAGTGTCAAAGGCTTAACACCACCTGTCCTTGGTGGCCACATTTTAGCATTCTGTCATGGTACTGGTCTTCATTCACCATTTAGCCCTCAGATTTGTTCAAGAAAATTTGAATTTTCTCTTAGAAAATGTCTAGTTGCAGACCAAGAGAAGAATTATTTTGAAAATTATTACTGGAATGACTGCAAACCAGTTATTCCGGTGATAAATTAAAAAAAAAATTCTTTTGGTCTGCAAATGGACATTTATCAAGACCATTGCAAAGGCTGTGTTTGGCTGGCTTAAGTGTTAAAGGGTTGGATAATGTGTTGTACTGTTAGTCAAAGACAAAGTCTTTAAATGTGTGGTGTTGTTCATTGTTTCTGATGCGCCTTACATCTTAAAGGCCACCTGTCACAGAGCAAATAACTGGATCAGCCACCTTGTCCATTGAGCAATCACTCCCTGTCTGGACCTTTCCAGCTTTTGCTAAGCCCTGCCCACCTCTAGCTAAGCTCCACCCTCACCTCGCTCGTGTTTGGATCAATCAATCCCTGAACTCCCTGTCTATCAATTTCCAGAAAACTATACAGATAAGTTGTTAAATATTTTGAAACTAATTTGACTAGGTGCTGTTGCTGCCTATGGCAGCAACAGTGCCCAGTCAAATTAGTTTCAAAATATTTAACAGAGTATTTATTAAATAGTAGGCATACAATTCGTACAACAACGCATAGTTCGTCTTCAATTATGCATTCATGATGTACTTATCTATATCATTCATGACTTCATAATGCCGTCATTTATTATAATGTCATTCTACACGTCACGTAGTTAATTATGACATCATATGATGGATGGGTAAAGTGGAAAGGTCTATTGTGAGTGGTGATTTAGTTGACAATCTGTTAACTGTTTTAGCGTTTAAGTTCTTGATCAATATTTTCCATTAATTCTTATCATCGGAAGGAATTTGGTTAATATTTTGGATATAAATGGACTGAAAGTTGCCACTACTTATCCAGAAGAGAAAAGATGTGGTTATTTCACCCTTCAATGGCCAGAATTGGTCAAGACTGATGGACCATGTCCTCAGTTTTGCAAACGTCATTGAATGCATTGCAATTATGGGCTTAGCCATACCAATGAGAAATTGCATTACCACAAAATGTTGCATTGTGAATGCATTTGGTCCAACTCCTGAAAAATTGCATAGCAATACTTCTGAGGCGATTCATTCTGTAATGAATTGCGCACAAATATCAAAATTCGAGCAAGACGGCAACTCTTCCTATATGCTGAATCCAACTTCAAACTTAGAAAACTAAACAAAAGAGATCTAAACAAAGAGGGTATGATTCATGTATTGATTCCTATGGAATGAGAAAGTGGAACAGTAATGGAGATCAATTAGTTGCCTTCATCTGTACTTATGGTTTATATGCAAGAAACACAGCCTTTAAGCGCCCATGCCATCATAGAACAACATGGACATGACACATAGCGGACAACAAATCTAAAAACACAAAAGAAATCTTTAATCAGATTGACTGCTCACTGCGCAATGTGAATGCAAATATGTACACTCCCTTGTGAAAAATGATCATGGTTACCTCGGAAGTACAAGGATATCCATGGATATCCACGACGATGTCAATGTTAATCTTGTCCATGGTAAGAAAAGCACAAAAATCACTCCCATGGGTATCCAAGGACATCCATCATTGGCCATGCTTGGTAACGCAGGAAAAATATGGATAAACACTGACTTTTAACAGGCCATTATTATTCTACGTGTCCATGCTTTTATGACCAAAGAGAAAGATGGACAGTCATGTACATTAAAAATAGGAACTGGTTATTCTCACTTTAACCCACCAACCCTTGAATTTGTTCAAGAAATTTTTTAAAATCTCGTAGAAATGTTTATTTGCAGACCAAGAAACGACTATTTTTGAAAATCTACCACAGGAATGACTGGCTCGGTTATCGAGCCAGTCATTCCAGTGGTAAATTTTCAAAAATGGTCTCTTGGTCTGCAAATGGACATTTCTCAAGACCACTGCAAAAGTTGTTTTGGGCTGATATTCTTCTTCTTCTTTCCAGGCTTTATTCTTAATTGTCCATGTTTTTGTAACCAATGATAATCATGGAGTTTAAAAATCTGAACTGATAATTCTCAGTTTAAAATTCCATGATTATCCCTAATTGTCCATGCTTTTCTAACCATGGAAAAGAATGAAGGTAACATAACTGAGCTGAATTCACTTTATGACCTGCTAAGCTGGCGGGAAATTTAAAAGTCTGTCTGAAGATAGCGTGTGTATTGATCATTGTCGCAACAGAGATGGCCTATGTTCGACTATCATTCAATGCCAGAAAAATTGTCTGCTCAGAAAGTGCTAGAATTTGCATTGGAAGGTGCTAACAGGTATAAGGCACGCGAAGGATGCCAGAACATCAACTTATTAAGTGCTTTGTTATCAGACCTCAAAGAATGTCATCTAAAACTGCTAAAGATGAGAAAGAACCTAAAGGAGCCTAGCCGGGCAGGACACTCACAGTGGGCAAGACCCGGTGGAGAAGGTTAAAGAAAAACTGATTGAAAGAAGTTTTCATTTGTTCAGCCGCAGAACACAGTCACTCATCATCGTCGTCGTAGTCGTTATCATTGCCACCACCACCACCAATGCCCCTCCCCCACCACCACCACCACCACCACCACCACCACCACCGTCATCATTGGCCAAGAAAATTCTACATTTTGCTTAGCGAATGTCCATTTGCAGGCCAAGAGAAGTATATTTTTGAAAATGGTGGAGAAGGTTAAAGAAAAACTGATTGAAAGAAGTTTTCATTTGTTCAGCCGCAGAACACAGTCACTCATCATCGTCGTCGTAGTCGTTATCATTGCCACCACCACCACCACCAATGCCCCTCCCCCACCACCACCACCACCACCACCACCACCACCACCGTCATCATTGGCCAAGAAAATTCTACATTTTGCTTAGCGAATGTCCATTTGCAGGCCAAGAGAAGTATATTTTTGAAAATTAACCAATCAAATGACCGGCTCAATGGAGCGAGTTCCTGTGGTAAAATTTCAACTTAGAGGGTCTTCTCTTGGCCTGCAAATGGGCATTTCTCAAGACCCCTGCAAATTGTTTATGACTGGCATGGCCACTAAATACTTGACAGATGTGAATGGGAATTTATTGTCCTTTGCTTCCGGCATTAATATTCGATGATGTAACTTTTCTTTGAAATGCGGGAACAACTTCTCGTCACGATGCATCTTAAGCCATAGGATTTCACTTTCATCACATCACCTAGTTGTTATTAGTTTTATTAATTAAATCGATTCTGACTCACGCGAGACACTCTGCTCTTCCGTTGAGTGTGTAGAGGTGGAAATTGTGACTGACTCGTACATTCAATAGCATTCATGGTGAATCTTTATCAACTTAGAACTAGAATTTCAGAACTACAGCATTTCTGTACATGGTTTTTATTCAATTCTGGTGTTACAGTTAGCTCTCTAGGACATCTTTTTATCTCCACCCACCACCCCCCCCCCCCCCACCTCCAATTTCAGATTATGTTTCATCCTGAGTTCCTTATCTATCCACCCATATGTGGGTCCATCCATTCAACTATTAACCTTTTAATGGTCAGTCCGGCTCAAACTAGCATTTGCAGTAGTTGTGAGGAATGTTCATCTGCAAGTAAATAGACAAGCATTTTTTTGAAAATTTACCACTGGAATGACTGGCTCGATAATCGAGCCAGCCATTTCAGTGGTAAATTATCAAAAATACTCTTCTTTTTACATGTAGATTGACATTCAATAAGGAAATATATAGATTTTCTGGACCAAATTTGACCAGTAAAGGGTTAAAAAATTTCCTGTTGGATAACTATATAACACTGCTTGAAACTTAATCAATCTGTTCTTCTTGCTATTAAAGCACAAAATCTTCCAAAAAGGTTATTATGCCCCACCATGCACTTTGACAGACTAGGTGATCATTGCGGGAGTCTAAAGGTCCATATTCTAGATACTTAAATATAAAATTGTAATTTTTGAGTGCATGGTTTTGATAAAGTTTTGGCTATATGGCCTCCTTGAAAAGTGGAAGAAGCCATTAAAGTTAATTAGATCAAAAGTTTAAAGGTCATAGGTACTGACTATTAAAAAAATAAAAATCCTCAAAATAGAAATCTGAACAAATTAATTTTTGTATAACGTTTCATCGAATTTGAATTTGATTCAGAAAATTTCTATTCTCGTAAAAAGGTAATTTTTTGGTACAGTCTGGAACATTCTGTAAATTTTGTCACTAATGTGAAAACCTTAGCTGTAAAGCAAAATGTCAGGATTAATTTTTTTCAATGTTATAAAATGTGTTAGAGGCGAGTGAAACTGACTCGGGGAAGCAAATCACTGTAATGGATTGCGGCAGTAAATCACCCTCCATTTTGTATATTGCATTTTGGGTGAAACTAGATCAAGTATTTCGACTTCAGCTAATGTTGACATTGTCTTCAAACTGTCATTGCACGTAGTACTTAGCAAAAGATGGAAGAGCTCATTTATTGGTGTAACTGTCATTCGTTTTACAATTCAAGCCGGTAACCCTTTAACTGTCTCGCTGCTACAAGACACCCACCAATAATTTCAATGAGAAAAAACGACCAGACGTATATATACTGGTCTGGCGTTTTGTTAGCTTACTAAAATACTTACCACTCAATTCACTGTTTGCTAAAAGTCACCTGACTTAGATATCTCAGAAAATTTTAACCTATTCATTCCCATGGTGTAGGTTCCCTTGAAACAAGTTTAGCAGAGATACATCCCTCCATTGGGTAGTCTTGATAGTATCTCTTTAACTCTAAAGCAGTCATTGCTCTAGGGAACCGGTTCCTCTATTCCTATAGAGAACATATAAACGAGTCTGTGAGCATGCGCACTTATGCTACTATGCATGCGACCGAGTCCAAGCCGTCATTAATTAATTCCACAAATTTTTAATGATTTGCAATTTAACGATGCGGGGTGGCTGAGGTGGGCCCCAGTGAATTGAGTGGTAAGTATTTTAGTAAGCTAACAAAACGCCAGACCAGTATATATACGTCTGGTCGTTTTGTAACACAACAAAAATACTAAGCCACTCAATTCACTGTTTGCTAACACACAGAATTGGTCAGAGCCCAAATACTAGGTGGGTTGGTAAATTGCAAATCAGGAATGAAAGGTTAATCACCAAAAATACTAAAACCAACTAAATCGCTGAAGTGCTGAAATAGCACGAACAAACAAATGTTCGAAATAAAATACAATAATATAATGATAATTAGAAAATCTCAGCAAAGAGAATTTAAAAACAGCCGTGAGATGGTGAAGACGGCTGACTAAAGAATCTAGGCAATTGAGCCTAGGTTTGAGTGGCGAAACGAGAAATGTCAGATTGTGAATTGAATCTGATCTTTCAGATAAAAATAATGTAGAATCCTTCATTTATACTGCAACTTACATAATGTCGTCCACTGATAGATCTGCATAGAATGCGAAGGAGGCCATACCACGAACATCGTGTGCCTTAACACAAACTGAGTGTCTCCTGGAGATACATTCTAGTGTCAATTAATGGTGTCTGTAATCCAGTTGATGAGATGCGCGCTTACTAAACAAATTCGCATAAGTAATCTGACCGGTAGATCTGCATAGAATGCGAAGGAGAAGGCCATACCACGAACATCGTGTGCCTTAACACTTACTGAGTGTCTCCTGGAGATACATTCTAGTGTCAATTAATGGTGTCTGTAATCCAGTTGATGAGATGCGCGCTTACTAAACAAATTTGCATAAGTAACCTGAACGGTGTTTCAAAAAGATATTTTAAATTGGGCATAGTTTTCGGAAAGGATTGAAAACAATTAATTAGGTTTTATATATATATAAGATCTCTTCAAGGGCAAAGAATGAGGCCAGCTCTCCTACCACCTAGAAAAGATCATTCCCAAAAAGAATATGAATATCAAAATGCCATCTAACAAACGCGGCCGCGAATGATTTCAGAGTTATACAATTAAACAGATGGACCCAAGAATGAATTAATAGAGGAATTTATTATAGGTATTTGCCTTTGTGCTATACCCTAAAAATACCGGTACCATGGATAAATGATGTAAATACTTAATAACTCTCAAACCGGCTTCTAGAAAACAAAGAAGGATAGATGCTAGTGAAAACGATAACACCACCCCAGCATACAGGGATTTAAATCATCAAAAAATATGCCATGAATCTATGACTTGATGATGGGATGCAGAATCGGGCGAGATAATGTGCTGTTCTAACAACCATTTGAAAACCTTAAATATACTCTGGTAAATTCTCCTGTAACAGATAGTTTGAATTGATTAAGAATACTAAAGTTCAGACAAAAAATCAATTTCTGAAAAACAGGTCTCTTGGAAAATACCATATATACATATTGAAGATTTGTGGAATGATGAACTGAAAGCTGCTGTTAAACGAGATAGAAAATCAGCAAAATTGGTAAGACGCTTTGGATTTCCACAAAGAGGACTACGAGATCCACTGAGTAACTCTCATTGGGCCAAGCAGGAGTGATTAAAGGGATAATACATTCTGCTGACAAAAGTTCTTAAAGACAATTGTACTAGAAACCGCTGACAAAAGTTCTTAAATACAATTGGCACTAGAAAGTTAAATTGAAGATAATTAAAAAAAAATGTGAAGTCTATGACTGGGCCAGAGCATCTACCGCCAGAGCCTAGCCTGGAGGAAGAATATGAACATCAAATCTGGACACTATACTGAGTAGAAACTTAATGGGATGTAATAAATGAGCTACAAGGAAAATCATTCTACCTGGAATGTGAGCTGCTGAAAGTTTTGCTGACATCTCCACCGCAGGAGGAAGACCAAGACTCCAGACAAAATATGATAACCTCAACTGCCCTGCTTGTTGATGAAGGTCACTACTATAGAAATGACTGCATGAGCAGATAGGTGCTTGTGAAAGAGACAATATCTCTTCATTCTCCAATATTCCTGAGTATTGAAGAGGAATACTAGAGTATTAGTTCCTGTTCTAGTTCCTGAAAAGGAAGAGAGTAGTAAGACTACTTTATCTGATTCCATAGACACAAGAACGAGATCCCCTCCCCCAAACACGTAAGAACAAGACATCAAACTGGACCTGCAGATGGATTAACTGGTGAATTGGTACCGATGACACCCAACGAATGAAAATGCAGTGTATGCAGTCGTGGTGAGGGACAAAATTCTGAATTACCAGACTTGACCTTCGTACACAAAACTGACTCCATTCGGCCCAAATTTTAACACAATTAAGCAACCTTCCAAGCCAGAGGAATCCCAGACTGGCTATGATGTAATTAAAAGAACCCAGATCCAGTTAGGACAAATTCTGTATATATAGAAATATCAGAAAACACTGTCCCTTATCCTTGACTAGACCAGTGATGACTAGGCAAAATGACTCCATGTCCATATTATTCCTTTCATCGATGAACTCCATTTCTGAGACAACATAGTAGGAAAAGAGTTGAATATAAAACGATTGACTAAGTAATTTTTGTCTCAAACAGTATCAAAGCAGCCATGGGTTCCAGACAAAATAACTCCAAAATATACAACAGAATTAGTATTAAATCATGAAGTGTAAATTTTTTGGAAGTTGTCAGAAAAGGATAAATATATGAGTTGAAGATAAGAGCCGAGACCCTATAAAAGATGATCTGCCAGCACCTCATAATCCTTAAAGTCTGGATTCTGCCATTCCTCCACTGTATCCTACTTGAAAAGAGCAGAAAATTATTGATCAGGAACAGAAGCAGGACTAATGTCAAAGGAGACCAACATGGTTTGATAGAAAAAAGGGGGATTCAATGACTACATTGATTGTACCTTATATGTAGGAAATCTGCTACCTAAGACATGCATGAGGCTAGCTATACCCATCCCACCCCTGATAGAGTAGAGATTATATAGAAGCGCTTAAGCATGACAGCTAGGACCAGAATAAACCTGCAGAATCTTATTTTACAAATCTAATTTTAAAACAAAGCTAGTATGATATGAGCCCAATTGTTAATATCTTTATCAGATGATTAAACAGGAAAGAAGTCCATCAAACCTGTGACCAGATCAATGATGGATAAGGACAAAGGACTGAAACTACACAGAAGTGTGAAAGGAAAAAACCATATTCCACAATCCATGCAAAGGCAATAATCCAATCATCTTGGTTAGGCCCCCTTGAGGAATTTATTTAATAATGCCAGGGAAATTTAGAATTTAGAAGAATAAAAAATAGGCTTGAATAGATAAGGCTGAGAAGACCTCTCCATATGACAATAATAGAAATAGATATATCCCTAGACAAATAAAAAGATCAAAATTTCTACTGAACTCGAGAAAGGAGCGGTGTAAATCTTGATAAGACAAAAAAGATTTTGTTATTGTGACAAGCTTACATTCACCCATAGATATGCTTCATCATGGCGAGGGATCCTACTGACAGAAAAGAAAGACTGAAAAACTATGTTAAAAATAAATCAGGCCAGATATGATACTAAAAGATAGCAAACCACTATTCACAATTAAAATAATAAAGTCTGACGCACTTATTTGCAGATTGATATTAGTCGAAAGATGGAGGCTGATAGTTAGAGTGTAATACATGAGAAGATTCAGGAGCAAAACGAAATCTAGTGAAATCAAAACGACAAAAGCACTGCTAGGATCATAAGAAAAAACTAAATCATTCCTAGAAGATAAATGCGAAGAGTTGGGTGTACACAAGGTTTCGAAGGATGAAGATAATTGGATGGTTCAGCCATTGCACTAAGAGCAACTAATAAAGAATTAAAGAATCCAAAATAAGAGCCCCTGAAATAGGGCATTTAAACTGTCAAGTGATTTAGAAACAAACAATACCAGCAAAACACCAGAAGTGATTTGATTTGGCATACCTAAACCAGAAGTTTAATTATAATCAGTTGCTATGCCATAAAAATTGAGTTATAATCTAGGTAATAATACTGAGCACAGGACAATTAGGCCTCATGGTCATCTCTTCTTCATTTATCTCCATGCCTGTGCCGTCACTTCTAGTCATGGGTTGCGTGTACGGTGTAGTCATACATTGGCTTGACTATGCCAAAGCCTACCTAAACCATTTTCGAATGTTTTAAGAGATGGTGTGGAAACAACATGTTCAGACCAACATTTCACAGTTTACACACCCCTTAGAGAGAAAATTTTTTTTTTCTAACTAGGTTAGTTCTCCCCCTCTTCTAGACTTTCAGATGATTTCCACGAGTAATAGTCCATTTGCAAGCAGAATGTTATATTTGACTATAACAATTAATCGATTGAGAGCCGATAGAATGATCCCTCATAGCCTGGGTACGTGCTCTATATATTCAATTTCACCCAAGTTAAGTACCCCAGAAAGAATTTACAAAATGATGAGAGATTAGATTATACATTAAGTAGGGAAAAAACCCATCTTAGGGCTAATAAAAGTGGCTGATAGTCAAGAACTTTCCTGATCCAAAGGCTATGCTTGCTACTAAAACACTGAGATCAACACACATCTCTGATATAGTAAAACTTGGTCATCAAAGTTTGTAGCGTTTACTATCAAAATATTAACCATTTAACTCTCGAAGTTATTAGTCATAAGTTGCAACTGAAATAAGTTGACTCTGAATGAGTACCAGCAAATATGGGAGTGGCGTATTTACTTAAAAATCCATAAATAGGTCGCACATTTATGCTCAATTTACATGTTCTAAAAAATTTGCGCGCACTATATACAAGGATAAAACTTATTTTCCTCTGAATTTTTAAACATCTTAACGTCTGAAGATACCACGAAAAAACCCTTCACAAATCTTGTCACCTCGCGGCTATGCTTAATGTATACCTCAAAACATCATTCGCAGAAGTGAAATTATTAAATTGAGCAGTCTAAATATTGCGTATCCTTTAATAAAGATTGTTTTTTCCCTCAAAATTAATCCTAACTTGACATAAATGTCGTGTTTATAATATATAAATCAGAATCACGTGATAATCACATGATATATAAATCACGTGATATTATCTGACCAGATTAGGTTAAAGCAAATTTTAATGAAGTAGGTTAAGCGAGTACTCGGATATAGATATCCTGGAATCGGAAATTCGGCAATGAGATCTACGCTTCTCGTCAGCGCCTCCAAACGGAGATTTACTTTGCCACTGTCCGGCTCGCTAACAATAGACACTGGCTACCCAGTTTAATTATCGGCCGTTCATGCAATTTTTCTAGAACATCGCATTACGTTTTAGATCATTTTAGGTTCACATTACAATATAACCAGTAAGATATATAATAAGTTTTAACGCTAGATTTAGAAATCAAGTGAACGCAAGTTTCTCCCTAGATTTACAAATCAAGTGAACCTGATAATCTGGCACAGGCTTAATAGCCTATCTAACAAAAGCGGGTTATGTGATTACGAGGATTCAATTCAGTATCGTAATTTTGAACATCCGGGCATTCCGAGACCGTCCAACATTTGCCAATTTACGACACACTAAAGAGGATATCCCATAGCAACGCAATGTTTACATTTTTCATGAAACTACGGCCATAAAAAATACTTGCGTCGACTAACCCCGCCAGGTATTAGAAAACATAAAATCTCGTTTTTATAAAACATTAAATAAAAGGTAAAAAGGTTTCATGGCCCATTGCTAGTAATGTTAAATTAGCCTGCAAAAACGCCGCCAATTGAAAGCGAACACCGAATCGCGAATTAATACGATGGTCTCGTCTTTATTGTAATACGACTGACATGACTGACTGATCATCATGAAGTAATTGCGAGTTTCATGTTAGTTGGTTAGTAACGGTCCTTAGAAGGACCACTCGCTTTTCTTCAGGGGATGATCGTGGTGTATCCTTGTGGTGTTCATCCGGTCCACCACGCCTGTTTGCACCACTGTCACATTCTTAATAGATCCAATAACTTCCCAACCGGTATATTACATAGTTATGTAGGATACCTTATGTAGGATTCGATCCAAACCGGTATGTAGTATACCTTATGTAGGAAAGAATGACGCTCGGAAATACGTACCTAGTCAAAACTCTTAATTGATCCACTAACTTCCCAACCGGTATGTTACATATGTTATGTAGGATACCTTTCGTAGGAGATGTTCCAAACCGGTATATAGTATACCTTTCGTAGGAACGGAGCCTCGTGGCTAAAATAGGATCAGAGTTATTGACTTCACCTGGCTTGTAATGTGAAGCTGGCGCCATTTTCTTTCAACTTGGTCACAACGAACTTTCTGCTCATATTCACGTAAATTATAACCATTTTACATAAGTACTATGACTTATTCAACAAAGACCACTTGTACTGTGGTATTCATGAAAAGCAAATGTGGATGTAGCTCCACAAGATTATGGAATGAATAGGATTTGTTGAGATAAAAGTTAGGTGTTTCCCGTAATACAGAAAATTAATTAATGACGGCTTGGACTCGGTCGCATGCATAGTAGCATAAGTGCGCATGCTCACAGACTCGTTTATATGTTCTCTATAGGAATAGAGGAACCGGTTCCCTAGAGCAATGACTGCTTTAGAGTTAAAGAGATACTATCAAGACTACCCAATGGAGGGATGTATCTCTGCTAAACTTGTTTCAAGGGAACCTACACCATGGGAATGAATAGGTTAAAATTTTCTGAGATATCTAAGTCAGGTGACTTTTAGCAAACAGTGAATTGAGTGGCTTAGTATTTTTGTTGTGTTACAAAACTGTTGACTTGCTGAATATTTTGAAAACAATTTGACTGAAAGTTATTGGTGGCTTAACCACCAACAACATTCAGTCAAATTGTTTTCATAAGATTTAGCAGGTTTAGAGATATAGCCGCTGAAATGTCGTCTGCAAAATCTCAACAGCCAGGCAGTTAAACATCAAATTTTCTTACAGTAGATTTAAATTTCTTCATAAAAATATCGATTTGCAGACCAAGGGAAGACTATTTTTGAAAATTTACCACTGGAATGACTGGCTCGGTTATCAAGCTAATCATTCCAGTAGTAAATTTTCAAAAATGCTTTTCTTGGTTTACAAATGGACATTTACAAAGACCCCTGTAGAAGGCATTTTTAGGCTGGATTGAGTGTTAAAGGGTTAATGCAATATCATGCCATATAAATACTGAACCCTTTGAATAAAAAAAAACAATTAGGAAAATCTTTTACTATTAAAGAACTATTCTATTGAATATTGTGAAAATAATTTGACTGGGAGCTGTTGCTGACTATGGCAACAACAGGTTCCTATCAAATTAGTTTCAAAGTATTCGACAGCTTATATTTGTAATTACCTTGGAATTGAGATTCTGGGAGTTCAGGCTACAAATAGTTAATGGAGGCTCGTCAAATCTCTGCTGAAGTCATAATCAATATATAGCGCTTAATGGATCTTTCCAAGTTTATCCATCCATCATATGATGTCATGACGTCATAACAAACAACGCGACGTGTAAGATGACGTCATAATCATGAAATTATGAATGACTCGATATAGTCCGTATGTAACGCTTAATAGTCTGACACATTGTACGAATTGTATGGCTTTACCATTTAATAAATAATCTGTTAAATATTTTGAAACTAATTTGACAGTGCCCAATCATATTAATCTCAAAATATTTAACAGCTAACATGTATAGTTTTCTGGAAATTGATAGTCAGGGCATTCGGGGATCGATCGCAACACAATCGAGGTATGGGTGAAGCTTATCTAGAGATGGGCGGGGCATAGCTAAAACTGGAAAGATCCATTGTTAGCTGAAGTCATGATCAAATGGATCTGACACAAAAATGGCAAAATGTCCATCACAAAAGTCGCGGATTTGTATGTCTTTGATGATTATTTACAATTTAACCCTTTCACCAACAAATCCGTGAAAAAGTATATTCTTTACGATATAAAACTTATTCTAGTGAATGTTTTGAAATTTATTTTACTGGGAGCAGTTGCTGCCTTAGGCCTTAGGCAGCAACGGCTTCCATTCAAATTAATTTCAAAGTATTCAACAGTTTTCATGTACGGTTGCCTTGAAAATGAGATTTGGGGAATTCATGGGTGAAAGGGTTAATAAACATTCTGTTCAATTATAGGCCACAACAATTCTCAGTCAAATTAATTAGTTTCATATTGAACAGCTTACCTGTATAATTTACCTTGAAATTAGGATTCTGGAAATCCAATATTCAAAGGCGTAAAATCTATTCAAATATGGTACAAAGTGGGCAGAGCATAGCTAGAAGTGGATTCCTCTATTGGGGAGAGAAGATAGTGCTTTATTAGCTCACCTGGCCAGAATGGCCAAGCGAGCTTATGGCATGGCGACTGTCTGTCTATCCATAGTATGGCGTCCAGCCGTCAACTTTTGCTTAAAAACGCTACTCCTCATTAACCACTTGGGGCAGATTTCAAGCTAATTTGGCTGATAGGACCTTATAGGGGTAGACTTCAGAAAGTCTATACAGAATTTTGATTGGTAAATTTTTCGGTGCCCATCCTAAATTTCCCCCAAAATGGTGGGAAATCATTTAAAACGCTACTCATCATTAACTGCTTGAGTAATATCAACCATACTAGGCTGAAAGGATACACTGGCTGTGGGTTTCAAAGCATGTATACAGAAATTTGATTGGTAAATTTTTCCGGCACTCATCTTGGATTTTCTGGAAAATGGCAGGAAATCGTTTAAAATGCTACTCCTCAATAACTGCTTGAGCAATTTCAACCAGACTTGACCGGAAGGATACAAAATGTACTAGCCTGGTAGATTTCAGAACTTGTATATAGAATTTTGATTGGTCCATTGTTCCGGCGGCCATCTTGGACTTTGTGAAAATTTTGGGAAATCAGTTAAAAGGCTACTTCTCATTAACCGCTTGAATGATTTCTAACAAACTTGGCTGGAAGGCCCCTAAAGCGCTATGCTTCTTCTATGATCTTGTATATAGAATTTTTATTGGTCAATTTATTTGGTGGCCGTTTTGTATTTTTTTAATATTTTGAGAAATCAGTTTAAAGGCTACTCCTACGTAATTGTCAAATTAAAGTAAAAGATGAACTGGTGTTTATTTTTCAACAAATTTGGTGGACGATGGTGCTGTCATAGACGGCAACATATTCCATCAAAATTGTTGAAAAATGTACACTAGCTTCTTTGCTATTGACACCGGAAAAGATAGAATATTAACATCAGTATGCTAAGGGTTAACCGCTTGGCCGATTTCAACCAAACTCGGCTGGAAGAACCCTAGGCCCGTACGCTTCAGAACTTGTATACAGAATTTTGACGGCTTGATTTTGATGGTGGCCATCTTGGGTTTTCCGATAAATGGGAATTCATATAAAATGCTACTCATCATTAATTGCTTGGGCAATTTCAACCAATTTTGGCTGGAAGGATCCTAATTTAATAACTGAGCCAGTCATTCCAGGCGTAAGTTTGCAAAACAAATCTCTTAGCTTGTAAATGGATATTTCTCTAAGAAAATTGCAATTTTTTCTACCAAATCAGAGCAACGAAGGGTTAAATTGATTTAATTAGATCAAAAGCATGAATAAATGGATGTGCATATGTCAGTCCAAGATAGATAACTCTTCCCTCTAAAAGTTTGTCTCACATTAGATAATTACATCCCCTGATTTTCCATGTGTTCAACAACAACCAGCGAGAGCGTTTATAGCATCAGATTTTCTGTCTGACTACCCGCCCACCCACCCAGAACTTTATCTCAAAATGTACTGATCCGATTTTCCAAAAGCTTTAATACAACAAAGGCTATTTAACCTTGAAAGAGGATTTCTAACCATTGGCTGTGATCAGTATTCAAAAACCTGCATCTGGACCAGAGCAAATTTAAAATCTACAAATATCTCAGAAACTACTGGAGCGATATTACTTATCTTTATACAAGAAAGTAGAATTGCACAGCTTTTTGTTGCAATTCAAAACCATCGGGAAAATCCAAAAATGGAGGATTCCAGTTTATCCATAAATCATATGACGTCATAATCAACTACGTGACATATAGTATGACGTCATAATGAATTGCGTCACGAATGTCATAGCTAAGTTTGTCACGAATACTTAATTGATGAGGGGCTAAGCGTTGTTTATAAATTGTCCATCGTTACTGTGTAATAAATGTGTTGAATATTTTGAAACTAATCCCGTCAAATTAGTTTCAAAATATTCAACAACTTAACTGTATAGTTTTCTGGAAATTGTTAGTCAAGGAGTTCAGGGATCGATCGATCCCAACACTGGTGAAGTGTGGGTGGAGCTTAGCTAAAGATGAATGGGGCATAGCTAAAACTGGATGACTGGGATCTACAACCTCTGATGACTGTTATTGGTGTGAATATGGCAATGTCATTTCTCAATATCATCATTCTGCTCGGATGTACTTCTCAGTGCACATGGTACGAGACGAATAAATATATAGCTTTTCTTATTTGCTGGAATTCCAAATTGAGATTTGTCCGAATAAACTGATTGGCTAATTAAATTTGCATCGCTTACAAATGCAATTTGTTTCACGTTGCTATTGTATATGCGTTTAAGCGCAATCAGTAGCAAGAGGAATTTGTTTATCTCGATGGAATTGGGATGGACATGTGTGTGTGTGTGTGAGTGTGTATGCAAGCATGCATAAGCTGCTGTGTAAGATTGCTCTATCAGTGTGTGGAGAGTCAAGACTAAACTCATTATTCCTAGCTAGGAGATGAGAGATGCGAGTTCTAAATTGTCGTGGTCCCTAGTCAATATCAGCAATCAACGGTGGACAATCTAAATTAGGAATAAGTTAGGCAGACGCGTGGAAAATGAGAAACTGTTCACTTCCAATTCTTATTAACAACGATGATGTTTTTGGATGGTAAAATTTAATTTCCCTGTGTGAGATTCATTCGTGGCAAAGTCTAGATGATTAACCGAGCCTATCCTCGATCGCCTACTCTTTAGCATCATTTATTTTCAAGCCATTTAACTGTTTGACTGTTGCTAGTCACGAGACAATAATTTCAATAGGTAATAACACTGGACCTGCTGAATATTTTGAAAACAATTTGACTGAAAGTTGTTAGTGGCTTAGCCACCAACAACTTTCAGTCAAATTATTTTTAAAATATTCAGTATACCTCGAAAATGTAGTCTGCAGAAATTCAGCAGGCAGACTGAGTTAGCGATTTAATGGTAAAACTGGTCAAACTGGCCTCTGCAGTGCTCTTGGTCAATGTCCATTTGCAGTCCAAGAGAAGACCATTTATGAAAATTTACCACTGGAATGACTGGCTCAATATTCGAGCCAGTCATTCCAGCGGTAAATTTTCAAAAAATTGTCCTATTGTAGACTGTAAATTGATATTAACTAAGCAAAAGTCTTGATATTCTTGAACAATCTTGAATAAGAAGGAGTTAAGAAATGGTAGTATATAGGTTATGCTTTTTTCACCTGTCATTCTGTTTATTAATATAACTAATTTTTCAGTTACTTTGACTGATTGGTAAGAGTAGGTCTGTGTAAATCCATATTGCATCTGCCATATTACCATCTATTCCATAGCATAATAGATGAATCAGATATGTCAGTCAAGTATATAACCTCATAATCAATTACGTCACATGTAGGCTGACCTCATAATAATAATTAATAGAAATACTCTATCATGACCTTGGAATAACCTCTCAGTTGTACAAATTGTATGTCTTTACTATTTAATAAACATTCACAATCATAATTTTGAAAGTAATTTGACTGGGCCTGTTGCTGCCATAGGCAGCAACATCCCCCAGTCCAATTTGTTTCAAAATATAGTATAGTTAAGGGTAATATGAAATTGGAATTCAGGATTCAAAGTATATAGATCTATAACAACATGCGCAACGCAAGGGGCGGTGCTTAGCTAGAGATGGGCCGGGCATAGCTAGAAGTGGATATCTCCATTGTCTTGTATCAAAATGGTTGGCAGACAGTCTTCTTGGAAGGTGGTGTTATTATCATATATGTGGCTCAGTTCAATAAATTCAAAATTTTGTGTTGTTAGCTCTTGACTGCTGTAATCCACAAGAAAATAATTTCATGGGTCATTAACTCTGTTGATTATATGCAGAGTTAAATCCCATAGAACAAGTTCAGCAGGCAGAAAGTTAATTTAATTGAGTCTGAATTGAGGAGGAGAGTCACAGTAGTAAAAATAGGTACGGCTACCAAATCCAATATGACTTGTAACCACAATAGGGGTGAAGTGGGAGGGGGATGGGGAAGGGACATGTTCCAACAATCGCGAATTTGACTGGAACCTGTTTCTGCTGCTACCATATGCAGCAGTAACTTGCAGTCAAATTACTTTCAAAACACAACAGAATCTGTCTTCAAAATGGACTATTAATGTAGTATAGTTTTGGCCATTCCACATTCTTTAACCCTTGAATTTGTTCAATAAAATTTAAATTTTATCATAGAAAATTTTCATTTGCATACCAAGAGAAAACTATTTTTGAAAATTTACCACTGGAATGACTGGGTCGGTTATCGAGCCAGTCATTCCAGTGATAAATTTTCAAAACTGGTCTTCTCTTGATCGGCAAATGGACATTTCTCAAGAACACTGCAGAAGCCGTTTTTGTCTGATATGAGCGTTAGAGGGTCGCCCTGTAGGTGGGGCTTAGGATACACCTTCCGTATCCTCTGCGTGTCATAAGAGGCGACTAAAGGAGGTACGGGTGAGGTAACCCTGACAGAAACCTCGAGTGCCGAAGACGGAGGTTCCAGGCTGCACGGCGCACTAATAAACCATGGATCCATGCACTTAACGCTTATGATCATGTCGATAGTCACATACAGGACTGGCGGTATGATCAGCGAACGAGAAGAAGAAGAAGAAGTGTTAGAGGGTTAAATCCTGCCATTATTGCCAATATTGTCACACATGGATATCTAACTGCATACTTCCACTAATAGGCCATATCATGCTTAAATAGTACAAATTTCTTCCCCAATATTGTAATGCGACAGTCTTTGAGGGCACTAGAGTTCTACAAATATTGGAATAAACCTTTTCTATGATTTTCCGACTACAACGAATGAGAAGGAGTCTTGTTGAGAAGTATTTGCTCTTGTACGTCCCTGAATGACCACGATATGTTATGTAATTGGCCGCGGAAATGGAACTGTCTCTCCTTATAAGAGCACTTCTGTCAGAAATTATTCACAAGTCGATCGACAATTTACGCTCTCTAAAATCTCGTCCGAGTTTTGTCTAATCAATCAATACTACTGACCGGGTTACTAGCCGGCATCATCGTTATGGCGATGGTGAGATTCGGGGTGAACATGATGTGGACTGAGTGACAGGAACTGAATCGCTCAGTCTATGCTTCCATAATAACTATATTTCTATGTTGATGAGGAAATGAAAATTGACAAAACTTGTATAGGTGTTTTTTTATGGAAAGGCAAAATATTGCGCTATTCTGTTACAGTATAATAACTAAGATTTTCGCTTCAAACCATTTGCAATCTAGCTTCATACATTTATTTTATAACTATATGGATATGAATCCTTATTTCCTCACTTATTTGCCTGTCTGCTTGCTGAATTTCTGCAGACTACATTTTCCATGGGGTTTAACTCTGGATATGCTGAATATTATGAAAACACTTTGACTGAAAGTTGTTGGTGGCTGTGCCACCAACAACTTTCAGTCAAATTGTTTTCAAAATATTCAGCAAGTTCTGAGATTATTGTCCATTGAAATTATTGTCTGGTGTCTGCTGCAGTCAGAGAATTAATTTAATTGCTGGACAAGTCCCCATGTCACAACTATATTCTAGCTTATTCTGGGCTGGTTTTTATTTGACAATATATGATAATTCTGCATAAAATCTATGAAAGAATGTGACATACAAGAGGCATGAAACGAAAGGTTTATCAAGCTTTTGTTTGTGTCATCACCTTCGGGCGAAAATTCACGATGTTTAAATCATTTTATGATTACTCACGCAGACATATCTTATATTGTAGGTGTGAAAAGTAAGCTAATGACATCTTCGTGTATGTATTTATCCTCATCGTTAGTCGACTGGCTCATCGAGCCTTATATGACGTTTCATAATTTTGACACATGGATGATAAATGTCATATAATTTTATTTATGTTTAATTTAATTTACCAGTAGATAGAACTTGTTAAAAAGAAGCCAAAATATTTTGTGAAACTATTGGAACGGAGTCATTTAACCGTGTGTTAGAATATATAGGATTGTATTGCGTTTCCTGTCAGAATCGGTCCCATTTTCTCGTTAACCACCTTTTTACCGTAGAGACGAGATACACCTAACTATTCTTTGCAATTCAAGTGATACTCTGTTGAATAATTTGAAACTAATTTGACTGAAAGCAGTTGGTGCCATTGGCAGCAACAGCTTCCAGTCAAATTAGTTTCAAATTACTCAACAAATTACCGGACGGGGTTAATGCAATCATTTTGACCCTTTTTATCCTGATGATGTTGTGGATATTTGATTTTGTGACGTTGCTAATTAAATGTCAAATGTCTGTTAAGATACCAGTTTAACTCGATGCAACCAGACTCCACTTGCTGACTCGCCAGTGGTATTTTATCATCATCAGCTAAACTATTGTCAAAATAACGTGGATAGGAATTAATATATTTAATATATGTGCGAAAACCTGTGATTAAAAAATATATTATGAGCTATATAGATGGATTGTGTGTGATATTACACAGATGAAGGTATCAATATAAATTTCTGGGGTAATTGATTAAATTTACTAAAACAGTAATTATATTATTTTGTATGAATGATCGAATGAATGGATTTGGTGGGTGTGCGGGTGGATTGATGGACATTAAGTTAGATGGATTGGTGGGTGTGTGGGTGGGTGGATGGATGGGTGGGTGGGTGGGTGGGTGGGTGAGTGGGTGGGAGGATTGATGGATGGATGCGTTGGTGGGAGGGTGGATGGATGAATGAATGGATGCATTGGTGTATGTGTGGGTGGGTGTGTGGATGGATAATGGGTGGGTGGATGGATGATATGGGAGTGCGATTGATGTTTGGTGGGTAGATCAATAAATGGATGCGTGTATGGACAGATGGATATATGGGGTGGATGGGTGGGTGAGTAAGTGAGCTGATGGATGGATGGGCAGATGGAAGGATGGATCGAAAGATGGTTGGGTGGATAGATGGATGGATGGATGGGTGGGTGGGTGGATGGATGCATTGGTATGTTGGTGGGTGGGTGATGGATGGGTGGATGGATGATGTGTGAGTGGTATTGATGTTTGGTGAGTAGGTCAATGAATGGACGGGTGTATGGACAGATGGGTATATGGGGTGGATGGGTGAGTGAGCTGATGGATGAATGGGCAGATGGATGGATTGATGGTTGGTGTGTAGATCAATAGATGAATGGGTGTATTGATGGATTGTTGAGGTAGTGAGTTGATGAATGGATGGGTGAATGAATGAGTTGATGGATGGGTGGATGAGCAATCGGGTGGGTAGGTGAGGTGGGTGGCGGGAGAGCGAGGTAATGGATGGTCGATGAGTGAGTGGGTTTATGAATGGGTAGGTTATCTTAAAGATAATCACAACTTACCTGTGGAATTCTTTAATTTTCTTTGTGACTGAAGATTATTTCTAATTTACATCTATGGCACCTTATTGAATCCTTTATCTGTCTGTGTAAGTGTCTGCTAAGGAAAATAGATTCCAATCTTAACCACCCACTATTTAATGTTTTTTACAGAAAAGTTTACAGACGACTTGTCTCCAATATGCTAAATCACTATTACATATTTTTTGTAGCTTTCATTAAGAGATCAAAGTATTATAGATATGTGTACAAATTCCCAGGTAAAGTCTTCAATCAGTATGTGTATAAAGCGCACACAATTTGCAAATGTTTTTCGAAGTCTTTACTGTATTTTTTAGTGGCAGGACTCCAGAGGATTGTTGACTCGCCTGCCAGCTCAATCTGCGCATAATTAACCTGTGTCAGTCACACGCTACTTATTAATTGCAATAGAGTTGAGAACATGGTAATTATTTTGAAAACAATTTGACTGAAAGTAGTTACTGCATACCGCAGCAACAACTTTCAGTCAAATTGTGTTCAAAATATTCAGTAACTTTTATACAATAGCCTCTTTGAGATCGAAATTCATATGTTGTGTCTGAATGAAATTCATTAATATCAGGTTAGCTTTGCACACCCACCCACTAGGAGCGAGGAGACAGAAGCTTGGTCATGTTGGCACAAACACACACACACTTGCGCTGTCACATGTATGGATCATTATATAGGTTGTGATAATTCACAATGAAAGATATCTTACAATGTTTTTAATACACGTACAACATTTTTAATAAAGCTAAGACGCTTACTAGCAGGGTGCTAAGATTTGATCTGACAGGGATTGTCTATTCCAGAATTGTTTAGCTGATTTAAAACAATTGTTAGTTCCATCTCTGAGGTAAGACAGTAATTGCCTTTAAAATCATCAATATTTATGCAATTGTCTAGCGAAAATGATTAACGCACGCGATTAAAGATTGTTTATTTGAAATGTTCAAATATTCATGTAACTATTAAAACAAACTGATGGTCATCTGTACTTAATTAGTGTTACTGTTAGAACTGGATAATTCTTTGTCATTAACGGTAAGTAATAAAATTAACAAATATTTTTATTTTTAATTATATTAAATATTTTGCTGGTTGCTTTGAAAACAATTTGACTACGAATGTTGTTTTACATAATACAAATGGATAGCTTTTATCCCCCCCCACCCCCCCCCCTGAACTCTGTCATGCAATGCACCCATGGTTGCAGGGAATCTAGTGATCAGCATGTACGTCCGTTCATCTGTCTGTATGTTCATTCATCCATCGGTTTGTCTATTTGTTTGTAATCATTTCTTGTTGATGAAATGCCTACAATGTGAAAGTTGGTATCGGTTGTTGTTGCTACCATTAACACCCGAAGATGTACTTGTGCCTGACTTTCATCCAATTTTCTTGAGCCATGATCCACGAAAAAAAATAATTTGTCAACGTCTTCTTGTTTGGGCCAGCTTTCGAAAGTTTTGAATTAAATCTACACTCACAAGCATAAGTAATTTTCCAGTGGATACATTTTTTATGGACAGAGTGTCACGACAAAATCTGTTCTTTTTCCCATGCTTTATCTCCATAGCTTGAAAATAGTCTTGATCTGGGCAGGTCTTAAAGAGTTTTGAATTTACACTCGTAATGAAATTTTCAGCCTAATTTCTATATTAGTGTGAGATGCAGTGCCATGATTTCATTCAGTGATATCTGTATTCATCAGAGTTATCTTACCTGAAAAAATGAAATTTCATTAACAAACATGGTTTCTGCTAGAATTACTTAAAAGTACCTATAAATATTCAGTTACGGTTTAGAGGGTCTTGGCTTTGGTCATGTTTCAGAAAAATATCACCTGAATTTGTGAATTGTATTACGATTATCCATAAGAAAACGTATTCAAAAACCAGTTACAATGACTAGAAAAAACCCAAATGATCTTTAAGGATGCTCACGACAGACAAGACACACATGCAGTCAAGGTTGAAGAAAAAACTAAATGCAGCTGAAAGACATGTCCACTCCTTCCTGCCACAGAAAACTGTCACTCATCATCATCATCATCATCATCATCATCATCATCATCATCGTGATATACAAGACTTGGAATTTCCTTCTGAAAGCTCTACTTCTCAAATTTTTTGTGTGTAGGTTACTGTGGTGGTGTGGCCTCTGTCAGATTCTGACCCCGACTCTATATGGGTTTTGGGCAAAGTGATTATAGACAATTTTATGAAGCGAAATATAAATGTTGTTTGTCAATCCAAATGCAGAAAATGCCATCTCAGAGCATCTAGTTTTCAATTTTTGCAGAAGGCTACCCCTGAATCCACTCTTTGTAGGTGGGGTGCCTCTCAGAAACATCACCAAGCCCCACCCCACTTTGTGGACCTTAAAGCTTTCAGAGTGTATTGTAGACTAACAGTACCAGTGACTTGCGCAATATATACTCCCCCTGACCTTTCCTATTTCTATAAACTTTAAGCAGATTTTCTTTCATGATTTCTTTATAATCAAGGGCAGATTTTGGAACCTATATCTTATAATCCTGAGTCGTTTATTCAGTCAATCCCCGGAGATTAATAACTATATACCTGAGTAGTAATCCGCTTTTACAGCTAACTCAATAACCCTTTAATGCTCAAATTCCCTCACAAAAATGTAATATTTCTCATTAGAAATTATGGATTTGCAGACTAAGAGATTGTTCTTTAAAATTTATTACTGTAATAACTGGCCCGATATCAGAGCCAGTCATTCTAGTGATAAATTTTCAAAGATAGTCTTCTCTTGGTCTCCAAATGGACATTTCTCAAGACCAGTGCAGAAGCTATTTTTCGCTCGCGTGAATATTTAAGAGAGTTAATGTATTTTATCATAAACGTCAAGAAATCCTCTACTCTTAAGAATAAACAGTATTTGGTGCCAAATACTGGATTTTATATTCACCCGTATATATGAAAGCTGCCAAACTTGTAACCCTAAATGGTTGTGTCGGCCAAAACAGACCTGTAGTGGGTTTGAGGAATGCCAATTTGCAGGCTAAGAGAAGACATTTTTTGTCTCGCCTGCTAGCAGAAAGCGAGACATTGGTATCATTATTCCCATGACGATGGTGGAGGAGGTGTCAACATTCAGCTTTTGCATTTATATGTAGCAGATCATCTTTGCCTATATGTTAGGCTTGCTTAGTTGGTAAATGTCATCTGCTTGGTCAATAATTTCAGGGATGGCTGCCCCATTGGGCAATGGTACTTTCCCCATTGGTCAATAGTTTCAAGGACACCAAAATTTTGCCCCATATTATGTGATGGAGCCATCAGGACAGGCAGTAGAGTGGTTTCCGGATGATAACCCTCTTACCGTTTATTGGATCACTTTGACACTTCATAGGGTGGTTGGACTATGTCTGTAGAAATCTTTCAAAATTGATAATGATCCAAAATCCAAGATGGTCGCCAGCCACCGGTATATGGTGGTTGGACTAGCTAGGTCTGGAGAAGAAACTCATCAAAATCAACGATAATCCCAAATCCAAGATGGCTGCCAGCCAATGGTGTCCATCTTGAAAATTGGTTTCCTGATAATAACTCCATTACTGTTTATCGGATTGCTTTGAAACTTGATAGGGTAGTTGGACTAGCTCTGGAAAAAGAAACTATTGAAGTCGACGATGATCCTAAATCCAAGATGGCGCCCAGCCACTGGTGGCCATCTTGAAAATTGATTTCCAGATGATAACTCCATGACTGTTTAGCGGATCATGGCGAAACTTCGTAGGATGATTGTTCTATGTCTGATAGGTCTCATTGATTTGGCATCATGTCATGGTGTTATGCAGCATTTGCAGAGTTCTTGTTGTATGAGTGGTAAGGATGATTACCGCATTGGTCAATAATGATAAGGACCATTGCCATCTGTTGATGGCAACAGTTATGGTTGCCTGATGGACCAATGATGCGTGTTGTGCTTTAATTATTCTAAACATGTTTACAGACCAGCTAAGTGAGCACTATGGCCCTTGGCCCATTTTATTTCCTTATTTTTACTGGCTTTGTACTTAGTTTATTTTTGTTTGATTTATATCCTGCTTAAGCCCAGAATTAAAAGAATGTTAAAGTTTTTCAATGGTCTTTTGATTTATCAAGGGCTTATTCGATCCCAATGAAACTTTACAGATTTGTTATGTATGAACATTGCGTTCAGTTTGCAGCAAAATTAAAGTGAATTATAAATGTTTTTTCCATACTTTTACATGCTTTATTTCTGTGTGATTTGTGTCTTTATCAAGAATTAGAATAATGTTAGAGTTTTAAATAGACATTTGATTTGTCAACGGGGTATACTATTTTAAGGAATCCTGTCACACATGCTGTGTGATGTGCAGAAAATATAAAGGTCACGACACGCGGGACGCAGTCTATCTAGTTTAAAATTTTACTGCTGGAATGTCAGTTAATCCCAGTGATAAGTTTTCAAAATGGTATTTTCTTGGCCTGTAAATGAAGATTCACGTAGCAAAAATTTTAATTAATTTTTGTACAAATCCTGACCATTGTGTTCAAATATCTGGCGATTTAGTAATAAATATGTACAGTACAGCTCATCAAGTCATCCCAGTGGTAAATTTTCAAAAATTATCTTTATCTGCTAATAGACATTTCTGAAGACCACTCTGAGACCGTTTTTGGCTGATATGAGTGTTAGATTATTAACTTATTTATGACCTGTACTGTAGATCATAGCTTTTACACGAAACACCCTAAATCTCTACCTTACACGGGTAGCTTATCCTTTATTAAAAATACCTGAGCCGTTTAACTGGCATTTAAAGGTAGCTGATTGAATGGGCTAGACAAGTTGGTTATGAAACCGGCTAATATAGGAGCAGGGCGGTGAATATAGGATTGGGGATGGAATTAGCTCACTTGTGTATTATTGTTATTGTATGCTCAGTCCTTGAGCTTATTAAACCGGGGAACCGCAGTGGTTTATAAATTCAGAGATCTATTTAAGCTATATATCCTTTTATTCAGAAATGTGTGTGAAATTGTGCGTAGTTGTGCAGACTTGTTGAAATTATTTTAACGGAGCGTATAAATCTGGTCTGAATCACTGACTGACTTCATTGTTAACTGTCTACCTGCTGCAATCTACCGGACAATAATTTCAATGAACAATAACTCTGGACCTGCTGAATAATTTGAAAACAGTTTGACTGAAAGTTGTTGGTGGTTTAGCCACCAACAAGTTTCAGTCAAATTGTTTTCAAAATATTTAGCATATCCGGAGTTAACCCCATGGAAAATGTAGTCTGCAGAAATTCAGCAGGTATACAGTTAGCGATATTTTATCAGATATTGCAGAATATTTTGAATGGAAGAATATATTACTATACGCTATAGGTAACTTTGTATTGTTAGTTTGTCATATATATTATAAACATTTTTTATTTGGAGTAGTTTATTCTGTAAGTAAGATGTTGTAACACGTGTAGTTCAAGGTCAAGTGGATTCCTGGATACCTATATCTTTCCGTCGTCAGTCATCTGTCTGTCGTCTGTATAAATTTTGTTTGCTTTGTATATATATATATATATATATATATATATATATATATATATATATATATATATATATATATAATTAACCGTTTCATTACTGAGAATATGTGTACTCTCTCATTTTTAAAGTAATTTAACATGTAACCTGTTGATATTTTGAAACTAGTTTGGCTGGAAACTGTTGCTGCCTAGTTAAGAAGCATCAGCTGCTAGTCAAATCTCATAAGGGAATTACGGGTTATTGGATTTGGCTCTAACTCAGTCACTACACGTCTAATTACTAATTTCTGCATTTGTCTGTTCAGGGAAGTTTTTCAGAAACTACTGATCCAATTTGACTCAACTTTAACACGACAATAAATATGTGTCAGGAATTTAGGAATCCCTCAGTCTATTCATAATCTTAAAATCAAGAGCTGAAAAAAATCCTAAATGTTTTTAAAAAATGCAAAAATTACGGCTTTAAGTCAAACTGTGATTGCTCTCAGTGTATGTAAATTAATACTTTTGTATTTGACGGAGTCTTAGCTCTTTAACCGTTGAAATTCTCAAAATGGCCAAAAACAGCTTTTTCGAAGCTTTTAGGAAGTATTCATTAGTTGCAGACCAAGAGAAGACAATTTTTGTAAATTTAACACTGGAATGACTGACTTGATAACTAAGCCAGTCATTCCAGTGGTAAATTAAAAAAAAAAGTTTTCTTTGTTCTGAAATTATGGACATTTTCTTCGAGAAAATTTAAATTTTCTTGAAGAAACTTGACGATTAAAGGTTTAGCTCTTGAAATCCCAGTGTTTCAATTTCAAGACAACTATACAAGTAAGCTGGCGCATATTTTGAAATTAATATGACTGGAAGGTGTTGCTGCGATATGCAGCAACAGCTCGCAGTCAAATTAGTTTAAAAAATATTCAACATAATATTCCTTACATCATAAAGTATTTGTCCTCTCTGACCTATAATATGGCTAATTGGTTAATTAGTTTAAATTACTTTGATGGAATACAGCTAAGGTATTCACTTGAAATAATAACTGTTCAAGGTAATGGGCCTGATGACTATTTAACTCTTAGGCTTCCAAGAGAAGGCTATTTTTATTATTTATCACTGTAAAGACTTACTCAATAATTGAGTCATTTCAGTGATAAATTTTCAAAAATAATCTCTATGTCTGCAAATGCATTTTCTATGAGAAAAGTTAAATTGTCTTAACTGAATTTGAGGGGTAATGGGTTATTGGCCAAAATGGACCTTTCCAATTTATTCATCCATCATATGACGTCATAATCAATGATCAATCAACTACGTGACATGTAGGATGACATCATAATCAATGACGTCATGAATAACGGAGATAAGAATTCTTAATAGAAGATGGATTAAGCATTATTGTATGAATTGTATGTCTACTATTTAATAGGTTCTTATAACGTCGAGAGGGTAGTTGAGAGGGATGGGGGCTTGTTATGAACCTTTGTCCAATATGGTCGATGCCAGTAAGCTCCAATGTGTGGAGTGTGTGTATCCAGTAAGCGATCGTTCTCTTTTTCGGGGGTGTTAGCATCTGCATTGGGGTCACCTCTCAAGACCTGTGTAATGCGGTAGGACATGTGTTTCTATCTATGATTAGGAAAGTTGAAGTGCCAGGCTACTGGTGAGTCTTTCTATTGTCCTATATCCCTGAAGTGTTCCTGTATTCTAATTTTAAATTTTCGGTTGGGTTCACCTAAATACTGCTTATGGTGGTGGAGGCTCACGTGCCCACGCCCGCCCACTCGGGCAAGATGGACTTAGGTGCATGCTTATGGTTATGCGTAGATGTGCGTGTGTGTGTGTGTGTGCGCGTCCACACATCCATGTACCATTATGCCCATGCATAGGTGGATACGGTTTCAAAACCGTTTTGGTTTAGGCTGGTGATAAGGTACACAATGCTTCATGTTTTGCAGTTGCCAATTGTTTTGGCTGTATATTTTCAATTCACGCCTAGTTTCACCTATAGATTGCCAATGGCGGTGGAGGCCTAAGCATCCATGCCCACGCAAGATGGACTTAGGTGTGATTATGGTTATGCATAGGCATGCACACCCACACAGTCACGCACCATTATGCCCGTGAATAGGTGGGCACAGTTTCAGATCCTGTCTTGGTTTAGGCAGGAGATGAGGAACATAATGCTTTGTGTTTTGTGGTTGCCAGTGATTTTGGATGAGTAGAGCATTCAAGTGGTTATTGCTCTGCTACCTCTGTTGGTAGTGTGAGTTTAGAGATTGAAGGCAGTATTGGCTCTAGTTGGAGATCTTTCTGGTTGGCTAGAGCCATATTTTTACCTGAGAAATAGAATATTTATAACATGGAAAGCCAAGACTCTGGATCTGTATACCTGACACTTGTCCCAAAGGTTTAGGACGAAAGTGGGATGCCTGACACTGTGTTTGTGTCCCATATTTATAGGTTTTTGGGTCCGGCTGTCCACTCACTACACATGGTCAGTGATTGTTCTTCCTTTCGGCCCTATCGGGACACAAACACAGTGTTAGGCATCTGACTTTTGTCTTAGTCTACTATTTAATAAGCTTTCAGTTGAATATTTTGGAACTGATTTGACTTGGCGCTGTTGCTGTTAGTTTCAAAATATTCAACAGCTTACCCGTATAGTTTTCTGGCAATTGATAATCAGGGAGGTCAGGGATCGATTGATCCCAACACTAGCAAAGCTTTGGTGGAGCTTAGCTAGAGATTGGTGGGGCATAGCTAAAACTGGAAAGGTCCATTGGTCAAGAACGTTTCCTTTTTGCATCATTGCATATGGTGAGTGCTGCAAATGTCAGTTTTGGCTAATGAGTATTGAAATAGTAGGAGAATTACTATGTAGAAATCAACGTGTCACAGATATAATTGTTATAGTGCTAGGAAATGATAATAACACCATAATAAATGTAGAAGCCTTTAATAGCACTAATAGACAATTACCTGATTTTGCTTGCAGGCCGACCACCTTTGCGACGTCTTGCAGGGACGCGCAGTGTGGGAGCAAGCGCGGACTTGATACCTAAAACTCGCAGGACATCTCCGCGTACAAGTCAGGTAAGTGCTTGATCATCATCATTATTGTTATCATCAATATCATCACCACCTTGTGTTTATCAGCAGAAATGATTCAAAATTGTTTGTTTATAACTATTGGATAGGTACTAGGCTTGTGCAATCGTTGCTATGAGTGATCACGATCGATTATTTAAGAAAAATCATGTTTACTGCATTAATCAGCTTCACAAATTGCCCAGACGACAACAAAGGTGAAATATGGTGAAGGTTGCAATGGTGTTTAGAAATGTACATTTGCAGGCCAAGAGAAGAGTATTTTTTTAACATGTATCACAGGGATTGCTGACTCGATGCTCCAGTGATACATTTTCAAAAAGCAGTCTTGGCCTGCAAATGGATATTATAGATTCACTGAGCAAAATTTTATAAATTAATTAAACGGTAGCTTTTGAAACATTTTATGCAGTAGAAAATATTTACGTTTATTTAATTATTTAATTTTTAATAATATAAGTTCATGATTTAAAAAAAATAATCCTTATTTTAGGTTTAATCATGTGATCCCTCAAGCCTAGTAATTGTACTATACATACATCATAACCATTGCATTGTTGAATTGCTAGCTTTCTTTATTTACTTAACACCAGCAATAGAGGGATCAAGTTCTAACTATGCTCCTGCCACATTTTATGCATGTTAGAATCAATATCTCAAAGTCAAATTAGTTTTAAAATATTCAAGAGAATGTTTATTAAGTCGTAAATTCATCAAAGACATACATTCACACATTCCTGTGACTGACTTTGATTTATGAGACGAACCTATATCATTTGGATTGTGATGTTAGCTAACGTGGGATGTAATTAATTGTGACATCAGATACGTGATTAACAGATCAGATCCTTCCATTCATATTGGGATTGTTGTTGCTGTAAGATGCTACTTTTCTTTAACTGCCACCAACAACTTTCAGTCAAATTGTTTTAAAAATATTCAGCAGGTCCAGAGTTATTGCCCATTAAAACTATTATCTGGTAGCTTAATTGCTGCTGAGTCCTATACAGTTGTGTAGTAACAGTTTGCAGAATTGTCTTCTCAGATTACACGGCTAACTGTCTCACTGTTCTGATTGACCATCTCTTGTAAAACATGTCACCATTAATTCATTTGATAGTCAAACTAATTAATATCTTGTCAATTATTTTACGGTACATTAATTTTTATCAATTTATTATTTTATTAATTGCTTCTTCAATGTAATTTATACGTTTATTCGTAAATTTATCCATCTTGCAATAATCCGATTTCATTCATTCATTGTTCATTCGTTAAAAGCATACAGTCAATTAATAATGGATGTGTTCATAAAATATTCTTATCATTCGTTTGTTCGTTCGTTCATTCATTCGTTCATTCATTCATACCATTCCTCCCTCCCTTCCTCCCTCCCTCCCTCCCACTCACCCACTCATTCAGGCATGGATGTACGCATGCACACACCCACTCACCCACCCACCCTCAAAACCGAGCCAAAGTCATTTCTGATAATCATTTTAAAAAGTTTTCTCTTGCTTTGTAAATGGAGATTTTTAAGGGAAAATTTTAATTCATTGTGTCAGTGCAGTCATGCACAAAATTCAGTCTATTTATTGACACATGAGAACTTTATCCTCAAATTTGTTTCGGAATATTTTGTATAGGAAATGGTCCATTTGAAGAACTCGTGAAGATGATTTAAAAAAATTTACCAGTGGAATAACTGGCTCAGATATCGAACCAGTGATTCCAATGGTAAATCTTTAAAATAGGCTTCTTGAGTCTGCAAATGGACATTTCTCAAGACCACTGCAGAAGCAATTTTTGTCCAGCTTGAGTATTAAATGGCGATGGTTCCGTCTATTCATTAACACAGGAAAACTTTACTGCGACACAATGAACTAGCGCAAAGATGATCAGCAAAATTAAATACAGTTCTACTTAAAATTTAATTAATTTTTGCTAGGCCTCTGTAAATAGTGAAGAAATTATTAGAAACATGTCTTGGAGATGACATTGTGACAAGGGTAACGTATTCTTTTTGACGGATCCACTGAGTAGATCTTCCCTGGATTAGGATTTTATATACGGAAGGATTAAACATGATTTTGAAATCAGAAAAGCAGGATTTGAATGAATTGAGAGAAGTGGCTGTCTACTCATGTTTTGTATACAGAAGGATTGTACTGAGCTATGTGATATTTCACCCTTTAATGGGCAAGGCCACCAAAACCAGACTTTGTAACTGGTCTCCAGTGATATCCATTTGCAATCTAAACTAAGCATATTTTTTATAAATTTACCACTGGAATGACTGGCTCGGTTATCGAGCCAGTCATTCTAGTGGTAAATTAAAAAAAAAATCATTCTCTTTGCCTGCAAATGGATAGTTGCAGAGCAAAAATGGTGAATTTCCTGACAAATCTGGACCATTTAAATATTTAATGGTCACATGGGACGCGATAAGACCTACCTGTGTGTGTGTGTGTGTGTGGTACAGCTTCAGTGTTCTCATTAAAAATTTTAACTCTATAGGTAGATTAAACAAATTTCTTTACAATGTAAGAAATGTTCTTTGGAATATTTTGAAACTAATTAGACTGGAATTTATGCGTTGATGTCTATAAGCCAGCAACAGCTTTGGGCTAAATAAGTTTTAAAATATTCAATAGGTCACCTACGTGAATGTTTAAGATTGCGATATTGATCGTACATATGATTTGAATTCTGCGTTGAAAGTTTTGGTCTAGACAGCAGGATTATATATTTTAAATCAGTTAAATTAACGTATACCTGGCATTATACAGAGAAATTATCTCTCAAAACCAATATTTGTGTTTTCGTTGTTGGAGTCGAGATTGAAATTCCAATGTCTCAATTTTGTCTCAAGACAACTGTACAGGGAAGCTGCTCAGTATTTTGAAACTAATTTAACTGGAACCAGAAATGTGTCAGTCATTGAATCGTTAATAATGGTAAGTTGTTCCATCATTCAAATTTGTTTCAAAATATTTAACAGTAAATTTCTTACATTAAAAAGCGTTTGTCACTTCTGGTCTGTGGGGCATTAGGGTTAAGGCACTTACATGTAATTGCTTTCTAATTATTTTTAACAATTTCAATTTTCTCATACAAAAGTCCATTTGCAGGCCAAGAGAAGACTATTTTTGAAAATTTACAACTGGAATGACTGGCTCGATTATCGAGCCAGTCATCCCAGTGATAAATTAAAAAAAATAGTCTTCTCTTGACCTGCAAAGCTACATTTCCCAGGACCACTGCAGAAGACGTTTTTGGCCATCTTGATCGAGGGTCAAAGGGTTCAAACATTAATTAATGGTTTATATATACTAACATTTTTAGCTGCGGGTAACTGCTCGATAAACTGCCGGGTAATGATTAGTTAAGTCAGTCAGCCTGTGAAATTAACCATAACCTGTTACATTTGTCACTTCAGTTTCGTTGTAGCTGGTGTTTTATATTGATAATATGTGACATTTACCTGTGAAGGTAATCGGGTAGGTCGGCCTCGTGCACAGGACACTTCCAAGTTTGGGTGTATCTTTTAGTGGTTTATACCTCTGTCAAGAACCCTTCATCGCTCTTAATGTTGATACTTGAGTCTGAACTTGTCAATGTTTTTGAGAACATTTTCTCTGTTCGTAATTATCAGTATTTATTATCTTGGTGACATATTTTTGATATGCGACACCCACAATGAATTTCTCATTCTAATCGTTGCAATATATGGGATCTATTTCTAGCTGTTCCCACCCATTTCTATCTAAGCTCTGCCCACTTTGTAAACATGTTTCAATCGCCTTTAACACTTTTGAACGCTTTAATTCCAATCATATCAATTTCAAGGTAAGCTATACAGGTAAGATGCTGAATATTTTAAAACTAATTTGACTGAGAGCTGTTGCAGAATTAAAATATTTGCTTATTTAATCCTCTAATGGCTATGTTTGGTAAAAAAAATCTAAATATTTACATATTGAATGTCAATTTGCAAGCCAAGAGAAGACTGTTTTTGAAAATTTACCAGTGGAAATACTGGCTCAATAACTCAATAATAAAACTAGCTGCCAGTTTTGGCCGTTTTTGTCATGAAAGGGTTAATGTCCATTTGCAGGTCACTTAGAGAGGACTTGCATATGTTTGAAAATCGATCACAGCAATAACTGGAATTTCATTTGGGAACCTTTAAAATAGACTCACTGGATCTGCAAAATGGTAATTCCTCAAGATTACCATACTAAACATGTGCCATTTTTGGCTAACTTGTCCACTAATGGGTTAAGATACTAGCCTGTGCAATGGTCTTGAGAAATGACCATTTGTCCAGAGAACTGAGTTTTGCGTAGTATATATGTCCATTTATAGTCCAAGTTAATACGATTTTTGAAAATTTACTACTGGAATGGTTACTTGTATATTTTCCCAAAAAAATTCTAGATGCCCACAAATTTTAGGTGTCCCATGTTGCATTTTGAGCATATATATCCTCGAATGGACATTTATGAGAAAGCCAGAAATGTGTACATCACTCTTAGACTTATGCCATTCTGAAAGATACAATGCTGAAAAGTGTTACAATGTGTGACAATATCATTCAGCACCGCCCCAAAATTCCAAAGTTTTGACACTACCTCCAGTCGTGCAATAGCAAACAATAATATGATTTGGTGGTACTTGAGAATATCAAAAAGATTAAGTCCTCTTGAAATTGAGTGGATAACCTGGTTGCATATTGATTCGTTATCTTAACTCTTAACCCTCAAATTTGTTTAAGAAAATTACAATTTTCTTATAGAAAATTCTCATTTGTAGATCAAGAGAAAACTATTTTTGAAAGTGAATCACTGAATGACTGGCGTGGTCATCAAGCCAGTCATTTTAGTGGTAACTTTTCCCAAAAAGTCTTCTCTTGGTCTACAAATGGATATCTCGCAAGACCATTGCAGAAACCGTTTTGGCTGCCTTATTTGTTATAACCCTTACCACTCTGATAACGATATTCTATCTTTTGCTATGTCAATATCAAAGAAACTGGTGTACATTTTTCAACAATTTTGGTGGAAGATGTTGCTGTCTATGACAGCACCATCTTCCACCAAATTTGTTTAAAAATGAACACCAGTTCATCTTTTAATTTAATTTGAAGATTTAAAATTTTGACACGAGTGGTAAGGGTTTAATGGTTAAGTGGTGAAATATGGTCTTGTATGAAAATAATGAAATCCAACTGTGAATGAGTTTTATTGATCGTTCACTTACTCAATCTTAATGGACCTGAGACAGGTATTTTAGATTTTGTTGTATGCTTAGAAACTCATACTAAGGTAAGCCTGAATGTTCCTTCCACTTCAGTCAAACTGGTACCTAGTTCTTGGAAGCTGAATTGCATACCATCTTCTTGGAAGCGGTAAGTGGTAGCTACTTTTAGAAGCCGTCCTTGGCAACACATTTGTGTAAAATCGTACGATTTTCCTAGAAATCCAACTGTAATTATTAAGGGCAGTTGGCTTACTAGGAATTTGGAGGATTATCCTAGGATTTATTAAGATGGGAATATCTTAGGAATCATAAGAATTTGAAAAAAGACAGTCAGGGCCTTTAGGGCTACTTTGGAATGTCCTAGGAATCCTATGGTTTACAAGAGTGAGGTAAATCCTACAAGTCTACATTGAAATGTCCAATGATTCCGAGGACTTGCCAATAGCTAGTATACATACTGCTTCCGTGGAAGGGGTGTTCTGCTGTTGTGGAGCCGGTACTGCTTCAAATGTAGAAGTACCTAATAACTTAACTGGATCAGTATTTTAGGAAGCAGAATCCACTGCTCAATTTCATAAGAATGACACACATAATATTTACACAAATATTACATGGAATACATTCATTACAGACAATAAGGACGACAACATTTGTTATTAGAAAGTGGCAAGATTAAATAGCGGTTTACACTTCTGAGCTGAGAAAAAGTGATAAAGGTTTAGATTAATACATAGTACGCACCCTCATTCTATCCCTGAGTAAAATGAGCCTAAAACATTGTATGATATGCCTGAAAGTACTGTAAGCCTCAAAATGGTCAAAACAGCTTTTACAGTGGTCTTGGGAAGAGTCCATTTGCAGACCACGAGACTATTTTTGAAAATTTACTACTGGGATGACTAGCTCGATAACTGAGCCAGTCATTCCAGTAGGTACATTTTCAAAAATAGTCTCTTGGTCTGCAAGTGGACATTTTCTTAGAGAAAATTTTAATTTTCTTGAACAAATATGATGGTTAAAGGGTTAGTGTTTATGATTGTGTAGGACATAGCCTATACACATAGATGCTAGTATTCATTCCGGCCTGGTCATTGGATTGTCTCACTGAAGCCTAAATCAAGCTTAACTCTTTAACACTCAAGACAGACAAAAACTGCTTCTGAAGTGGTCGCGAGAAATGTCAATTTGCAGTCCAAGAGAGGAGTATTGTTGAAAATTTACTACTGGAATAACTGGATCGAGCCAGTCATTTCAGTGGTAAATTAAAAAAAAATACTCTTCGCTTGGTCTGGAAATGGACATTTACTATGAGGGCATTTCAATTTTCTTATAGAAATTTGAAAATTTAAAGGGTTAGTGTTTATGCAATAGAGATCTTTTTTTATGACATTAGTATTTCTTATGACCCGTTAAAATTGTCTTATATTTAACATTTATATTTTCACATCACACTGAAATCAGGTGAGCACAGGTGTTTGTCATTAAATGGCTTTGATGAAAGCTGAGTATTAGTCCTATCTGACAATATAACTGTCAACACATTTGCGCTTAATAAAAGGTATAATAATAGACAAACATCTATTTATGTCTATAATTTCACCCATGTGTGTATGAGTGTGTAACCAGAAACCTGCTTATTTTAATGAAATACGAATAAATTAAAATTTATGAATTACTACTGATTTTAAATCATGGTTAAAGTCCTGTATACTGCATAGCGATCTTTAACCCTTTAATCATTAAATTTCTTCATGAAAATTTCAATTTTCTAATAGAAAATGTTCATTTGCAGAGCAAGAGAAAATTGTCTTTGAAAATTTATCACTTGAATGACTAGCTCGATTATTGATGGGACTGGTAAATTTTCAAAAATGCTTTTCTCTTGGTCTGTTAATGGACATTTCTCAAGACTCTCATGAGACAGCTGTTAGCTGACTTGAGTGATAAAGGTTTTATATGAGGAGACATTAATAGAGCTTTCATCAAGAATTCCCACAAACCTCTTCAATGGAGTTAAATATGAAAATCCAGTTGGACTGGTCAGGGGTGTAGGAACATACTTAAACCCACCCCCGCTGCTATGCCTATGCTGGTGATTCCATTAATTAGTTTAGTTAAATTGTGAATATAATCTGACAACACTTTTGCTGAAAGGGTGAACCCAGCCAAAACTAACCTTTACAGAGGTCCAAGAAAATACTATGTCTCTACAGCTAGATTTTCTGGCTTGATAACTGCGCCAGTCATTGCAGTGCAAAATTTTCACAAATATTCTCATGGCCAGCAAATAAGTAAAGATTAGAATTTTCTTTATAAATCTTAGCATTAAATGGTTAATTGCTACGGAAGCAACTAGAAGGCATGGCAACTAGATTATCTTAGAGGTATTATGTTGCGGAACGCTGTTTTGGACGCAACATGGGTGGATTTCAGCCAGTGCAACAAATGTATTTGCATAGGACCACAAATTTTTCCCCAATAAGGGCCCCCAAAACGTGACATAAAATATGATTTTGTCTTAATATTTGGGGCCCTTGTGTAACTTCAAGCTAAATGGATAAACGCCACACCTATAAGACTGATGTGGCAAAATCCCACATCCCTCTGACTTCAGGGGCTGCCAGTTGGGTTATGGGTTGAAACGGCCTCTATCTTGCTCACGATCCTAATGGCAGTTCTGAGGGCCTGGGTAAGAGTTTCAGGAGCTATACATGGGGCTCATGAATCCTATTAGTTTGGCCCTGCAGCAACAGTCTACAGCAACATTGTTTTCAAAATTACCACAAGTTAGCGTATTAACCGCTTAACCGTTGAAATATATATACGTACCGGAAAACTTTTGAATAATGCTGCTGCGATAGCAATAGCTCCCAGTCAAATTAGTTTCAAAATATTCAACAAAATATTCCTTGTAGCATCATAAATAAATTGTCTTTTCGTGTGTGTGAGGGATAAAGGGAATGGAATATAGGAACATTGTATTATGACGCCGTTTATCAGGGTTAAGTAATTCACATAGAAAGATTCTGAATCATAGCGATACACTTTTAAGATTTTCTGCCATTGTTTCCATTTTCCGCTCTCTTTTGCTAATAAATCACCGATCCCACCCATTCACTCATATTTTGAGAAATGTATTCAACCCTGTATAATAAGACCTCTTGTCATTTTGGACCAAGATGGTGATTGTTTAAGACAGGTCGTTGCAAGCCCTGATCTAATGACCACCTGCGTCTGAAGATTCGCCTTCGTGTCAGATTTAGATTTCTTTATTTCACTCAGGCTGTTGTTAAACCGCATATGAGTGTTGACACCCTCATAGCAATAATATTGTATAGCAATTGAGGGATCTGATTTGTCACTCAAGCATATGCCGTTACATTCAATTATATCAAATGTAGTCTGACGTCAAGACTGATGTCACGATCATAATGACTTATTATTACTCCGTCGTGAAGCTCGAAAGGTCTGTCAAACATACACATTGTATGGATCTGCTATTTAATAAACATTCTGTTGAATATTTTGAAACTAATTTGAGCTGTTGCTGCTGAAGGTCAAATTAGTTTCAAAATATTTAACAGCTTACCTGTATAGCTAGTTACATTCACATTTAGTTTCTTAGGATTCAGGTTTCAGAACGTTAAATCAATTTCAACACAAGTAAAAAATTGGGAGGTGCTTAGCTATAAATGGGCGGGTGATAACCGAGCCAGTCATACCAGTGGTAAATTTTCAAAAATAGTCATCTCTTGGTCTGCAAATAGACATTTTCTATGAGAAAATCGAAATTTTCTTGAATAAATTTGATGGTTTCATGGGTTTAATGACTAAATTTGGTCAAGAAAATCAAAATATTTGCATATTGAATGTCCATTTGCAGGCCAAGAGAAAACTATTTTTGAAAATCTCCAACTGGAATGACTGGCTCGGTTAACGAGCCAGTCATTCTGGTGGTAAATTTAAAAAAATACTATTCACTTGGCCTGCAAATGGACATTCCCCATGACCACTGCAGAGGTCGGTTTTGGCCGGCTTCACCGTGAAAGAGTTAATGGGCCTTAACCCGTACCACTCTGATGTCAAGATTTTAAAAATTCAAATTAAATTAAAAGATGAACTGGTGTTCATTTTTCAACAAATTTGGTGGAAGATACTGCTGTCTGCGACGGCAACATCGTCCACCATAATTGTTGAAAAATGTACGCCAGTTTCTTTGCTATTGATACAGTAAAAGATAGAATATTGACATCAGAGTGGTGACGGTTAAAACTAGCCACTGCAAACTGGTCTAGAGGAATGTCCATTTGTAGTCTGAGAGAATAGTATTTTTTAAAAGGTACCACTTGATTGCCTGGCTCGATGATGGAGCCAGCCATTTCAGTGATAAATTTTGAAAAAATACTATTAACTCAGCTTGCAGCTAGACATTCAGTAAGCAAAAATGTAACTTTTCTTGAACATTGTTTGAGGCTGTATCAGTTCCTGAATCACATGTTATTTTGAGGCTGTCGTTTAAGGGAGGTGTCGACGATGAATGCACAAGTGATTTTGACGTTGTGTGTGCTTGGAACTAATAGTCGATCAATCTTATAAAATTGACAACGTTCTCAAAAAGCTAGAATATAAAGGGTATATGTATAATTCGTAGATGCGATATGCAGTGTATACAAGCTTGACCCCGATTAGTCTCGTTGACCTTAAATTGAGCGATTGTGCTGAAGTATTGATTGTATATTCAGTTGTATGGATTTATATATTTGGAGTCAAAATATGATGAGTTGATGGATGACCGATCATGATTTCTATTTTGCTAGTGTTTTGTCTGCTTTAACTGTCTGCTTGCTGAATTCCTGCAGACTACATTTTCCATGGGGTTTATTTAACTTTGGATACGCTGAGTATTTGAAAAATAATTTGACGGAACGTTGTTGGTGGCTAGGCCACCAGCAACTTTCAGACAAATTGTTTTCAAATTATGCATCAAGTCCAGAGTTATTGCCCATTGAAATTATAGTCAAACAGTTAAAAAATTAAAGAGACTATACACACACCTTATACATTCAATCATATCATAGCAAGCGATGATATTCAGCCAAACCGCAGAAATTACCACGTGCGATAAGGTAGTGTTAGAATTAGATTTTATTTTTCGTTTCCTCAAAGATTATGGGAAATGTCTTAGAAATAAAAATGACAGTCGATCATCATTTTAATATGATTGTTCCTTCCCTGACTCAGCCTTATACTTCTAGATATCCTGCTATTGTAAAACCGAGAAAGATTCTATTTCTTTAGCAAGACTAGTTTCAGTCGGTCGATATTCTCTAGCATGTCTAGGAGCAGAATATTTTGTATTTAAGGCGTGTGAGACACAATTTGATTATTTCTATTGGTAAAAATGGGTACAGAAAAGTATCTATTATGAAGTTTACTACCTTGGTACACAACCAATCGGGTACACAGGGACGAGAACAATCAAAAGTACCCCAACAACCAGGTATACGAACACGTACAAATGGGTACAACCGGGTACACATACACACCCAACCGGGTACAAACGAGTACAAACAGGTACACGTACACAACCAACTGGGTACAACCGTGTATTTTCGGTGTAGCAAAAAGGTATAAAAGGAGCACACAAACAGCACATCGGTATCCAGACTCAACTGACACTTCAGTTCATGTCAGGACAACATATCTAAGCATCAAGTTTTCGGGAAAACAAAAGAGTATCTAGTTGTTGATGAGTTGACAATGGCTCTATACTTGTCAATCTGAATTGTGTCTGACGCGCAGCGTCAAGCATCTGATTAGAGAATTGGATAAAACCTTACGGGTTTTTCCAATGGAGGAATCCAGTTTTAGCTTTTACTCGCCCATCTGTAGCTAAGCTACACCAACACTTTGCCTGCGTTAGGATCGATTAATCCCTGCACTCTCAATTACCAGAAGGTAAGCTATTGCATATTTTGGAACTAATTTGGCTGGCTGCTGTTGATGGCAGCAACAGTACCAAGTTAAATTAGTTTCAAATTATTCAACAGCATGTTTATTAAATAGTAAAGTCATACAATTTGTACAACTTGATGGACTATTAAGCATTTATGACAGACTAAATTGCAAATATGTAGCGTTGTTGATTATGACATCATATGATTGATCAATAAACTGGATTCCTCTATTGGCTCAGCATGCACAGGTTTAAAATCTGGGTGGTGGGGATTGATCTCCTTCCACATGAGTGCAATGCCATTTTCATGACCCTGCAATAGCAAATCTGGGCATCATCTATGCTTGGTTTGCCAATGAACATTCTCAATGAGGAAGCATCAGTATTTTCTCGAACAATGTGGACTATAAACATCTATAGAATGCATCAATGCAGACCAAAGTTACAGCCACAATGACCTTGGTCAGAGAAAACTGTGAAAAACAAGCAATAAACTTCACACACACTTTGGTGAGATGGCAGTGTTTGATTAGACCACAGGGAGGGTAGTGACAATTGGTGAGATAGTAAATAAGATGAACGCATTATTATAAGCCAATCATTATCTAGAGGTACATTTGGTGTGGTTGACATAATGTAATTTTCAGCTCACTGCGTCATAAGTGAATTTCCGAGACAGTAATTTGATTTGGTCAGTTATAATTGAAGAATATTTGTCTCAGATGAATTTTCCTTTTATTACAAAATGTAATTTTGATCAAAAAGCAGTAAAGCTGTTGACTGAGTTAAGGCTGTTATGTTATACATGAGTTATCTTAATGACTTGACTGTAATAGTCAAGGTGACCAAAACCAGTCTCCTCAATGGTCTTTAGGAATGTTAATATGTCACATCAGCTTTAGCGCTCAAATTTGTTTTTAAAAACTTTCAATTTTCACATAGAAAATATTCATTTACAGACCAACATTTCTGAAGACCACTGTCGAAGCCATTTTTTGGCCGATGATTGTAAGAGGGTTAATGTAAATGAGGTTTTCAATGCTTGTATTGAACCCTTTCATCAACAAATCCCTGATAAAGTAAATTCTTTACCATATAAAATTTATTCTGTTGAATATTGTGAAATTAATCTGTCTTAAATTCAGTCAAATTAATTTCAAAAAATTTAGCAGTTTTCCTCTATGGTTGCCTTGTAAATGTGATAGAGGGAATTCATCCTTGATACTTTGACAACCGTATTCTTAGTATATCCTTTTCATCAACAGACACCAAAAATGCCTTGCAGTGCTAGTATAGCAATCTCTGTCTCACAGAAAGCTTAATTTAGCACATTGCATCTTGAATGTTATATAATAATTAATACTATTTATTTAATGCACACACCATTTAAGAAACTGGTGATGATTTGTCAATAAATTTGGAAGAAAGTTTCCGCTGCAATTGTCAACAACAATTTTCACTAAACTCTCTTGAAGAATATCCAGCAGGTTAACTCAAAACTGAGCGTGGATAAATTCAGGATTGTTAAATGATCAGAAAATATCATTCGTAGCTTGCGGATATAGTGACAGTATCTTGATGCGGAAATCTGCCATCACAGGCTTCATTTCTCTACTCATCTAATGGCTCATCCGGATTTTGATCACCTCTGTCCAGGAAATTGAACGTGAACATTTTATCCACACTGCATCTTGGCGGAGGTCAAGAAAGTGTGTAATTTGACAAGACGGATGTACTCGGAAAATATGGTAGAGGGATGAGAGAAGAATATATGACGATGTTGGATCTGCCAGGGTGTACTGTAGTGGATTGTGTACTGGTGTTACTTAGAAGTTTATAAACACTATTTCTCATGATTGGTAAATAAAATCACAATTTTAACCAAGCAAATGTCCGTTTGCTGGGCCAGGTCGTGCCATGCATGTGTATGCATGTGCATGCATGTGTGTGTGCATGCGTGTGTGTGTATGTATGCATGCATGCATGTGTGTGTGTGTGGTTAAGGAGAGTGTGGATTGGTGTAAGGAATGTGGGGAGTGTGTGCGCGTGTGTAAGGGTGAGTGTATGAGTGCATGTGTTAGATTGGTTTGGGTCTGAGTGTGTGGGGGACACAGCTTAAGAGAGATGTGTGGACATGATTCATCAGGTGATGATTACAGATTAAAACAAAATTTGGCAAATCTGTCCCATTTAGAAATATCTGTTTGAGTTATGACAAAGTACTGACAGTCATGGCCCAATATTGTTAAATTTTCAAAGCATTGAAACCTATCGAGAAAATTCATCAGAGGTATGGTTTTTTTTTCTAATATAGTTTGCACCCAGCTTGGTGGGTGGGATCATTTGAGACAAGCTACCACCCATGTACACCTAGTATGTCAATAGGGGAATTCCGTTTTGGCCATCCCCCCCCCCCCCCTATCTCGATCTTACATCTCCAGTCAGACTTCGCCCGTGTTGGGATCAATCGATCCATGACCTCCATGACTATCAACTTGCCAAAAACTATACAGGTAAGCTGTTGAATATTTTGAAACTAATTTGACTGGGTGCTGTTGCAACAGCACCCAGTCAAATTAGTTTCAAAACTTCAACAGCTTGTTTATTAAATATTAAAGACATGCAATTCATACAACAATGCTTTAGACCATCACCAGTCATGTGTTCGTGATGAACTTAATTACGTCATTCGTGACGTCAATGATTCGGACATCATCGTCAACATCATGTAGTTGATTGCAACGTCATATAATAGATGGATAAACTGGAAAAGTTCATGTGACCTAGTTTCTGGAAAATTTATAGTTAGCGAAAACTGGACATTTAATCGCAGCATTAAGTATTGTAGCGGGACGGATCAGCTTTTATATTGGGGGTAATAGAATTTTATTCTCTAGATCATATTCAACTTACACTAGAATTAAAATGCTGATGAATATTTTGAAAATAAATGTACTTAGATTAAGCAGTAACAAATTTCAGTATAATTGTTAAAAAGATATTTTGTAGTCATAATATAAAAATCCCTTGAATTTAACTAATTTGTGGAATTGAAGAGAAAATTTAAAACTTTGTTATCTTCAGAGTTTCATCACATCTGACATTTATTTAAATTCACTCAGGTAAATCTCAGGTAGAATAATTAAACAAAATAAATTAACACCTTTGCCATGAGTCACATTAACCATTTAACCCTTTAACACTCATATCAGCCAAAACTGGCTTCTGCAGTGTTCTTGGGAAATGTCCATTTGTAGACCATGAGAAGACTATTTTTTTTAATTTACCACTGGAATGACTGGCTTGATAACCGAGCCAGTCATTCCAGTGGAAAATTGTCTTCTTTTGGTCTGAAAATTTACATTTCCTATGAGAAAATTGAAATTTTATTGAACAAATTTAAGGTTTAAATGGTTAATAGTCTTACTCTGAATCCTGGTTTAATTATGCGTGTTTTATGTGGGTGATGGGCCAGGTTAAACATGCAACATTGTAAATCACAATTATGATCTTGCTTGTATTTCTGTGGTTAAACATTCTTCACTTTATGTAAAATGTCAGCTTATATTATTAATTTCCATGATTGAGGCTAATGGTTTATTTTGAAAAAAATTGTTCCCGTGAATTGTTTTTGTCTATGAAAGCAAGAAATCTACATTCAAATTAAGTGCATGGGCACTTGTCCCGTAATCCCACTCTGATGTCAATATTCTATCTTTTACCATGTCAATAGCAAAGAAACTGGTGTACTTTTTTCAACACTTTGGTGGATGATGCACCATCTTCCAACAAATTTCTTGAAAACTGTTCGCCAGGTCATCTTATAATTTAATTTGAAAATTTAAAAATCTTACATCAGTGTAGTACGGGTTAACATTCTTGCTGTCAATGAGTTGAGATGTAATTTTTGTGTGTCTTGTTAAATTATGAAAATACTATATGTTTACAATTTCATTTAGTCTGAAATAAATTTAGTTCAAGAATTAAATTATATTATGTCTCAATTAGTCACTCTGTCAGTACCGGATAACGCTAATACTCAAGTCGGCAAAAAAATGCTTCTGCACTGGTCTTGCGAAATGACCATTTCCAGACCATGAGAAGAATATTTTTGAAAATTTACAACTGAAATAACTGGCTCGATAACCGAGCCAGTTGTTACAATGATAAATTCTAAAAAATAACCTTCTCTTGGTCTGTAAATGGATATTTTCTATGAGTATTTAAAAATTTTATCGTAAAAAATATACTTTTTACGGAAATTGCCAGTGAACAGGCTTAATATGGCCAACATTGGGAGCGTCATTCCAGTGGTAAGTTTTCAAAAGTTAAGTATTCTCTAATTGCTGTTTTATAAATTTGCCTGCCAATCTTGTCATGTAAGGGGGTTAAATCAAAGCTGGAGGCCAGGGAAATGATGTGAATATTTTCTCCTAGTTTTCAGGATGTAACTCTGATGGAATTCAGATAGAGGCGACATTATATTATAATAATATAACCTAGTGAGCGAACGCTTAACAAATAATACTGATAGAAAAATCTACATGTTACCCAGAATGAATTTATGATAATTTCTGTTTGAAGATCAACATTATGGTATTGACAGCTTGCCTATCAAATAACCATCCATTACCTGACTCATTTACGCTATTGACAATATGTCAAAATGTTCTGTGGATAATTATTCGTTACTCCCTCAATGCTATAATTGACGCTTATTTCCAGCAGAACAATTCCACTGTGGTGTTGAATAAAAGTGACATCTTTGTGTTAGTGTCAAATCGGTTCTACCAGAAGGTTAAGTACCATTACTGTATTGTATAATTGCTTTGACAGTATATACTATCTATTTGATAGTTAAACTACTATTGATGGTTTTGAAAATAATTTGACTGAAAATTGTTTTCAAGATAGTTGGTAGAATTTTTGATTACTTCGGTTGAAGGCCATGTTTTACAGAAATCATTTTTATGAAGTGATGAGGGGTTTGTAGATTTGTTAGCCATTTACTGGCTAAATTTGGTCGAGAATATTAAAATGTTTGCCTAATGAATTCCTATTGGCAAGCCAAGAGAAGACTATTTTTGAAAATTTACCACCATGGAAAGACTGGCTCGCTTATCGAGCCAGTCATTCCATTGGAAAATTTTCAAAAATATTCCCAGTCTACTTCGTAATTTATGAACATTTCTCTGCTGTGCAAAAGCCATTTTTTGGGGTGGACTGCGCGATATAGTTATTTTAATTGTTTGGTTCATTGTATATAATAATCTCAGATCTGTTAAGAATTTTTTGTGTAATTTCTTAAGAATTTTTATGACGGTTGTCTTATCTTGAGTTTATTTAAAGATGATAAAGAACAAAGAACTATAATGAAAGAAGGCAGTTTAAATGAAGTTTGAGCTAAATTAATATTTTGTCTGATCTTGCTGGCCTAAGAATTTCACAATGGCGCAGAATATAGGTACCCTTGTGCATGCCCATGCATGCATTCACGCACTCATACATGCATTGTTTGCATGCACACACGCACGCACACGCACGCATGCGTGGAAGGTGAGGGGAATTTGTAAATAATTCTTTTCCAGAATGGCCCTGTCCTAAAGTGATATTGAATAAATACAAGGAAGTTATTTTTTCCAGTTGATTATTCTGAAAGAAATTTGACTTCTATTGCTGCCTAGAAATAATTTTTTTAAGGAATAAAAAATTTAGCGCATTAAAATACAATCAATAAAATTCATCTTGACTAATGTGTTATTGAACTCTTAACCCTTTAGTAGCCATTCTGGCCAACAACAACTTCTGTAGTCATCTTAACACTTTCTCCACTGATTCTCCATAGATCTCATTTTCAACAGGAAAGCTGTTTAATATTTTGAAATTAATTTAACTGGAAGCAGTTACTGCCTGCGGAATAGGTTTTATATCATAAAGAATATACTTTTTCAGGGATTTATTGATGAAGGGTTAATCCTTTAACGCTCAAAGCGGCCAAAAACGGCCTTTGTAGTGGTCTTGGGAAGTGTTCATTTGCAGACCAAGAGAAGACTATTTTTGAAAACTTACCACTGGAATGACTGGCTCGATAACCGAGCCAGTCATTCCAGTGGTAAATTAAAAAAAATAGTCTTCTTGGTCTGCAAATGGACACTTTCTCCGAGAAATTGAAATTTTCTTGAAGAAATTTGAGCTTTAAAGGGATAAGAAAGCTCGATTTGCAAACAAAGAGGAGTTTTGAAAATTTACCACTGGAATGACTGGCTTGATATCCGAGCCAGTCATTTCAATGGTAAATTTTCAAATCTAATCTCTTGATCTCCAAAAGGATATTTTCTATCACAAAATTGAAACTTTCTTAAACAAATGATTGTTTAATGTTTTGAATGGTCAGTTATGGATAGAGATGGAGTAAGTCAAGTCCTGTCTCAAGTACCTGTTCACATAAGCTCTAATGTACCCTAATGGATATATATCATAATGTGCCCTAAAGAGTAGATATCATAATGTAACTTAATGGATATATATCACACCTGTGAAACACCTCTGATTTATCAGAGCCAATATATATATATATATATATATATATATATATATATATATATATATATATATATACAATGTATATATATATAGGATGAGAATTTAGAAACGCTGATGATTGACAGTGACAGAGCGATGTTTGCACGATAAACATTTCAAACAATTAGCATGATTTTCGATCTGTGATTGCATATTCATGTACGTTTAGTCACCAGGTTCCCGTTAAGTGGAGTGATTACCGTAGGTCTGTATATTGATAACAGATATTGAACGGTTTAACATCCAGGTCGGCCAAATATAGCTTCTGTAGTGGTCTGAAGACAGGTTCATTTGCAGAACAAGAGAAGACTCTTTGAATATTTAAAACTGGAATGACTGACTCGATAAGCAAGCCAGTCATTCCAGTAGTAAATTAAAAAAAATTAAATTTTCTTGAAATGCGTTGAGGGTTAAATGGATAACGATGGGTTTTTTTGTGGAATGGAGGAATATTTCAGCGATTTCATTTCAGAAATACCTGCTGCGTCTCGATCTCGGCATGACAGTCCATGTTATTATAGTGAAATATTTTGAAACTTATTTGACGGGAAATTCGATCACATGTAGCCTAGTAGCTATGAACATTATTAAATTTGACATTTAATTTTAGCCAGCAGTTCTTCCATTTAATTAAACTTTGACACTTTAATGGACAGCTTGACCTTTAAATGGATACAAAATATTTAACGCGTTATATCTGGAATAAATTTAAGTATATTTTAATCGCCCCTAGAAAGGAAATAAAGGCAAGCTAGAGAATATTAACTAAATGTTTTAAAATATAAAATAAAATAAAATAAATTAAATAATAATTAACAAAGTGGTTTGTTTTAGTTAGTTTTTTAAATCCTAAAAATCACATTTAGACACATTGTTTATAATGTAAACAATTCAGCTGTCCAGAGTAGCCATCTATCATCTGACTTCATTATTAGCTAATTAGTGGCGTGGAAGATGACGCCATAATCATTACGTCATAAATGATTCTATTAGGCCCATCTTTAACTCTTAATAGTTTGACACGTTGTATGTCTACTATTTAATAAACATGCTGTTGAATATTTTGAAACTAATTTGACTGGACGCTGTTGTAGCAACAGCGGCCAGTCAAATTAGTTCCAAAATATTCAATAGCTTACCTGTATAGTTTTCTGGAAATTTATAGTCAGGGAGGTCAGAGATCAATCGATCCCAACACGAGTGAGGTGTGGGTGGAGCTTACCTAGAGATGGACAGGGCACCGCTAAAAATGGATAGGTCCATTGTGCGATTAATGAGCTCTAGTTGTCCGCCTTTGTCCGAATGTAAAAATATGTTGGATCGATTAGGATTGAACAAACGAATGAATGAACAACAAAGAAATGAACAGTGTACCTGTATGACTGGCTCTGTCAGTTCTGTGGTCAATTTTCAAAAATAGTCTTCTTTTGGGCAGCAAATGGGCATTTCTCAAGACTCCTTGCAGAAACCGTTTTTTGCTGATGTGAGTGTTAAAGAGTTAAATTTAGATTATAAGAATTCATGTTTCAAATTTTCAAATCAATTCCAGCACACATGAAAAGGGGGCGGGGCTTAATTAGAAATGTAGAAGTGGGGGTTTGGGCGGTGGTGGGGGGGGGGGGGGGTTTAGTGATGTACGGTGGTGGTGTGTGTGTGGCATAGCTAGAAATAGATCCCTTGATTGAAGGATTAAAATACTGGTATCTCCAAAATGAAAGGCGTAATGGAATATTATATGTTATTATCATATGCCTTGAAGGCATTTTCCCAGTCTTCCACTTAACACTTTAACCCTCGAATTTGTTAAAAAAAAATTACAGGACAATTCCGGGATGATAAAAAGTGTGCTTTATTTGAAAGATTATTACAAGTTTAATAAAAATGCGCCAGAATAATAACCAGATAGAAATAGCGTAACCAACTATCGCTAGATAAAGTCGGTAAAATTGAAAATATTTCGCACATCTGGGCGCTGCCATTTTATCGCGTCTAGCGATGTCAGCCCCGCACCACCTCTATTGCTATGACTGGAGGAGCGAGGCCAATAGGCGCGGGTATATATTTTAAGGAAGTATACGTAAATGATAATAGCAAACGAACCGCTGATGCGATTCCAATGATTCTAGGATCTCTAAATAGGTAGATTAATATGATATAATGGATGTTAATATCGGACAAGAGGTTCAAAAGACTGGAATATATAAAAAAAATTATTCATCTAAGATACGATCTGAGAATATATTATCGTTTTTTTGTGGTAAAATTCAGCATGATGTGTTTTTTGTCTCGCAGACTCTATCTTTGCGTATTGTTATTAAATTGGAGTGTGCTTAAAGCTGAAAGAAATGGCTATTTGCCTGACGAATTATAATTTTGCTCACATAAATATTGCCAGATATATCACCAAATGAATTAACATTTTGACATAAAATCTTGGAATTTTCATATTGCCCCGCAAGCTGTAGTAATTTCAATAATTAAGATATTTTGATGGAGTTTTTCCCGTTGTGTGATAACATTGTAAAGCTTTGGCGCAGTAAATTCTGTCATTGTAGCTGTAATACTCATTCTGATATGTGATGATGGATAGAGCGGATCCTGAAATTTGTGTTTGAAATTTTGCTGGCTTAGTTTTTCCCGCGGAGTGTATCTTTTGACCCACTAGGCCGATTCTAACATCTCTAGCATTGGATAAATCTTCGAATTTGCAGCTACCGGTAGGTATCAGAATTCTTACAATCGGTTCTGTGGTTCCGGCAATATTATCATATCATATGTTTTCTTGGAATATATATTTACACTGCCTGCGCCACACGCTGTAACGGTATCTTGAGTCGGCTGAATAATTTGACAATACGCACGTGTCAACTGTGCCACTTCATTTAACCCTTATCGCGTGGTGTAAAATGTGTAATAAGCCTACTTACAGAAATAGTGCTGGGGCACATTTTGAAGAAAAAAAGTATTGCTGGAACGTGTTGCTGTCGCGCACCGCAATGACTTGCAGCATCATTGTTATCAAAATGAACATATTCTGATAGGCTAGAGAAATGGAATATATGCTTCAGCGGTCGAGGGGTTAACGATTCCTCACCGACTTCGGTTACTGGAATTACTTGAAAAACTTACTAGCTTAACTGGACAATGTCCTAACGATTACAAATTAGCACATGTTAGGCCTTCATGCATATACATATTTACTGTACAGCCTTCGTGCTCGGCAAGGATAGCGTGACATCTCACTCTCGTTGCAAGAAAATGGCGCCGCCCGGGAGATAAAATAATCCCATGTTTACGATGGTATAATTACTCATGTTATTTGTCTATTGTTTTTATTTAGGATCCAATATGTTAGTCATCATTTATAATGGTCTTTCAAATAAAGTACACTTTTACGAATCCCGAAATTGTCCTTTAAATTTTTTCATAAAATGTCCATTTGGAGACCAAGAGAAGACTATTTTTGAAAATTTACCACTGGAATGACTGGCTCGGTTATCCAGCCAGTAATTCCAGTGGTAAATTTTCAAAAATAGTCTTCTTGTTGTCGGCAAATGGACATTTCTCAAGCCCACTGCAGATGCCGTTTTGGCTAATATGAGAGTTAAAGGGTTAAACCACACATATAATAAATTTATTTACATATTAATTTTTAAATCTCTCGGGCAAGTTGTACAGTAATGTAAGCTACAAATCATCATCAAAATTATTGCCCTTTTTCATGAGTCTGTCAAGCAATATAGGTCAGTATTTTGAGTGTGGACATAGTAAGCCTTTGTTTATTTGATGTTTTCAAGTGAAAATAGGCAGAACTAAAGAAGCCAATTAATTTGAAGAAGCCTGTGAAATGTTTTGTGTGTCTAAGCCACCTATAAATTAACTGGATATTTGTCCAACAAATGATTTCTTATTTTCTAAGCTATTTAAATGGTCAAGCCAGCCAAAACAGGCCTCTGTAGTGACCTTAAGGAATGTACATTTGCAGGGCAAGATAAGACTATTTTTGAAAATTTATCACTGGACTGACTGGCTTGATAATCGAGCCAGTTATTCCAGTGATAAATTAAAAAAAATTGCTGTATCTTGGCTGGCAAATGGGCATACACTGGGGAAAAAGTTCAATTTTTCTGAAAAATCTTGACCATTTAAGGGTTAAACTCTTTCAACTCTAGTGACCAAATAAGTTGTTTGAGATGTTATTAATTTTCGTTATTCATTTTTAGGTTGAATACTTTGAAACTGACTCAACTGTAATATATTTATGCCTATATGCCTATAGGCAGCAATTATGTTCAGTCAAATTAGTTTCAAAATATTCAACAACTTAGCTGTATGATATTTTTCATACGATATTAAGATACTGGGAATTTGAAGATGAAAAGATGATTAAGTAAATTAAGTCCTGAGTTTAACACTAATGGTTCAAGATTATTTAAGAAATTCTAAGTATATTTACACTGTAGTGAATGAGTGTCCATTTACAGGGCAAGAGATAACTGTTTTTGAAAGTTTACCACTGGAATGACTGTTATTGAACCAGTTATTTCAGTGATGATTTTCCAAAAATAGTCTTCTCTTGACCTGAAAATGGACATTCCTGAGGCCTATAATGAAGAATTTGAACCCTATGAAGCACATATGTTGTAAAAAGAAGGTGAATTATTCTTAGTTTTGAAACCAATATCTCTGAGTATGTAATTGTTTATGAATAAGTAAAGCAGCATGAATAATGTTTTCATGACATTCCACAGTATTTATATCTACTTCGCTTCTGTGAAAAACAATTCATGAATCCATTTCCTCACTCCATCATATGATACCATAATCAACTATGCGATGTGTATGATGACATCATAATCATGATGTCATGGATGAATCGATTAAGCTCGTCTTTAACGCTTAATAGTCCGACACGTTGTACGAATTGTATGTGTTTGCTATTTAAGATACATGCTGTTAAATATTTTGAAACTAATTTAACTGGACGCTGTTTCTGTCAAATTAGTTTCAAAATATTCAACAGCTTACCTGTATAGTTTTCTGGAAATTGATAGTCAGGAAGTTAAGAGATTAATCGATCCCAACATGAGCGAGGTGTGGGTGGAGCTTGGGTAGAGATGGGCGGGGCATAGCTAAAACTGGAAAGGTACATTTACTTGGAATTTTAGTATGATAAGGGTTCAATTATGATTATTATTATCCACAGTAGTTTATAATGATATGACATTAAATATTTGCTTTTGGACTGAAAGATTTCTAGATGAAAAGCATTAACCATTTAACACTCAAGTCGGATAAAACAGCTTCTGAAGTCGTCTTGAGAAATGTCCATTTGCAGACCAAGAGAAGAGTATTTTTGAAAATTTACTACTGGAATGACTGGCTCGATAACCGAGCCAGTCATGCCAGTGGTAAATTTTCAAAAATACTCTTCTCTTGGTCTGCAAATGGACATTTTCTATTGAGTATAAATTTGAGGATTAAGACGTTAAATTAGTCTTATTCTCAGTATACGGTATTATAATGATATGACTTATTTACTTTTATAATGAAAACATCTTTTAGAACATCTTACCAGATAATGCTTGAAATTCCACTGTCTCACTTTCAAGACAACTAAACAGGGAAGCTGGTAAATATTTTGAAACTAATTTGACTGGAGCAATTGTAGCAGCAATATGGCCCTGTCAAATTAATTTCAAAATAATTTACACAATTTTCTGTACATCATAAAGAATTTATCATTTCTGGTGTGTGAGGGTTTAATTGTTAAAGCTCCCACATCCTTCTTCAGCAAATAAGCAAAAGAATGGAATTGATTGTCCAGAATGGACACGATTGTCAGTTATTTATGACAAGTGAAAGGATAAATGTTTGTTTAAGTTGGCTTAGATATTTCACTGTGTACAAGCGGTGATTGAATGATAATGACTCGGGTAAGTTGATGGGAATAATACCAGAAAATCACACAATCATCAGATTTATAAGCTACATATATATTGTCACTTAACTTCACTACTTTCAATTTGATATTGCACAGCTGGCATGGGAATAAGCATGATAGAACAATTGTTAAACTTTTGGTGGATGAGGACATTATTTAACATGGTTTGGTTCATGGCATTAGCACCCTTCCCCACTCCACCCCCACCCCCTCACAGTGAGATTGTGAAACGTGGGCCTCTATTAAGAGAAGTACCATTAGAATGCCTTAATAATAAAATCAGCATGCATTAATCATTTGGGATGGGAGGGGGAGGATCGCTTGTAATGGTTCTTCTCCACCCCACCCCTCCAAAACAAAACAAAACAAATTTTCTCTCACCCCTCCCCCTCCACCGCCAATGCATTTGAATAGATGTGCAAGTTCCTGTGCGTCATGGAGATTTTACCTGTTTAATAGTCAAGATAATGATGCTAATTAAATGGCCGCTATTGCAATACTGGAAATGACTATATTTAGATCCGGAACAGATTTCTAAATTTAAGCTTGTTCATGTTCTTATTTTTGTTGTCGTTGTTGTTGTTGCTCGTGTAGATGATAGATAGACAGATTTATTCACACAGTTGACCCTTGAGTGCAAATGGTTACACATAACGTGATATGGTGGACAAATCAACTAAGTGCATTACAATTGCGAGAACATATTCAGTCTCATTTTATATGTTATTAAATCAGTAATGTTCGCAGGCTAATTTGATTCATATACATCTGGACCACCGCACCAGCCACGGATCCATCAATGAACCACAGGTCGATTTCCTTAGCAGACAAAGGGACACCTAGGTATTTGGGCTACATTATCAAATGCTCAGGTGTGCTGTCCGCGGAAATCGACCATAGTCCATCAACATACCGAGGGTGGTCACACGATAGCCCGATTTGCAACTAAGATACTGATAAACGAAAACAACATCACCGCACACACACACACGCACACACGCACACACACACACACACGCACTCACATGCACGCACGCAAGCACGCTCGCGCACACATACACACTCTCCCTCTCTCTCTATCTCTCCATCTTTCCTTCTCTCTCTCTCTCTCTCACCCACACTCAGACAGAAGTATAATGCCATTTCCTAATGTAGATGTGGACATTCTGGTTCATTTTCGTGTTGACCTCAATCAGTTCTTACCCAAAATCTCAGTGAATTAATGCAGCGGGGCGAGAGAAGACACCCCCCCCCCCCCCAATATTTCAAACTTCACCTATTCTAGGGGTGACCGCCATCATTTCACTGGCCTGCTGAGTTTTAGGACAAATTTTGAAATCGCTACTCCATTAGCGCTTTCACTGATGAATTGCCTATGTCTTATTTTGAAAGCAACCATACAGGAAAGCTGTTGAAGATTTTGAATTTAATTTAACTGGAAGCCGTTGCTGCCTTAGCCAGCAATATGGCTTCCAGTTAAATTAAATTCAAAATCTCCAACAGCTTTCCTGTGTGGTTCCAGTTAAATTACTTTCAAAATATTCAACAGAATTGGGTTTTATTGTATAAAAAATATAGTTTTTCAGGGATTTGTCAGTGAAAGGGTTAATAAGGAATGTTACAAATTGATGAAACTTGAGGAAGATATTTTTAAGCTGGGAGATATTCTAAGGCTAACAAATCAACATCATTATCATTACAAAGCCCAATTTTCTATTCATCACCCAGGTGGGTTTTATAAGGGCCCCCACCCCCACCCCACCCTTATATGTAAAAATCCCTTCTCATCCATTATTGATAAACTGAGAGCTCGATAAAATCCATCATATTCTATGGGTAGCTCTTGATATCATTACGGAGCCCGATCTATTAACCCTTTGATTGTCAAATTTGGTGGAGAAAATTTAAATATCTGCCTATTGAATGTTCATTTACAGGCCAAGAGAATAGAATTTCTGAAAATCTATCACTGGAATGACTAGCTCGGTTATCGAGCCAGTCATTCCAGTGGTAAATTCTGAAAAATTCTATTCTCTTGGCCTATAAATGGACATTCCACAAGATGATAACAGAGGCTGGTTTTGGCCAGTAAGGGTTAAACTTTAAAATCTCTATATTCCTGCATTATTGATGAACTGATTTCAATAGAACATGAGAGGGATACTCTATTTATATTTCTTGACATCAGTAGATTTTCAATTCCCTGTCCTGCTGGGTTTTACTAGGGTGGCCCACTCTTAAATTTTTTAAATTGCTACTCCTAGATTGAGGAGTGAATCGCGATAAAAATTGATAGGGATATTCTATCGGTAACTCTTGACATCATATCGGAGCCTGATTTTCAATTCACTACTCTGCTAGTTTTAGTATGGTTCCCCACCCTGGATTTTTAAATCACCGCTCTTCCGTTATTGACAAATGGAACTTGATAAAACTTGAGAATGGTGTTCTATGGGTCACCCTCGACATCATTACCAGGAGCAATTTCATATTTAGTGCCATACTACTTTAGAAGGGTGCCCCATCTTTAAATTTTAAATTGCTACTGCTCAGTTATTGGTGAATGCGTCGTGATGAAACTTTAAAATGTTCTATTAGTGGGCCACTCTCGACATGATTATGGAGCCAGATTTTCAATTCATCCGCTGACCTGCAGGGTTTTAGAAGGTGTCCCACCGTTAAATTTAAAATGGCTACTCTTCCGTTATTGGTAAACATATCTAGATCAACCTTGAGGGGTATTCTAGCTAAGTTACTATTTAGCCCATAACTGAACCAATTTTCCATTCCCTGTGTGTCCTTAAATTTTTTAATCTCTGCAAGTTGTGGAACGTTCCAAATATTTAAAGCTTGTAGGAGCTTTTTTGTAGTTTGAAAATTTACCACTGAAATGACTCACGCTTGGTTATTGAGCCAGCCATTCAAGTAATAAATTTTCAAAAATATCCTACTCTTAGCTAATGCAAATAGACCTTCCTCAATATTGCTGAAGAATCCATTTTTGACCAGCTGGGACATTATAAATCATTAACCATCAGTCCTGAGTCTCGCATTAACACTTACCACTCTGACACAAAAAATTATAATTTTCAAATTAACGTAAATGCTGTACTGGAATTTTCTAAATCAGGAAGTCGGCCAAAATCCTCTTGCATGGCAAATTTTGAAGTTGAAAAATCTAATGATTCTGTTTTTATAGCTGATTTGTATCAATCAATAATCAAGTACAGATCATGTCGAATACATACTTATTCACACATTGCATAAATTTGTCACATTAATAACATATACACAAAATTACCCTAATACTTAACCCTTTCAACCATTACCCTAATACTTAACCCTTTCAACCATTAATTCCCCCATAGTACATTTTTAAGGCAACCATGCAGGACAACTGTTAAATATTTTGAAATTAATTTGCCTGGACAGCAACACTTTCCAGTCAAATTAATTTCAAAATATTCAACAGAATAACTTTTATAATGTAAAGAATTTACTTTTTTAGGGATTTATCGGTGAAAGGGTTAATGACCATTTGAGTATGGTAATATTTAACACCTAAGTAACAACTATTCATACAGATAAAACATAATGAGCAAAGACGACCTCTATTTGGAATTCAAATTAAAGTCATACATTAGTATTTATACTCACCTATTTAAGTAATTAGTGTTTATCCTCCATTCATCATTGTACCTGTCAGGTTTACTTTGAAGTGCTCATTAACGCCCTGTGACAGAGTGATGATAGCTGCCAGGCTCACATGGTCCTGAGTTTGTTCATTGAAATTTAAATACATGTCTGGCATTTTTGAAAAAAAATTCTTTTTCATTAAACCTGATTTCAAAATTTAACTCTTTGCGTCTTGTGTATGATAATTGTTGTTTATCTTGTAAACATTATTCTGAAAACTAATGGACTAAAAGTTGTTGCTGCTCATTAAAGCGTCAACAACTTTTAGGAAAATGTTTTCAAAATATTTTTTCATCAAATCTTACGTTTATCTTGCTTGGAATACAAGTTTTGGGACATAAATTTTAGGAATTTGTTGGTGAAATTGATTTGTGCGGGTGTGAAGGCAGGTGGGAATTATATAAGTAGACTCATACGCACTATTATTATAAGTATTAGCAAATATTTATGGATCACATATCTTTTAAGAAATCTGCTTATCAATATAATTTTCTATAAAACTTCTATCTATGAATAACATAGGAAATATGTGTGTGTCTGAATACATGCGCAAGTAAAACTTTAACCCTCGAATTTGTTCAAGAAAATTTCAAATTTTCTCACATAAAATATCCATATGCAGACCAAGAGAAGACTATTTTTTTTAATTGACCACAGGAATGACTGGCTCGGTTATTGAGCCAGTCATTCCAGTGGTAAATTTTCAAAGACGGTCTTCTCTTGGTCTGCAAATGGACATTTCTCAAGACCCATGCACAAGCCATTTTTGGCTGATATGAGGGTTAACAGGGTAAAGGATTGAATGAGACATTTAATACATCTTATGCAATACAAGAACAATCTGAGATTGCAGACCCCCGCCCTGCCATTTTTGTCACATTGTACAAAGTTTTCAGATTTTCCTGAATTTCTTTTTCGCGCCAAAAGTTCTGAAATCCTAGTGTATGATCACATCATTTGTTGTTTTAAAATTTGAGCCAAATTTAACCAGAAGTTTCCGAGATATCCATTGATCCAGAATTTGATCCGATCCCTATCGAGGGTCTCTTATCCAGATCACAGCAGTAAGTCATGAAATCCTTTTCCACGCCAAGTTTCTTCTTTGTGTTAAAATTTTAACCAAAGCATGTAAGTCGTTTCTGACAGACGGACGGATGGATGGACAGGATTGTAATACCTTCTTCTGCTTACGGGGGCGAGGGTAAAAATAACTTGATTAAGATGATTCTAGTCATGTCTGGTCCATGGCCAAGTTACATAACTAATTAGTCCTGTCGCATCTAACCTCATCAGATTTTCACATCCATTCATTTGTACTCAGACTAAACACAATTCTCTGTGTATGACCACTGACTGAGTCACACAATTGTTCCCAGCCTCTGGCAATCATTTCCAGACATATATGTGCTATTATTCATGCTTCAGATCATTAATTATAAATGATTAATCCTAATTAATTAGACACTAGCTCGTTAGTCATGCTCCTGTACCTGTGTAGAAACCATAAAGCGATGATAATAGAAGTTAGGATGAGGGGGTGGGGGGAAACAGAGCTGCTGGAACAATATTTATCTTGGTTGTTAATTTAGAAGACAGTATTTTCTTAAGAATATTATGTAACAATGGGAGGTAAATCATTTATTTAACCCTTTCATAGAAGAGATTTGTCAAGTACGCCAGAATGTGTGCTTAGTGAATTGCCCATCATTTTCACACCAAGAGAAGAATATTTGTGAAAATTTGCCACTGGAATGACTGGCTAGGTTATTGAGCCAGTCATTTTTGTGGTTAAATTTCAAACATCATACTATTCTCGTGGTCTACAAATAGACATTCCTCAAGGCCACTCTAAGGCGAGTTTTGGCAAGATTGGCTGTCAAATGTCTCTCAGTGCTTATAACCCTAAAATGTGAATTTAACATTTTAATACTCGGGTTTGTTTTAAAAAATTTCAATTTTCTCATAGACTATTTTTTTAAATTTACCAATGGAATGACTGGCTTGGTTATCGCGCCAGTCATTCCAGTGATACATTTTCAAAAATACTCTTCTCTTGATCTGCAAATGGACATTTCACAAGACCACTGCAGAAGCCGTTTTTGGCTGATATGAGTGTTAAAGGGTTAATGTTAAAAGGTGGATTCTTGCTTATAGTCAGTAGAATGATGATGGATTGCAGTTTGGAAACAGTATGGTTCAAAACTGTTGCTGCTGTTACGAAGACACGCCAGCTTACAATAAAATGGTACGTCAGCGGGTTATGCATTGGAATATAATAGAAATTTCTGTTGACAATTTGTTAAAAACTAATTATCTAACTGTCTGACCTCTGAGTTTTTGCAGATGACATATTCCAAGGGTTATATCTCTGAACATTTTGAAAATAATTTGACTGAAAGTTGTTGGTGGCTAAGCCACCAACAACTTTCAGTCAAATTGTTTTCAAAATATTCAACAAGTCAAGAGTTTTAGCTCTTTGCACCTATTGTCTGGTGGCTTGCATCAGCAGAGAGACAATTAAGAAACAGATGTTTACGTTTAATTACTAAATGATATTAATTTCACCACTTCACACATTACGCTGAATAAAAACAATATTTTGCTTCTCCTTACGCGGTTAATGATAAAAGCTTTAGTGGCCCTATATAACGAGTTCTTTATTGTCTAGAAACATTTCGGTTGAATAATTGATTCATTTCTGACTGGAAGTCATTGTTAAATCATCTTGTGGCTTGCGGTTACGTTTATTTCAAGATATCCAGCAAAAAAGTCTCTTATATTATAAAGAATTTGTTGTGTCTAAATCATAAAATTATTTAAGTCATTCATCATTGGAAGGCGCATTTAATTTGCTAAACATTTATCTATGATAGTTTTAGTTTGTACAAACTTTTAAAGCCTTAATTGCGTATTTAAAATACACCCGTGTGCCTAAAGTTTCAGGTTAAATCATGCGGACATTATGGTGTATTATAACCCCTTAATTGTCAACCCGGCCAAAGCCGGCCTCTGTAGTGGGCTGATGGAATGTCCATTTACAGGACAAGAGAAGACAATTTTTGAAAATTTACCACTGAATGACTGGCTCGATAACCGCAAATGGACAACATTCAATAAGCAAATATTTTAAATTTCTTGAGAAAATTTGACCGTTAAAGGGTTAGATATATAATTAACTTGATAACATTTTATAAAAATATAAATATTAACACAGAACTGTGTAGAAGATTAATTGACTAGAGCTTTCTTGTGATATATGACTGTAACTGTTTGTCTGCTGCAAGCCACCGGACAATAATTTAAATGGCCAATAACTCTGGACATGCAGAATATTTTGAAAAGAAATTTGACTGAAAGTTGTTGGTGGTGATCTGAATGCTTCATATAAAAAGTATAAAGAGTATTGTATCTGAGTCTAATAATGCGCTGATCAAATGCTAGTTGAGATGAAGTTGACTTTGAGCTGTGCATTGCAGCGACTCAGAGCGCAGCAAAACAGTGGCAAATAGGTGATCTAGGAGCAGTGAAACTACTGGTACAAAATGGCTGCTGTGGTATTATAGAGCCAGTATTGCAGAATCTATAAGGCAGTGGTTACAATTATGCAAATTAGGGCTGTACGTATTCTGCCTCAATTTTAGCAGCAATTCAGTGGCATCCAGTCAGGGGAATGCAGTGGTTATTGAGGCAGCAATGCAGTGGTTCCAGTGATGTAGGTGGACAGTGGCTTCCTCAATTTTCAAAGTTAGAACAATAGTATCAGGTAGCAGCTTCATGAACGTTCTCTGTCAAAGCTGTGGAATGGCGGTTGATCAGCTGTTTGAGCAGTGGGTTTTGTGTGTATAGAGCAGTGGTGATGCGGCGGAAAGCTGATTCACTACTGCTCTAGCAGTGGCAGTACAGTTGATTAGCAGTTGAGAAAAAATATTTCTGCTGTTTGAAGAAGATCTGCCATTTCGTAAGGATGTTGTTTACTCTTCACCTGAGGTTTTACCAGCCGTGATTTGTGAGTATTTTATACATTGTAGGAAGGTATTTTCCCAAAATAGGACAATGCAGTTATTAGAAGAAAATACACTAACTATCTAACACTCATATCAGCCAAAAACATCTTCTGCTGTCTTTAGAAATGTCCATTTGCAGACAAAAAGACTTTGAAAATTTACTGCTGGAATGACTGGTTCGATAACCGAGCCAGTCATTCCAGTGGTCAAGTTTTCAAAAAGAGTCCTTTGGTCTGCAAATGGATGTTTTCTATGAGAAAATTGAAATTTTCTTGAATAAATTTGAGGGTTAAAGGGTTAAGGATGTCCAGTGAATCATGCATGAGGTGGATATACACATTTAGCTATGTAATCCTTAGTAAGCTTTAGAACAGACTAACCGTCTTCCAGCTGAATTTCTACAGACTACATTTCCCATGGCGTTTAATTCTGTACCGGTTGAATATTTCGAAAACAATTTGACTGAAAGTTGTTGGTGGCTATGCCACCAACAACTTTCAGTCAAATTGTTTTCAAAATATTCAGCAGGTCCAGAGTTATTGCCCATTTAAGCTTGCAGCAACGAGACAGTTAAGTGATTCCTGAAAGTGTATGTATTTGTCCTATTTCCTTAGATTTATATCGCATTGGTCCGAGAAACTGAGCCGTTTCGCAGCAGGTCTTCTTCACAACAAGTCCCAGCGAGTGGTCGCATTTAGAACATTGCATGCGAATAATTAATATATGCGTGAATATTATGTGAACTTTATTCTTTGTCTGTTCTTGATTGCATCTGCACTCATTACCATTTTTCATTCTGAATTCCTAAAATGTGTCCGTCCGTCTGGCCTTATAAATATTTAGGAAAATAAAATATTTTAACCCTTAAACTCTTTAGCACTTATATCAGCCAAAAAATGCGCCTGCATTGGTCTTAAGAAACGTCCATTTGCAGACCAAGAGAAGACAATTTTAAGAATTTACCACTGGAATGACTGGCTTGATAACTGAGCCAGTCATTCCAGTGGTAAAATTTTCAAAAATAGTTTTCTCATGGTCTTCAAAAGTACATTTTATGAGAAATTTTAAATTTTAAAAACAAATTCATGGGGTAAAGGGTTAATGATCAAGATTGGTGAAGAAAATTTAGATTTTTGCCGAGTGAATTTTGATTTACAGGTTAGAGTACTATTTTTGAAAATTTCCATTATCAAGTCAGCGACATACGTCTGTCTCGAGACCACTGCATTGCCCGGAATTGGTCGACTTGTAAGATGACTGAGCAAATGTGACAAAATCGTTGTGAGGAGAAATATTATGCTTGTTAAATGATTTTGAAATTACTTGGATGCATGTAGTGGAATTGTAAAAAGTCATGCAGGATGCCTTCCAACCTGCCTTACCCAGCTGTGCCGGTAAAAGTAAATTATATTTACCCTCGCCAATAATGGAAGATGGTATTGCAGTCGGATCTGTGTATCTGTCTTTGTGTGCGTCCTAAGAAATGTATATAAAAAAGCTATTGATCTGACTTGGCTGAGATTTGAACACAATGAAGGAACTTGACATCCAAGATGATTTTCAGGATTTGGCTACGATTCAGGTAAATTTTATAAACCAGAGATCTAGCTCTGATCAAATTCTGGATCTATGGCTATCTCGGAAACTATTGGCCCGATTTCGTTCGCATTTGAACACAAAAGAGGGTGTGACCATAGACACTAATATTCCACAAGATTTGGCCGTGATCTGAAAAAAAATCTATAAAAATCCGAGCACTTTACAATGTAACAAACCGAGAGAATGAGGGTCTGCAATCTCTGATTTTCCTTGTTTAAGATATTCACCATTATTTTAGCAGGAAGCGATATTGTGTTTAATTCCTCTTGAAAAGCTGGTCACGGAATAATGATGCTGTCCCAAGACACGGATCATAACAGCTCTCCGTGAAACAATTTTCGCAAAGATTATCTGTCATTATGGTGATCAGATTTAACGCTTAATCATCAAAATTGGTAAAGAAAATCTAAATATTTGCTTTTCCATTCTCAATTTTCAGTTGAAAAAAAGAGAATTTTTGAACATTTACCATTGGAATGACTGGCACGATTATCGTGCCAGTCAATAGTGATAAATATTTAAACTTACTCTTCTCTTTATTTGCAAATGGGTATTTCTTAAGACCACTGCAGAGGCTGGTTTTGGCCAGCTTGCCCAGTGAAGGGTTAAAGAGAGTTGAGTGATTAATCACAAGTGATATTTCGGCAGTAAAAGTGTTAATGATTCACTAGAGACCTTCCTGTAAATTAGCATGCAAGCTAATTTATTTAATTGCATCCAGTGAACCTCCTCTGGGAATTTGAACACGCAATATACTTCTGCAAATGGCTTAAATGCTTTTCCAGTTTGTCACATAAAATCTTTTTTTTGATTTTCTGAATTTTTATACCTCAGCATAATAATTGCCATTGTATTATGAGATGGCGCTGGGCCGGCAGGCTCGACCAGGCAGCAGAGTGCTTTACGTATGATAACTCCAATCACTATTCATTTGATCGCTTAGAAAATTCATGGGGTGGTTGGACTAGGTCTTGACAATGATCCAAAATCCAAGATGGCCACCATCTACCAGCAGCCGTCATGAAAATGGGTTTCTGTATGATGACTCTGTTACTATAGAGTGATTGGACTAGGTCCTAAACCTATCGAAATTGACAATGATCCAAAATCCAAGATGGCCGGCAGAAAATTGGTTTCCGGATGATAACGCCATCACGGTTTATCAGATCGCTTTAAAACTTGATCGGGTGGAGGTTTGTGGAAGAAGGCTATCGAAATCCAAGATGACCGCCAACCATGAAACCATCATGAAAATTGATATATGACTGATAATTCTCCATTTACAATTTATTAAACCGCTCTGAAGCGTCATAGGGTGGTTCAACTAGCTCTGGGGAAGAAACTGATCAAAATCGATAATAATCCGATTACAGTTACCATGTATTGGATCGCTTTGAAACTTCATAGCCTTGTTGGACTAGGTCTGGAGAAGAAACATATCAAAATCGACGATACTTAGTAAGCCAAGATGGCCACCAGACAAGGGCATCCATCTTGAAAATTGGTTTCCATATGATAACTGCATTACCATTTATCATATCGCTTTGAAACGTCATAGGATGACTGGACTAGGTCTGCGGAAGAAACTTATCGAAATCGACAATGATCCAATATCTAGGACTGGCCCCCATCTTGAATATTGGTTTCCGAACAATTACTCCATGACCGTCTAGCCGATGGCTTTGAAACTTCATAGGATGACTGCATGGTCTAGCTCTGTGGAAAAAATCACTATTTTCTGTTAGCTCTCCTTCATTGCTTTCTCAACATAGCGAGGTATTATGCGCCGTTTACTGAGCTCTTGTTTTAGATTTTATGGAAGTTTTTATCATATCCAAGACCATAGTTTATGGTCACATTCTTTCTTGTGTTGAAATCTTAGCCAAATCTCACCAGCAGTTTCAGAGATACCTCTAGAACTGGAATTCGATTTGATCTGGATCTGGAGTCTTTTATCCAGATCATAGCCCAGCTCTGTAAATCCGCTTGCGGGCTAAAGATCATTAATGGTGTGTCAAATTGTATCCAAATCTGATTAGTAGTTTTTGAGATGTAGCTCTGCATATATACACCTGTGCAAAAGTTAAGCACCAGCAAAAACAATAGAACGTAGAAACATGATGGTACAACTAGGCTGCCATACTTTTTGTCCCCGCGTTAGCTGACATAATTCCCAGTACGAAATGCACATGCATGCATGACTTCACGCCGCTTGATGTCCGTGCGTGGCGGGAAACAGAACACGTGTTCAGTTATGTAAAAGTCCAGTTTGAGGTGTAGAACATTACATACAGATTTAGGCGACAAGATTAGGAATTTTGTGTTCATGACCATGGTTTATTTGTACAGAGAGAATTAGCTCTTGATTGTGAACCGCTATGGCAAGACGAAGGTTAAGTGATCGTGTGAAATGGCAAATCATAGGCATGCATACCACTGGTATGTCATGCAGAGAGATTGGCAGACAGCTGAACATTAACCATACTGTAATCAGTCGTTTGATTGCAAAACATGGGCAAACTAATGATGTGAAGGACAGGCCTAGATCTGGAAGACCGAAAAAGACTACTGAGCCGTAGTACGCCGTGTTAGGAGATCTCCATTCACCAACAGCAGAGTGCTCAGCCAGCAATGGGAAACGCGCAATAGAGTGTCAATGTCTACCGTCAAAAGGAGACTGTATGCTGCTGGCATGAAAGCTAGGAGACCTGTCAGACGTCCTCTCCTCACTGCACACCACAAAGAGGAGCGTCTGAGGTGGTGCAACGAAAGAAGACACTGGAACATGAGATCCTGGAGACGGGTACACTGGTCCGATGAAAGTCGGTTCCTGCTTCATGCCACAGATGGTCGGACTCGTGTATGGAGGTCCAGATGCACGGCGTACGGCCAACGTAACATCATGGAAGAAGTTCCATTTGGTGGAGGTTCCGTTATGATATGGGGGTGCATCTCATTTGATTGTAAGCTGGATCTGTTGACTGTACCTGGAACACTAAATGGACAAAGATATCAAGATTCCATACTGGATAGAGTTGTGGTCACTCATTTTGTAAATCATGCACCTGGAACCCACCCTATATTCATGGATGACAACGCCCGACCACATCGTGCTAGAGCTGTGCATGAATACCTCCGCCAGAATGCCATCGAAACCCTACCATGGCCAGCAAGGAGCCCTGACATGAACCCTATTGAGCATATCTGGGACATTCTGGGAAACATGGTGAGAAGGAGGGATCCTCCTGTGCAGAACCTACAGGAATTAACAGACGCACTCCATCTTGAATGGCAACGAATACCACAATGGCGTATCAGTCGGTTGGTGACCAGCATGAGACGTCGTGTCCAGGCCGTCATCCAGGCACAAGGTGGATATACGCGGTATTAATAATGACAGTCTCAAACTCGTGCACAGATGTTAAACTTCGTTTTCAGACACCATTAATGACAATCTAGCCACGTGTGTCAACTGTAGGGCAATAGTTGTCAGTTGTGTCAACGTAACCATATTCAGGCCTCGTTTTCAAGTTCAAACAAAAACATACAGTGTTTCCCCACCATCATAATCAGCATTCCTCTAGTTGCATTATTACCTCTTGCACTAAGATGGATGGGTACATAAATGTTTATGCTATTGCTTTCTTCATAGCACATGAATATACCCTCGCATGTGCGTAAAAATAGGGTGGTGCTTAACTTTTGCACAGGTGTATATATGTATGCATGCATATGCGCATGCAAGTACACAATCATGCATGCACTCACTCATGTGGCAAGCATGCAAAGAGACACAAAAAGACAGACAGACATTCCTATATGAATAAAGAAAATTTCAATTTTCTCATCAAAAAGTTCTATTGGCAGACTACAGGAAGACCCGGTTTTGAAAATTTACCGCTGGAATGACTGGCTCGCTTATTAAGCCAGTCATTCCAGTGGTAAATTTTCAAAAATGGTCTCTTGGTCTGCAAATGGACATTTCTCAAGACCACGTCAGAAGCCATTTTTGGCTGATATGACTGTTAAAGGGTTTGATTGTGCATTGTTCAAGTAGAACAAGAAAAACATGAATTAAACCAAATTGACTTTCTGAGCAAATACATGATAATTCTATTAAAAATATTTATATACAATTTGAAAAATAATATTGATGAGTCTGCTTTCCTGACCTTCAATCAATCAATATTTGACCCTGGCCATATACCAATCTCCTCACCTGCATCGTGCATTCACATGCCTGCACGTGCGAGCACATGCATACATGTGCACACATTGCATGTATGTATGCTATCTCACTTAATCATATACACTCTTTCATGTACCCTTCCATTTCACCCTCCACCCCCTGACCTTGACCTCATCGCTCCATTCTCTCTCTCTCTCTCTCTCTCGCTCTCTCTCTCTCTCTCTCTCTCTCTCTCTCTCTCTCTCTCGCTCTCTCTCCTCTCTTTCTCTATCTCGGTTTGACCGTAACTGGGGGGACCACTTTTTTCTCTCATTTTTTAATTTTAATTTCCTTCGTGTTTCTGTGTGTGTTGGCAAAATAAAAAATACTTCTAAGAGGGATAGCGATTATTACCATTAACTAAAAAAAGTGAGAGAACACTGTGGGGACGGTCCCCACACAGAGCGGGGACCTAGTGAGAGAGTCCACACAAATGTGAGAAACACTGTGGGGACGTAGTCTGTGATTGGCAGTTCATGCAATGGCAGCAGTATGTGGAGGGGAGATTACACCGCCGCCTAGTCTGTGCGCATGAGTGTTTATCATATCACGTGTTCGTATGTCTCGTACAATTTTTTTTTTACATGAGTGTGAGATAATTTTGTGGGGACATTTCAATGTGAGAGAAATGAAAAAACAGAAAAAAAATTGAAAAACATGAATCGTGGGGACACAAATTCTAAATACATTTTTTGGACGTTTCACGCTTATCCCGATCGTTTGAGCTACCGTAATTGTGGGGACAGGGCATTGTCCTTACTATCCAAGAATGTCCCCAAATTGTAGGTCCTAGACATGAAAATGTCCCAGGAATTACGGTAAAACAAGTTCTCATCTCTCTCTCTCTCTCTCTCTCTCTCTCTCTCTCTCTCTCTCTCTCTCTCTCTCTCTCTCTCTCTCTAGATTGCCATCTATTTATTGACATATTTATTCTAATAGTTTCATAATCTTGTACTAATGAGTTCTCTGTGTGTGGCGTGTACTGTGCATGCTCAATGTTTTCATTATTAAAGTTCAAGCTGTTTGAACAAGGTTTACCCATAATGCCACATTCGTGCCAATGTCCTATCCAGTCGTATGTGTATGCTATGCCACATTTGCTGAGAACATGTGGCTAACTATCGCCATGCTGCAAGCCACTAGAGAATAATTTCTTACTAAATATTTTGTAGACAATTTGACTGGAAGTTGTTGGTGGCTTAGCCACCAACAACTTTCAATTAAATTGTTTTCAAAATATTCAGCAGATTGAGAGGCCTGGAATATGTCAGATGCAAAAACTTGGATGGTTTAACATGGCTTCAATAACCTTGTAATGGTCAAATTTTGTCAAGAAAATTATACTTTTTGATTAGTCAATGCCCATTTGCAGGTTAAGAGAAGACTATTTTTACAAATTTACCTCTGTAAGCACTGGCCGTTTTAGGCACGTCGTAAATTTTTGAAAATAGTTTTCTCCTGTCCTGTACATGTATATTCATTAAGCCCACCAAAACATTGACATTTTTGGCTGATTTGGAGTTAACAGGGCCAGGGGGTTCTTTTATATGAATGAAACTACAGTATGTCAATTTCAAACATAGACCTATATAAATAAACATGGATCATTTTGAAATGAATTTAACTGGGGGCAGTTGCATAACCCTGTCTCATCAAATTGGAAGGAAAAGAAGGAGCATACGTATTCATCTTTGTCGAAATGTCACAAATTTGATCGATGCAGACACATTTATTAGGTATGAGTGACGGCTAAATATATATAGTATAATACAGTTGATTTAGTTTTTGATGATTTAACACCTTAATGGTCGAAATTGGACAAGAGAATCAAAATAATTGCTTTAACCATTTGCCGGTCAAGAAAAGTATATTTACCCCTGGAATTTTTCAAAAATAGACTTCTTGACCTGCAAATGGCCATTTCTCAAGACCACTGATACTTAGGCCAGGTTTTGGCCAACTTGACCATCGTCAGACGGGGTTAACAGCTTTATTCATGCAAGCCAGCTCTATCTTTTCATTTACAGCATAAGAAGTATAAATTTCTGTTAAATATTCGAGATTTACTTATAAATTCTGTTAAAACTTTTGAAATTTACTTTAAAATTCTATTGAATGTATTGAAATTTAAATTTAGGGCTTCGAATAAAATTATTTAAAAAATTATTCAGCAGATTTGTTCACTCATTGACTTGAATGGAAATATCAGGATTTTCAGGGATGAGAAAATTAACTTGAATTTACGTATATATACTGAGCCAAAAAAGTTTAGCAACAGGGAAGTTTGGTTTGTTGTATTAAAACTATGCATCCATTTATAACCAAATTTGCAGGCATGTTTCGTCAATGTAATGTCTCGCTGATCATGAAGAAATGCAAATCATTTCCTGTATTTCTTGGCCGCACGCTTACTACATGTGAAAATGCATTTTTCATGCACTGGGCCACATTGGCGGGTAGCGAAGGCAAAAATTCACCATATTGCAAAAGCAGATAACGAACGTTAACAGAAAACGCTTAAAGGTTTACCCTACCAAACATGGGCCGCCACCCATGGCTACCCGAAAATGAGTGCCATGAAGCAATGGGAAGACTAGCTGCTGGGCAGAACATTCGCGCTGTTGCTCGACATTTTAATGTTCACGCCACAACCATTTCCCGTCTCCACCAACGTGAGCAGGAAACTGGACATGTTAAAGACCGACCGTGATCTGACAGACTGAGAGCAACAACACCACAAGAAGACCGCTACTTAGTGACGTCATCACAACGTCACAGGTTTGAGACTGCGCCGCGGCTGTCCCGTAATTTGCACACCGCTACCGGCACTACAGTGCATGCACAAATTGTGCAAAACAGACTCCATGATGCTGGACTGCATGCCCGTCGTCCACTTGTTGCTGTTCCGCTTACAGAGCATCACATCGAGAATCGGTTTGCATGGGCAAGAACTCATCAGCGATGGCGTGCTCAACAATGGAGCCACGTTTTGTTCAGTGATGAGTCGAGGTTTTGTGTGGATGTGGCGGATGGTAGGCAACAGGTTTGGCGATGTTTAGGAGAACGGTATGATACAGCCAACATCATTCAGCACGACAGATTCGGTGGCGGCAGTGTCATGGTGTGGGCTGGAATCCATGAAAATGGCAAAACAGATCTTATTGTGATTCGCGGAAATTTAACGGCTCAATATTACTGTGAAGAAGTTGTCGCCCATGTTGTCATCCCTTTTATGCAGCATCATGCAGACTTTATGTTCCAGCAAGACAATGCCCGTCCTCATTCAGTTAGGGTCACCAGTGATTTCCTTGAGGCTAACAATGTTCCGGTGTTGGACTGGCCAGTGCGATCACCAGACCTGTCTCCTATTGAACACGTGTGGGACATTCTTGGCCATATGGTGTGTGAGAACTGTCCACATCTTCACAACGTGCGGGAGCTGGAAGCTGCACTGCTCAAGGAATGGGATGCGATTCCTCTTCGTGACATCAGGTGCTTAATTCGAAGCATGAGAAAGCGATGTACGGCGGTGGTTAATGCGCGCGGAGGTCACAACCAGTATTGACAGCTCAGTGTCATTATTTAAATTGGACCCTTCCATTGAATGATGCCGTGTTAAAGGTGCGATGCTAGCATTACAGTAACAAAAGACTGTTGTTCAAATTGGAAAATGACCTATCAATTAAATAATATGTTTGAATCAATTTATTGTTTTTGTTAAATAACATTTATACAGTAATATTCTCAGTGTGTCTAAACTTTATTGGTTCAGTATTGTGTAGTATATAGTATGTCTAAGAATAGTTTATGGAATAAAAGAAAAGATGGCCTGATTTGTCTGGCATGATGATTGATAATGTTGAGCCATGACAGATTCTGTCTCATGTAAATAAATCATTTTTACTGGTCTCAAGTTTTTCAGGAATTATGAGTTTAAACAATTATTTCATTATATTTATCAACGTATCCTTTGTTTGCTCAATTTTACTCTGTAAATTAACCAATTTACACCATCAAATTTGTTCAAGAAAATTTCAGCTTCCCCATAGAAAATGTACAATTTCAAAATAATTGGAGATTATTTTTAAAAAATTAGCGAGCAAATCATTCTAGTGGTAAAGTTTCAATAATAGTATTCTCTTGGTCTTCAAATATACATTTCACAAGTCGACAGCAGAAGCCATTTTTGGCAAGCTTGAGTGCTCACAGGTTAATATTATTATATACATGGTAATTTAACCCTTTGACTGCTGATGTTCCAGTATTGTAAATTTCACAGCAATCTTGTACATTATAAAACGGACGAATACCAGGATTTGAAAATTGAATTTGACTGGATGTTGTTACTGCCTTAACCCTTTCATGATGAAGACGACTAAAACCAGCCCTGCAGTGGTCTGGAAGAATGCCCATTTACACGCCAAGAGAAGGCTATTTTTTTTTAATTTACCACTGAAATGTCTGGCTCGGTAACTGAGCCAGTCACTCCAGTGGTAAATTTAAAAAAAATAGTCTCTTGGCCTGTAAATGGCCATCCAATAAGCAAATATTTTGGTTTTCTTGACAAAACATAGCCATTAAAGGGTTTACGGTGAAGTTACGCATCAAATAAATATATTATTGGCCAATCTCTGATTACAGTTGGTCGCTATGGCAATCATTTCTGCAGTGGTTTTATTTGATAATGATTGGTTAACATCAGGAGATATTATACATATGTACATTTTAAAGTACTTTAATGATTAAGCTTGGGTCAGACATGGCTTCAGCAATGGCCTTGAGAAATGTCTATTTGCAAACCAGACGACTGTTTTTAAAAGATTTATCACGGGAAAGTAGGAAAAATGCAACCATTATTGCTATGTGAGTTACTCATATGATTGCAGATTGTAACATTGGGCTCGACCCCCCCTGGCCGGGGTGGGGGTGGGGGTTGGTTGGGGGGGGGGGGGGGGGTTGGTGAGGGGTGTGGGGGGAGTTGGTGTATGTGGCGGCGGTGGTGCACAGAACACCAAAGCTGGTAAAAGCATGGGATTTAATTGTGATGGCATGCCATCGACTGCTACTAGTTTATAACTGCCTGATGCTTACTAATGTTTTAGTTGAGTTTGGATGCTTATCCTTAAGTTGTGGAATCAACTTATATACACTCCTATACCCTCCTATACACTCCTATACTCTCCTATACTCTCCTATACTCTCCTATACACTCCTATACCCTCCTATACACTCCTATACTCTCCTATACTCTCCTATACTCTCCTATACACTCCTATACTCTCCTATACACTCCTAGCGTGGTTAATTTTGCTACCGTCAGTCAACTTATCCCGGTTATGCTGCTAATGTGGCTATGGGTGTTTAGCTGAATTAGCAGTGATTATCCGTGATTTCCCACGATTTCCCACAGTTTTCTGTTTTTAAAATTTTTGTAAAATAGTGGTAAATAGCCGTGATCCTGATAACTATAAAGCAACCACTCCATGCAAGGACCGTGAATCTTATGAATCCATCAACTACATACAATGGATCACATCGGCATCAATCAAACTGTTTGGTAACCCCAAGCAACCATTCTGGTTGTCCAGAATAATTTACAATTGTGTTTAGTATGTGGTCATATGACCGCTACTGATATTAAAGCAGTTGTAATCTAACCGCGAGTGATCACAAGTCGGAATGTCTGTGTCCCACAGTCTCCTGGTGATTCCGATGAAATTTGATGGTCAAAATTGTGACTGGGTGCCCAGTCAAATTTGTTACAAAATATTCAACAGCTTCCCTGTATAGTTTTCAGGAAATTGATAGCTAGGGCATTCGGGGATTGATCAATCCCAATACGGCGAGGTGTGGGTGGAGCTTAGCTAGTGATGGGCGGAGCATAGCTAAAAATGGAAAGGGCCATTGTGTTGCAAGGCGATCAAGCTCAGGGGCACTGAAAATTAATTTCTGCAAGTGGGAGTCAAATTATAACAACCCTGTTTTATAATGGTGACCACCCTTATGGAAAAAGAGTCCAGGAGTCCCTGACTGAAAAAGACTCCTGTGGTAGGGGGACTGAAAAGGGATTGATTTCGCTGGACTGAAAAGGGACTTGTATGACGTAGTTAATTTACTGGGTGACTCATTTGACTCTTAAATTTCTAATAATATATGGGGACTGAAAAGGAACTCAATATGGGGGTTGCAATACTAAATTGAGGACTGAAAAGGACTCCAAAAGGGTGTCCTTAGGAGTCCCCCTTACGAGTCCCTTTTAAGTTCCGGACCGAAAAGGGACCCCTTAAACGACACCTTGGGAGGCTGAAAAGGTAATTAAAAGGGACTTAACCCTTTCACGATGAAGCCAGCCAAGACCGGCCTCTGTAATGGTCTTGAGGAGTGTCCATTTGCAGGCCAAGATAAGACTATTTTTGATAATTTACCACTGGAATGAGTGGCTCGATAACCGAGCCAGTTATTCCAGTGGTAAATTTACAAAAATAGTCTTATCTTGGCCTGCAAATGGACATTCAATAAGTAAATATTTTAATTCTTTGACCAAATTTCGTCATTAAAGGGTTAAAAAGGGATGAGATTTTTTTCTGTGGTGGTGGAGGGTGGTGGGGGGGTGTTGTGTGGGCAGTATGTTGCAATATTGCGACCAAAATTTCACACTTATCCATCGTACTGAATCCCAGAAGAGCAATATTTATACAAGTGTCCTAAGTGAGACAGATCAATATTAATGTTACTGATTCATGATTAAAATTGACTGTATTAATGGTCAGTTTAATGTGGTACTATTGGTATAAAATGTTGCTGGTACAAGCAACAGATTGCATGCAATTATTAATTTCTAATATGTATCAAACTTAGCAGTGTGCACCTAATGTGTCATATTAGTCTTTATGCGTGCATAGGTGGGGACTTTTTTCCCATGCAGCCTTTAAAAGACAGTAATAACTTTCACTCAAATTATTTTCCTACCTTGTAACTAGGTATACCTTATAATGTTTCGCCGCTGAAGACCTAGTGTATATAGATTTCAATGCAGTCATATATGTACATAGCAGGTAAGCTGTAAAAGATTTTAAAACCTGTCTGACTGGAAGCTGAAGACAACAACAGCTTCCAATAAAATTAATTTAAAAATATTCAGTAGCATATTTCTTATATTATAAAAAGTTCAGAACATTTGTATCACTGATAATTCTTAGACTCTCTTATTCTAATTCAAACTTTAAACAAGAACGATATGTTTTTTGTTATTCTCCTCTGCTCTGGACTCTCTTCAGACTTGAGTCCTCCTGCTCGACAGTTTCCTCCTCCTCCTCATCCTCCTCCTCCTCCTCCACCACCACCATCACCGCCACCATCAGTGTCATCATCAATGGTGGCAGTGTCATTGTCGTCATCGTCAGCAGCCCTTTATCATGTAAAACATTGTACTTTCAGGATGTGTCATACATAGTTCCACATGCCCAGGCAGCATTCCCTTCCTCGGCCGGCCTACCTCAATATCGGTCTGTCCTGTGTACGAGTCCAGGCTATCTCTACAGGATGGATGATGGTGAACTAGAGCGGATCTCTGAAGAGCGGGTATGTAACGCTATTACTATTATTATATCATATTTCTTTGAATATTTTGTGATAAAACTTTTCGGGTTACTTGCCCGTCTGCTGTTCAGGTCAGTTTAGAAGATTTTTCGATTCATCAAGCTTTAAAGTGTGAATGAAGGTTGTATTTTTGCAATGGACCTTAGATGAGCACATGAATGGATTTTATTTTTGTGTGCGGGTATGCTTTAACAATTTAACACTCATATCAGCCAAAAATGGCTTGTGTAGTGTCTTGAGAAATGCCCATTTGCAGACCAAAAGAAGACTATTTTTGAAAACTTACAACTGGAATGACTGGCTCGATAAACGAGCCAGTCATTCCAGTTGTAAGTTTTCAAAAATAACTTTAACGCTTTAATGGTCGAATTTTAAGAGGAAAATATAAATATGTGCTTTTTGCATGAATGTCTATTTGCAAGCCAAGAGAATACAATTTTTGAAAATTTATCACTATCGAGCCAGCCATTCCAGTTGTACATTCTCAAAAATAGTCTTCTTGGTCTGCAAATAAACATTTCTAAAGATCATTGCAGAGGGCGGTTTTGTTTCCAGCTTGGGTGTTACATGGTTAATCGTAATTCTAAGACTACAGTCCAGCTCAGAGATAAGATAAAATGTATCCAAAGGAAAAGGTCGACGGCAGCAATGTCTTCCAAACCAATTATGTTCAAAATATGCCACAGAGCATTTCTTATACTCGCTAACACGTTTCTGTTTTTGTTTTAGAAACATTTAAACTTATTTCTGAGCTGTACTGTGTGTATCCTAACCCTTTAATTGTAAAATTTGGTCAAGAAAATACAAATATTTGATTATTGAATGGCCATTTGCAGACCAAGAGAGGACTATTTTTAAAAATTTATCACTGGAATGATGGGCTCGGTTATCGTGCCAGGGATTCTAGTCGTAAATATTCAAAATTAGTCTTCTCTTGGCCTGCAAATAGACATTCCTCAAGACCACAGCAGAGGCCGGTTAATGCTCCATTCCTGAGTTAGACTTTATGACCTAATAACCATCTATTCTTTCTCTCTGAACACTTTTACTGGTCATCTGGTCTATTGAAAAAACCCTGGACATTAATAATTGAGTATTTATGTACCAGAATATCCAATTAATCCGGGGCTAACCCATTATCTTTTACTGTCATATCCTTTGCCTCAACCCAATTACCTTGAACCCCTGTGGCATTCGCCATCTAAGAACTTACTGTGTGACTAAATACATTGTCTCCGAGACAAAATTCATCATGAGTAAATTCGTAGAGACTAAATTCTTCATCTAGACATAATTCCATCCATTCTAAATAAGAAAATCTCATTTAAAGCTAGACCATCGTGTTACATGAAAGTCTCTCGTGGACTCTCTGGCCAAGTTTTGCGAGTAGTTAGATACTGCTTTAAACTAATTTTAGACTACCTAGGGTTTATATGAACAGTACTGTAGTACCCATACAGGAGAAGAGTTTAACCCTTTAACCCTCATATCAGCCAAATGCGGCTTCTGCAGTGGCCTTGAGAAATGTCCATTTGCGGACGAAGAGAAGTTTATTTTTGAAAATTTACTAATGACTGGCTCGATAAATTTTCAAAAATAAGCTTTTTTTCATCTGCAAATGGACATTTTCTATGAGAAAATGGAACTTTTCTTGAACAAATTTGAGTGTTAAATGGGTATCTATTAGCTCCAGCTGGGTTCTTTTTCATCTTTAGCTGTCCTAGATTACATTTTTAGGTCTGATCGCAAAACATTCAATGAGTTTAGTTGATGTTATTAATTGTCATTCTATGCATGCCTTATCGTAATATTGGCTGTTTTGGCCATCAATAAATAGTGATAGCTCAGAAGTGTTTTAGAAGACAAGCATCAAGTTCGTTCAAGAGGGCCTTTGGAGCTTTGCCCAACTGTCACAGTTATAGAGAATTTTGTCTTTTGGGACACATGTAGCATCCTATCTAGGTGCATCTTGACTTTTATGGTAACTTTAGTGCTATGGCTCAAATCCACAGCTTCCAGAGTCATTTGCAACTTCAGTTGAAAGGGAGTTAGGGGAGGGAGGGAATTGAAGAGATGTGCAACCACCGAGTACATAGATTAACCCTTTAATGGTCAAGCCGGAAAAAATAGGCCATTTCAGTTAGGCCTGGGGCAAACATTCGAACCTTCGAACAATCGCAAACTCTGGTAAGACAAATAATATTCACATTTATTTGATGAATCTTGTGGTTCACGAACCTTACATTAATTTCTTCCCCGCATGTATTTTCCATCTGTCTAAGGCAAATATACTGAAATCATGACAAAAACGGTTTAATAAGCACATATTCTAGCTGTATACAAGTTTTGAATCATAAACCTTAATTCAGATTTATGGCAATATTTTCTGAGTACGTTCAACCCACACCCATGATAGCGTAATCGTCCTAGAGTTAATGGTTTAATTTACCGGAAAATATCGACATTACAAGCCAAGAAAATGATGTTATCATGTGTATTACACCATCTCAACATATTCCAGGCTTATAAGGTCTATGCGGCACGTGTGCTCCGTCACAGAAAAGGTGAACGCGACAGATTTTCTTTGTTATTTGCAAAATCAGCCATGATTTCCAAGAAATGATACAGTGTTCTAATTCTTCTTCTAATCATTCATCCATTACATCTTCATTGGCTATTATAATGAACACCAGTCCATATATCCAATAAAAATGTGATGCACATGCTCTGATTAAAACGTCGTAAAACCCTAGATATAGATATACAATTACAGTATAGATCACGCTAAATGAACTACCAACAAAACCTCTGTTTAGAACAGTTTTCTCGGCCAGCTGCGTCTATATGGGCATATTTTTATCCCCACGCTTTTCGAAGAAACGGTGGGGATTATGTGATGCAACCCATGTATGGGTGTGTGTGTGTGTGTGTGTGTGTGTGTGTGTGTGTGTGTATGCGTGCATGCGTGCATGCCGGCTGTCTGTGCATTTATTGATTGTAGCGCATCTCCTTCTAGACCGTTTAAAATAGAAACTTGAAACCTCTTGGGGATGATTATAGCTATGTGCATGAGACTGTTGTTCTGATGGGGGGGGGGGGGGCAGGGGTCAAAAGGTCAAGATTGGCCAGTAATTATCGATTGTAATGCAACTTCTAGATCATTTCAGATAGAAACTTGAAAATTTGGGGATGAATGCACATATGGACACAGGGATGTGCATGACAATTTTGCCTTGACCCCCCATGCATGGCCCCGGGGGGTCGGGAATGGGGGGTAAAAAATTAAGATTTTCCAAAGGTTGTCATGTCACATATCATTTTCAAGCAAATGATGAGTAGACTACAGTACAAGGAATTATTTTGATCTTGGGTCAAACTGAGGGTAGGGTGCGGGGTAAAAATTGGGCACCAACCAATTGTAAAGCAACTTCTAGACCATTTCACATAGAAACTGGAAACTGGGTATGATTACACATATGGCCAAGGATGTCCATGACACTTTTGAAATTTGTTTATGACCCACAGGGTTGGGGCTCAGGAGGTGGAGACTGAGTCAAAATTAAATTTATCCAAAGGGGTTTTCATGCCCATGAGTAGTAGACTACAGTACAAAGAATTATTTTGATCTTGGGTCAAACTGAGGGTAGGGGCAGGGTCAAAAGGTGAAAATTGGACACCCATCGATTGTAACGCAACTCTTTGCACACCATTTTAGATAGAAATTTGAAACTTTTGGTATAATTACACCTATGGGCAAGGATGTGCATGACACATTGGAATTTTGATATCACCCCCAGGGGCAGGGGTGGGGGAAATGGAGGGCAAAAAATAAATTTTATCAAATGTGTGGTCCTGTCACATATCAATTTGAAGCTTGTAGTTAGTAGACTCCAGTGCAACAAATTATTTTGTTCTTGAGTCAATCTGAGGGCAGTGGCCAATGGTCAAAGGGGCAAATTGGGCATCAGCCAATTGTTGAAATCTTGAAACCCATTACCCATTGAAACTACATTTCAAGGAGTTTATTGTGTTCTGGGTCAAAGTGTGGATAAAGCTCGAAGTGGTGAATGCGTGGGGATTTGCGATGGCATGCCATCGACTGCGCATTCTAGTTTGCAAAATGTTTTGCATTCTAAGTATCTGCATATAGTAATATTCTGATAGAAAATCCAGTTCAAAGTAGCCAAGAATTTGTATTCAGCAAAACTATTTTGGCTGTTTAAACTCAAGGAGATCTATCAGATCTAGATATCTGTGTTGTCTAGATGAGGTTCCCGTACTAGCCTGGTTCCTTGTATCAATTTATTTAACTAATGTCGTCTATAAAACGGCAAGAAGTAACCAACTAACTATGCAATGAAACTTATTTGAGTATATAGAATTTACCTGGCCCGTTATATACTAATCATCTGTTGTGTATTTTGTCACTAAAGCCACTTGTAATGTGAAAATGATTTTGTGTTTCACAATATTTCTTATTGTGTTTCATCAGTTCAGTTCAGATTTTGAATGTTAGATGGTTCGTGAACCGGACATGCGTATCGCAAACCGGTTCGGTTCTTGAAAATCTTCGTGAACAACAGCCCTAATTGCAGTGGTCTTTCGAAATGTCCATTTACAGGCCAAGATAAGACTATTTTTGAAAATTTACCTCTGAAATGACTGGCTCGGTAACGAGCTTGTCATTTCCGTGGTAATTTTCAAAATTTGTTTCGTTGACCTACAAATGAACATTTACCATGACAAAACTGAAATTTTTTTAACAAAATTTGACCATTGGAGGTTAAAAAAGAATAGACTGGTATATTTCACTTCTGAAATATACATTGTGATGTAACATTAGAAAATATGTAATATTTTAAAATAATTTATGTGTTTATATTATAATGATTAATGGCGGTGATATACCTACTTTAATTGCAATATTTTGTGACAGCTCATCCCCTGTGGCATAAACTCATCATTGTCAAATATGTTCAAAATTAAAATCTATGAAATTAATAATAATGTATTGTATATTAATATAGATAATAAAATTATAAAATATTTTCATAAATTTTGCAGTTATGATAAGGTAGATGCATTCAATTTCATACTTGGCCTCAGGTATTTTTTTATTGAAGCAACGTTATGTTCATTCACAAAATTAACCATTTATTTCTCAACATTGCAACACAGGAGCTAAGTAGTTATTGTCTATTAACCGTTTAGTGACTAATTTGGTCATAAAATTTAAATATTTGCTTCTTGAATGTCCATTTGAGGCTAAGAGATGACTACTTTTGAAAATTTACCACTGGAATGACTGGCTCGGTTATCGAGCTGGTAGTCATCCCAGTGGTAAATTTTCCAAAATAGTATTCTCTTGGCTTACAAATGGACATTCCTCAAGCATACCGGAGCAAGAAGCTAGTTTTGACAGGCAGTTCACCATGAAAGGATTAATGGTCAATTATGACTCATGGATGAATGAATTAAAAACACCTTCCACTAATGCTATGACTTGGATATAGCAGAACCGCCACCATATATTGGTTTGGTTTATTTTATTATTTGGTTATGATTAAATCTTTTGGCATGTCAATTCAAATTCAACCATTTTAATAACAAAATGGCCGAATAACAAAACGCCCAAATGACAAAACGCCTGAATGACAAAACGCCAAATGACAAAACGCCCGAATGACAAAATGCAAATAATCATTTGCAGCGTAAGAAATTTTCTGTTAGATATTTTGTAATTATCTTACTCTGAGGAACTGTTGCTGCTGGGCCATTTAACCCTAAAAGTAGCTTAAGAAAATTTTCTCATGGACGTGGAGAGAAGGTTATTAGCTCACCTGGCCTGAAAGGCCAAGTGAGCTTATGTCGTGGCGACCGTCCGTCGTGTGTCCGTCCGTCGTCCGTAGGTCAACTTTTCCTTTAAACGACTTCGTCTCAAGAACCGCTCGGCCATTTTCAATTATATTTGGCAGGAAGCATCCTTAGGACATAGGGATCCAAGTTTGTTCAATGAAGCCGATGGGCCAATTAGGCCGGTGGCCATCTTGGATTTTGGCCGATTTTTGGAAACATCTTTAAAAATCTTCTCCGAAACCGCTTGAGGGATTGAAGGAAACCTCATTAAATATGATCTAGGGCAAGAGCTCAACCAAAAGGGAACTTAATTGGTCAAATAGTTCGGCAGCCAGTTTGGTTGACCTAGTTTTAGCGAAAATAACTTCTCCAGAACTGCTGAAGGGATCAGGCCGAAATTTGGCCGATATGATTAGGGACTAAGGGCCAGTAAAGTTTGTTCAAGAAAAGTTGATCCGTAAAAAAACATGGCCGCCTTGGGCCAATCAAAATATAGCATGTTTGGTGGCCATATTGGATTTTTTTATTTGATGGATTTTGAGGCCGAAATTGGTTTTATATAGGTTTTTGGGTATTCTGATCTCAAATTTACAATTTTCGAAGCTGTTGAATGAATGGTTTGGCGGCCACCTAGGATCATTTTCCCCCCAAAAGCTCCCATACTAAAGCAATGGGAAATTAAAAATATTATCTTCTCGGGAACTTCTGGGCCAATTTCAATTATATTTGACATGAAGCATCCTTAAGGCATAGCGATTCAAGTTTGTTCAAACGAACCCGATCGGCCAATTTGGCCGGCGACCATCTTGGATTTCGGCCGTTTTTTTTAAAATGTTTTTAAAAATCTTTTCCTCCCAAACCATTTGAGGGATCGATTCAAACCTCACGAAATATGATCTAGGGTAAGTGCTGAATCAACTTTGTTCAAGGGAACTTGATTGACCAAATGGTTCAGTGGGCATCTTGGATGACCCAGTTTTCACAAAAACAACTTCTTCCCCAGAACCGCTGAAGAGATCAGGCCAAAATCTGTGATATATAATTGGCAACTAAGGGCAATTAATGTTTGTTCAAGAGAAGTTGATTCGTCAAAAAATGGCCGCGGTGGACCAATCAAAACATGGTGTGTTTGGCAGCCATATTTGATTTTTTTATTTGATGGATTTTGAGGCCAAAATTAGTTTTGTATATGTTTTTGGGTATTCTGACCTCAAATTTGCAATTTTCAAAACTGTCGGATAAATGGTTTGGCAGCCTTGAATCATTTTCCCGCCAAAAGCTCCCATACTAAAGCAATGGGAAATTTAAAATATCTTCTCGAGAACTACTGGGCCAATTTGAATTATATTTGGCAAGAAGCATCCCTATGGCGTAGAGATTTCATTTTGTTCAAACGAAGCCGATCGGCCAATTTGGCCGGTGGCCATTTTGGATTTTGGCTGATTTTTAGAAATGTCTAAAAATCTTGTTCTCCGAAATGGCATGGGGAATCGATTCAAAACTTATGAAACCTCATCTAGGCAAAGAGGTAAGCCAAGCTTGTTTAAGACAACTTGATTGACCGAATGGTTTGGCAGCCATCTTGGATGACCTAGTTTTCCCAAAAACGACTTCTCCAGAACCGCTGAATGGATCAGGCCAAAATTTTGGAGATATGATTAGGGACTAAGGGCCAATAAAGATTGTTCACGGGAAGTTGCTCCATCAAAAAACATGACCGCCGTGGGCCAATCAAAATGTTGTGTGTTTGGCGGACATATGGGATTTTTTTATTTGATGTATTTTGAGGCCAAAATTGGTTCTATATATGTTTTTGGGTATTCTGAGCTCAAATTTGCAATTTTCGAAACTGTCGGATAAACGGTTTGGTGGCCATCTTGGATAATTTTCTCGTCAAAAGCTCCCATGCTAAAGCAATGGGAAATTTAAAATATCTTCTTGAGAACTACCAGGCCGATTTCAATTATATTTGGCAGGAAGCATCCTTAGGGCATAAGGATCTAAGTTTGTTCAAATGAACCCGATCGGCCAATTTGCCCAACAACCATTTTGGATTTCGGCCAATTTCAGGAAATGTCTTTAAAAATCTCCGAAACCACTTGGGGAATCTTCATCTAGGCCAAGAGGTAAGCCAAGTTTGTTCAACAGGACTTGATTGACCAAATGGTTCGGCGACTGTCTTGGATGACCTGGTTTCCACGAAAATGACTCCTCCAGACCCGCTGAAGGGATAGGGCCGAAATTTGGGCCATTAAAATTTGTTCAAAGGAAGTTGATCCATCAAAAAAACATGGGCGCCATAGGGAAATCAAAATGTAGTGTGCTTGGCGGCCATATTGTACTTGCAAAAATGCCCACAATCTCATTTAAAAGACTGCTAAAACCACCCACCAACAATTTTGACAAAAATTGATGGTGCTCCAGGTGAGCGACACAGGCCCCTGGGGCCTCTTGTTATATTTGAAAATTTATTGCTAGAATGACTGGCTAGACTATCGAGCCTTTCACGTAAGTGAGAAATTAAAAAAACCAGTTTTCTCATGACCAGAGTGACATTACCAGCAACCATCAGTTAGTGCTGAAGATGTGACCGAGATGGTCACGAAAGCTACACTCAAACAATTTCTACATCCCGGAGAGGTAACTAATCGTCATGGGATTGGGACCAACTTTTTCGGTAATAGTCTTCTCATGGGCTGCAAATGGACATTTCTCAAAACCACTGCAGAAGTAATTTTTGGCCATCTTGACATGTGAAAGTGTTAATGTATGCTATTAAGCATACAGGGAAGGGCTTCATATTTTGAAGTTAATTTCACAGGTATATGCTGCTGATTTTGAAATCATAATTAAGTTTCTTTCTAGGACTTCAGGTTTCAAAGATTTGATGGTCAAGATTTGTCATAAACAGATCAAAATTTTGCATCAGAGCATGTCTATTTGCAGGCCATGACTGAGGACAATTTTTTAAGCTTTCTTACTGAAGAAGTTATTGATTTGATTGAGGTCTATCGAGTCCCTGATTCCAGGTCTCATTCACGCTGGTTTTATTTCAGTCTATTATTGGTAACTTCCCCAGTTTTACACTGGTACCCATCCTGGGGGAGTGAGGCAACAAGGAGTGGAGGAGATTGCCTATGTTTTCACCGATTGCTCATCACCTATCTGATCACCTGACAATCGAGCGGGATTTCAACCCAGCCTAGCTGATTACCAGTTGACCGCACTAACACCATGGCCAATCTTCTCCCAGCCAAAGCTTTCTTATTGGATGACTAGCGAGGTTATCTAGCCACTGATTCCAGTGAGAACATTAAAAAAGTCTTCTCTTGTTCTGCAAATAGACACTCTTTAATACTTTAAATCTCAAGTTGGCCAAAACAAAAATGGCTTGTGTAATGGTCCTGGAAAATGTCCATTTACAGACAAAGCGAAGACTGTTTTTGAAAATTCATCACTGGAATGACTGGCTCGATAACTGAGCCATTCATTCCAGTAAATAAATTTTCAAAAATAGTCTTCTCTTGGTCTACAAATGGACATTTTCTATAAGAAAATTTTAATGAACTAATTTGATCGTCAAAGGGTTAAGACAAAAGCAGTGACTTGTTTTGGCCCACTATTGACCATCAAACAGTTCTGATATGCGGCCTATTATAAAAGCCAAGCACTAAAATGTTATATCTTTTTGCTATGTTCTACACAATAATTTATTGGTTTCAAAGTTAATCTAATACTTCTTAGCAGAAATAACTGTCCAAAGCTTATAGCGATGATAAAGGTAAACATGTCTTTGATCTTTTCAAATATATGTATGATTTACCGTTTCTGGTTTCCTTTACAATTTAATAAACTTGTACCATAAAGCATATGGTATTTGTTTTAACTTACGGTTTAAGTCATGAATTTCAAAAGCAACGTTTTTATAGATATCTTAACTGTGTGACTCCTGCAAGTCGCCAGACAGTAAATTTAATGGGCAATAACTCTGAATCTGTTGAATATTTTGAAAACAATTAGCCACTAGCAACTTTCAGTCAAATTGTTTTCAAAATATTCAGCTGGTCCAGAGTTAAACCACATAGAAAATGTAGTCAGAAGAAATTCAGTAGGTGGAGAGTTAAATAAATGTCCTGGACAAATTTTAATTTATCGCAGATAAGTTTCAAGAAATTTATTTTGTCTTGATTCATAAATGTTTGATTATCTGTTATAGTTTATATATAAATATTTAACATTTTTAACCCTCAAATCTGTTAAAGAAAATTTTAATTTTCTCAAAATTAAAAATCTCCATTGCAGATTATATTTGAAAATTTTTCACAAAGATGACTGGCATTCATTCCAGTGGTAAATTTTCAAAAAAGTCTTCTCTTGATCTACTAAAGGACATTTCACAAGAGCACTGCAGAAGCCATTTTTGAGCATCTTTATTGTTAAATGGTTAATGGATCCTTAATGCTTTCATCTCTGAATTCCTAATAGCTCAAAGTCAAAGTAATCATGAAAGTTTTGAAGATTAACTTTGAAACCAGTAAGCATTTCCAAACCCAGTATTGTCCTTGAAAGACGGGAAGTGGGGTTGATGTGGGGTGGGTTGGGGAGAGTTCCAAATCAGCAATAAAATTCCTATTTATTTATTCTCCCCCCCCCCTCCCCAACCCCAATTTTTTTTGGGGAGTCATTAACTTATGAAATGCCTCACAATCAATTACATTGTATCTAAGTCCATCATAAACACTTAATAGTGCGTCAGATGTATGAATTGTATGTCTTTACTACTTAATAACCATTCTGTTGAATATTTTGAAATTAATTTGACCAGGCGTTGTTGCTGCCATAGCAGCAGTGCCCAGTCAAATTAGTTTCAAAATGTTCAACAGTTTAATTGTATAGTTGTCTGGAAATTGAGGTTCAGGGTTCGATAGATCCCAACACGGGCAAATTGTGGGCGGAGCTTAGCTAGAGATGGGTGCGGAATAGCTAAAAGTGGATTCATCCATTTCAAAACACCTATATAGTTATGCTGTTTAATGTTTTAAAACACTATTTGGCAGTATGTGTATGTGCGTGCGTGCGTGCGTGCGTGCGCAGATATATCTAAAGAACTCCTTATCCGATTTGGCCAAAACTTCAAACAAGAAAGGATATTACGGTGAAAGAATATTTCCACCAGACTTTGGCTGTGATCTGATTAGAAAACCTGTATGTGGATTGGATCAACTTAATTGTGATCTATGCATATCTCGGAAACTACTTACTGGTTCGATTTGGCTGAAAGTTTAACACTAGGATCCAACTGTACACTTAAGGATCCCACAACTTTGTTCGTGATATGAAAAAAATCAGGAAAATCCCCAAAATCTGTACAACAATATGTAACAAAAACAGAAGGGTCTGCAATCCTGAGTCATAATTAACTTGTATTTATGTCTCAATTTTAATCAGATATTTTGCAAAGTAGGGATTACACACTCGTCTTTGCACTTAGATGTTAAATACAGATATTTAACTGCCCCACTGCTACAACCAACCAGACAATAATAATTTAAATGAGTAAAAACTGCTGACTTGCTGAATATTTTGAAAGCAATTTGACTGTTTTCAAAATATTTAGCATGTCCGACGATATAACCCTTGGATTATGTCATCTGCAAAAACTCAGCAGTCAGGTGGTTAAAGTAATTCTTCAGGAGTAATCTTAATTAAAGAGAAATTAATTATTTTCACCTACTTTCATTAAGGACATATATATTTGTTCACTGGTAATAAAGTTCATTCAGGTGTCACTGATTCTGAAGATAATATTGGTCAGTGTGGCAATAAATCTTTCATCATTTAGCGGTCAAGTGGGCCAGAACCAGTCTCTTCAGTCGCTTTGAGGAATACTCATTCGCAGGCCAAGAGAAGATTATATTTGAAAATTTACCACTAGAATGACTGGCTCGATAGCTGAGCCAGTCATTCCAGTGATAAATTTCAAAAGTACACTCCTCTTAGTTTGTAAATGAACATTCCCTTAACTGTCTCGCTGCTGCTTTCAGGGGCCAATAACTGGACTTTCCGAATAGTTTGAAAACACTTTGACTGAAAGTTGTTAGTGGTTTAGCCATCAACAACTCAGTCAAATTGTTTTCAAAGTATTCAGCAAAGCAATAGTTGAACTCCAGGGAAAATGTAGTCTGTGGAAATTCAGCAGCCAGACAGTTAAAGATGCATATTCACACCAAAAGCTTGACTATAAAATTATTAAAACTGTATACTTTTATAGGCTTAAATTGTGTAAATGGAATGAATCTTAGCATATGGTGATTCCATTTCATATAAATTATTATAATTCTTTGGTAGTGAAGTTGAATTTCAGACCTTTAAAGATTATGGTGTGTTAATTTATGCGTGATAAAATCATCAAATGTTAAGTTTGATTTTGATTCGTTATATCTAAGCACACCGTGTAATCCTATAAAAGTACACAATTTTAACAATTTTATTTTCAAGCAAGTTAGCGTGAATATGCACCTTTAACTATTTGACTGCCAAATTTTCGCAGACAACATATTCCAAGGATCATATCTCTGGATATACTAAATATTTCGAAAACAATTTGACTGAAAGTTATTGGTGGCTAAGCCACCAACAACTTTCAGTCAAATTTAAAATAAAAATTCAGCAAGTCAGGAGTTTTTACTCAGGGAAATTATTGTCTGGTGGCTTGTAGCAGTGAGAAAGTTAAAACAAAAATTAAAATTTATATGAAAAATCATGACAATTATATGGTTAATTAGAGATGGTGACTGTTTAAATGTAAATTGTCAGAGCTGTGTCAGAATTTGATTGGCAGTTAGTGAAAGGAAAAGTCTGTCGCTAAAATGAAATAACAAATATTTGTTTAATTTTATTAAAAGGAGAAGAGAAATAGTTTAGGTTTAATTTGATTTTTATCTCCCAGAATTGAATCGCCTTGAATATTTTACTGATAAAATTCCATGGCCTAAATAAAAAAATTAAAGGGATAAAGCTGATGAATATTCTGAAAATATTTTTATTGGAAGACATCTAAAGCAGCAATTGTTTCCAGGCTAGTTGTTTTCAAAATATTCAACATATTCTTTCTCGCATCATAAATAAGTCTTGGAACAGGGCTGTAGGTCACCAAGGGAGATAACGTAGTTGTATCATAGAGCAGCATCCAGTCAAACACTTGAAATATTCAACAGCTTAACTGCATAATTTGTTGAAATTGGAATTTCTGTGAATTCCGCGTTGAAAGTATATAAATTGACCCCAACACACACAATATGTAGGCGAGCTTAGTTAGAAATGTAACCCTCTCAAACACAATCTACTTTAGAGAACCCATGTCTCTGTAGCAGAACAGATTCAGGATGCAATGGGCTATTCGTAACCCTTTAACACTCATGTATGTATGATTACTGTATTCTGCAGCTGTAGTAGTAGAAACATCCTACAGCTGCAATCAGTCCTTCTTCGCTTTTGCCCACTGTGTCTTGTCCTCGGCCAAAATCTTTGGCTTCGTCAGGTCCATTCTTGACTTGAGTGTACCTAATCCTGCTTTCTTGAGGTCACCGTAGCACGCTTAGCAGATTTATGCAATGACGTCCTCTCCTTGCTCTGTATTTGCTGGCTCTGAGTAGGGTTGCACGATTTTTCAATTATTCGATTAATCGCGATTATATAATTCAAAATGATCGTCGACAATTATAAAATGAAATAATCATATAATCGCCATGTTGAAATTTTTGTCAAGACACTTTTACACTTGTGAATCTGCTCGCGTTACCCATCATGGAAACAAACATCCGGCTATCAGCCGAATGTGTGAATGATTAAATAAACTAAATAAATAACTGATTTGTTTGTATTGACTCATGATTAGTTTTAGATGAATAAGATTGTTCACTTGGTCTCAATTTGTTATTGTTGTTGTAATCACACAGGCTTATCCCGCATTCCCCATTCTGTGAATAGCTATGCGCTAATGGTTTTCCCCAAAAAGTTCTAAAACTGATACCACTGAAATTCAACGCATTTTCTCCTGTAAAAAGTTTCACTGCCTATGCCTATGTTTAATGTATACCTCAAAACATCACCGGGGAAGTGAAATTATTTGATTTGAGCGCCTAAATATTGCATATCCTTTAATAAAGGTAATTTACTACATCAAAATTGTTCCACAATTTGATATAAAATGGTGTCACAAAAAAAATACAGATCACGTGATTCGCCTCCAATTGAAGTGTTTATTTTAGAGCGAGTATTCGGATATAAATATTCTGGAATCGGGTACTCGGAACTCGAGAATTTCTATATATTATCACTGCGCGAAAGGAACTGAGTATTATACTGATCTGAATAACGGGTACCCATTTGATAAACTCCCATTAGCGTATAATATCTCGCGAGAACACGCCACCTCCCATTGCAAAAGAGGCGCTGGCTCGCCAACTTAAGAAGCCGGCTATATTGTCATTCGTAACAATTCAATTTGGCTCATTTAATGTTGATCGGCGTTACAAAATTGATGCACATTTTCTTCCGTACTTGTTTGGTACATAAGTTTGGTCTTAAAATATATTTATAAGGAAGCTATTTAATCACACCAAGACTGTTTTAAGCGCATTTTGACTACAAAAGTGTGGAATAAACTTTATTATATCTTGAACATACGTGGCCTACTATTAGTATTAATCTAATAGGTGGTCGAGATTTACAAATCCGAGGCCTGTATTGACATCTAGAGGGGCCGGAAATGTATCAGGGCAGAGATCCGTCTGAAGTAAACACACCCTGTGACACGATTGTTATTATTATACACGCTATTCTTACAAATTTTCCTATACATCTGCTGAGTTAGGGGGTGGGCTTCTAATACAGAGTTTTGCCATTTTGAAACTGCTAAGAAATCATTGGAGCTCATATGTCAAAGTTAGGGGTGGGCTTCTATTAGTGCATAGGCTACAATTACGCGAAATACGGTACCTTCCGTTTTCCGTCTAGAAAAATCTTGATACATTCCTTTGTTTGCAATCAGCAACTGGCGTATTCTGTCCATGTATCTATACGCATGTACCCAACCCATAATCTTACAATCTGCAGTAGCATAATAACGTCCTCTAAGCAGCATTGATGTAGTTAATATAGTGCATGATTAATCGCATGATCGCAATTATTCTTTTTAAATGATCGCGATTATGAAAAGTGAATAATCGTACAACCCTAGCTCCGAGTAGGGCGAATTCCAAGGCTCTCTGTGTTGGTGTGTCTTCTGGCATCCTTAGCACATGGCCAAACATGGACCATCTTTGCTGGGTGACTTTTACAGACAGCGGTGACGTATTACACATCTTGTATAGTGCATCGTTGGAAATTATGCTCTCTGACCATTGGAGTCCAGTGATGGTGCATAGGTGTTTGCGGTGGCAGGCGCCAAGTTTGTCTAAAGCTGCCTTTGGAGCTGCCCAGCTGTTACAGTTATGCATCATCAAGGATACGCAGGTTGCATTGTATAAACGTAGTCTTTTTACCAAGGGCATATTTGATCTACGAATCCATAGCTTCCAGAAGGATTGGAAAGCTATGTTCCCCATGACGCAGCAATGTCAGCAGTACTGCAAAGCAGTGAGCCCAGGATTTTACTTTTCCTCCATGGTTCGCCGCCACGGAGTGGATCGTCATTTTCTTTAGTTTCATGCTTTGTAGATAGGTATATACAACACTCATATCAACCAAAAATGGCTTCAGCAGTGGTGTTGTTGAGAAATATGCATTTGCAGATCAAGAAAAGACTATTTTTTTAAATTTACCACTAATGACTGGCTCGATAACCGAGCCAGTCATTCCAGTGGTAAAATTTAAAAAATAGTTTCTATTGGTCTGCAAATGGCCATTTTCTATGAGAAAATTTAAATATTCTTGAAAAGATTTGAGGTTTAAAGCGTTAGACCAGACCAGGATGCTCTACATTAACATAAAAAGGAAACAACAAACCCTCAATTTCCTCCAGAGAATGGGAAACAGTTGTGTGCGGACCCACCTAAAATGCATTGGACTGGCAGATACAGAGATCTGGCAGTGTTTGAAGTGATGACCAAACACCAGAACATGTGCTCCTAAAACATGTCCACCTTTTGAAGACCAGAGGTAGAAAGTATAGCCCGATGAGATGGATCTTGAAACCAAGCTGTGGGGAACCATAGCAAACCTTGGCCTGACTACCCAATTCATGACATCTGTCGGACTGAAGAAATAAATAGGCCTCTTGAATGCAGAAGAACAAGAGGAAGAAGATGAAGATCCTTCTATTATCTTAAATCCATACGGCATTGCCTTACGGACACAGCTAAATTCCTAATAGGTGTTTCTCACTTTTCTATTGGTACACCAGTTTATGGTACACAGGTTATATGTGTCAAGCAGGTTGATGAATCGTCTGTGGGTCTCAAGCTCCAAATTGGATGCATGTCCTCTATGTACCTATATTCCTGTATATAGGTTAGTCAATAAAATCCAAGACACTATATAGTGACTCTTGATTTTGTTCATTAACCTATATACAGGTATGTTGAATCCCCCCCCCCCCCACATAATGACAGTTGAAAAACTCTATCTCTATGACAATATGGACAAGATTTCTACACATTAATAGTCAAGCTAGCAATGAGTGTGGCATATAGCTATTGAAATGGATCCCTGTATTTAAGCCAGAACTGAGTGGGAAGATTTATATATGGCTCAACAATGGCTTGTTCAATATAATATTATTCCGACATTTCTCAATTAGATATTATATTTGTTGTGTGGCATGCATAGACTTCTTTATAAGACCTTTCATGTATGCAAATATAATATGTAATCAGCAGTGAAGAGTCAAGTCATGTTTATACGACCACGTCCACTCAGTGCATGGCACACGGATCGTGATGTGATGGTCAATATTGATATGCAAGTTTATACGAGATTTCAGGTGGCGCTAATTATCTCACGTTTTGATTGTTCTCGAGTTGGCTGATCAAATTTACGCAGTTCTTTGTTTATTTCTCATTAAGTTACACTGCTGGCTCTGATTGCCGGTATAACTTAATAATGCAAGCTCATTAATATCGTGTTGATGATAACGGAGACATGCATACACATGAACAGTAGATGATTATGATAAGAACATTCATGATCATGGCGATGATGGTGTTTGTGATGCCACAAATGGCAACCAGAGTAATTTGCGATTGCAGAGCCTCACAATCCCATTTTTGTTACATTTTAAAACATTTTTGGATTTTCAGAATTTTTTGAATTTTCCGTATTTTAATTTTCTTAACAGATCTCGAGCATAGTTGCGCCATACTACTATATAGTGACTCGCCTTTTGTGGTCAAATTTTAGCCAAATCGGGCCAGAAGTTTATGAGAATATCAATAGATCTGGAATTTGATCCGATCCAGATTTCTTAATCCAGGTCACAGCGAAAGTATGAAAATCCTTTTTGACAATAACAACTTTGTATTCAAATTTGAGCCAAGTCTGATCAGCCATTGAAATACATCTTTAGACACACCAACACAAAGAGAGACCAGATTGCAATATCCTTCTGGGTATCAATGGACCTTTCCAAGTTTATCCATCGATCATCTGATGTCATAACCAACTAAGTGACGTGTATGCTGACGTCATAATCATTACGTCATAAATGATTCTATATGGCCCATCTTTAGCTCTCTACTATTTAATAAACATGCTGTTGAATAAATTGAAACTAATTTGACTGGTCGCTGTTGCTGCCATAGGCAGCAACAGCACCTAGTCAAATTAGTTTCAAAATATTCAACAGCTTACCTGTATATGTTTCTGGAAATTAATAGTCAGGAAGATCAGAGGTCGATCGATCCCAACATGAGCGAGGTGTGGGTGGTGCTTAGTTAGAGATGGGCGGGGCATAGCTAAAAATGGAAAGGTCCATCGATGAAAGTGGGCATGACTACAACAATGATGATGATGATGATGATGATGATGATGATCAATGATGATAATGATGATGATCAATGATCAAAGATGATGATGATCAATGATGATAATGATATTTTGGTACAGTGATCATAGAGCCATGCCGTATTAATTTAACCCTCGAAATTCCAGTGTCTCAATTTCTAGACAAATACCCCTACACAGGAGAGCTGTTGAATATTTTAAAACTAATTTGACTGGAAGCTGAGAACTGTTAAACGTAGCAACAGTTCCCAGTCAGACTAATTTCAAAATAGTAAAGAAAATGTGCATAGATAATAAAGAATATGTTTTTCCAAGTCTGTAAGTGTTAGATCGGGTTGAATTAGCGGTATGACATAATGTGACTTCAGGGTCTATTGCAGTGTAAGATTAAGTCTCAGTCAGATTATTGGAATAAAACAGCTAGCACAGCTTTCAATCAAATTAATTTCAAATTTTGGCATTTGCATACCCTCGTCACACATTTGTCAAATTTCCACATTTCATTCCCAGATCAAAGATGGACCAATTCCTTTGGTGGGGAGGGGGGTGGGTGGGGTGGGGTTGGAGGTGGGGTGGGAGGGATTGGTTCTGGGGAGTGGGGGGGGGGGGAGGTGATCGAAGGTCAATATTCAAGAGCTCTTATGTATGGTTGCGTAAATATTACGAAACGCAGATCTAATTCTGTTTCGAAAATAGCGCCTCATACGCAGGAAAATGGCTATTTATGGGACTGTAAGAGTATTTATGGGACGTTGGCATATTAATTTCTGTTTATGATGAATCAATAACGAGATGGATGTGCTTGTATTTGTTATTTGTATTTATAAAATAAATATTTACCAATGCAAATACAATTACCTACTATTTTGGGAGATGGGGGGCACACTCGGTTAGGTTTTCGACAAATTAGCTTGTACTCGTTGACTTCCTGTCACATAGTATAATGGCGTAGAATCAAACATGTATGCATGGTTACGAGTGTATATAAGGATTGTGTCGGGTTATCGTGTTGCATTGCATGTTATGAATGTAAGTGTATCTGCTGGTTTAGATGGATGGGCCTGATGAGAGGCAGAAGTAGGGTTTGTATTGGTTGTAATGTTGACTGTCTGCTTGGTAAATTTTTGCAGACTACATTTTCCATGGGGTTTAATTCTGGATATGCTGAATATTTTGAAAATTTGACTGAAAGTTGTTGGTGGCTAAGCCACCAACAACTTTCAGTCAAATTGTTTTCAAAACATTCAGCATGCCCAGAGTTATTGCCCATTGAAATTATTGCCGGTGGCTTGCAGCATTTAAACATTTAAATCACTAGAGTCACTGATTAGGTTTTAATATAACTTTATTACGCTAAAACAATCACGGACATATGTAGATCGTAGTGGGCTAACTTGTACATCCATGTTTCTTCTTCCCGAAATAATAATTAACTGCCGCCGCCAATGTTATATTTAACCAGAAGAAGTAATTGACCAATGAAATGGCTTGACACCTAAAGAAACGGCTTGTGTGGCAAATCAATATCTTCCGCCAAGCAAGCGTCAAAGATCATGATAACATGAGACCATTTAATCAACAAACACTTGGAATAACGATACAAATTTTGGAAAGCCATGGAAAGTTAACGCATTGAAACTGTAAATTCGGGTATATCTACATGTATTTTAAAACAATCATTATTCAGATACGTGGAATATTTTGAAAGTAATTTTACTGGACACTGAGGCTGATTTGGGCCAGAACAATTGTTAAAAAGTTAAAGAGAGCTAAGTCCTTCACGAATCTATTAACCTTTTAGTGGTCTATATTTATCAAGAAAGGTTTTAATTATTTATTGCTCATTGAATGTCCATTTTCCGGACTAAAGAAAGCTATTTTTGAAAATTTACCTTATGAATGACTGGCATAAAAATGGTATTCTAATGGGCTGCAAATTGACATTTTTCGAGATCACTGAAAAGACTGTTTTTGGCTGGTTTAACATTTAAAGGACCTGAAGTGGGCAATTAATTCTTATTATCTGATTAGAGTCAAAACCAGCCTCTGCAGTGGTCTTGATTAATATCCATTTGCAGGCCAAGAGAAGACTATTTTTGACAATTTAAAGCTGGAATGATTGGCTCGATTTGCAAGTCAGTCAGTGGTAAACTTTCAAAAAATCGTTGCTTGTGCTGCAACTAGTAAAGTAAAGGTTTTAATCTCCTTTACAAATCTTAGCAATTAAATGTTTAAAGTAAAAAATTTCTTAATCCATTCAACAACAAATCTATGAAAAACAATCAATAGCAAATTATGTTGAATATTTTGAAATTAATATGACTGCTGCCAATGGATTTCAGTCACATTAATTAAAAAATATTCAACAGTTTTCCTGTTTGTTTGCCCTGGGATTGCGATACGGGGAATTTATCTGTGAACGTGTTAATTTATGTGCCATAAAAAACATCACAAACTGCCCATCTTGAGTATATAAGTGCATTTGATAGAATTGTATATACAGAGTTGCGATCTTAGCAACGAAACTGCGATTTATTCACCCATATACCTCTCTGAATGGCCTTACAATGCCACAAGTAAAATGAGAAAAAATAAATGAAAGACGAAGATACAGAGACATGCCATATATTATTTTTATCTGCCCTTTGAAGTGCTGCTAACGTTATATAATCTGCCATAGAAACTTCCATTTATCACAAGGGCAGTAAGTAGTCTCTGCAGAAAATTTCTGAGATTTGAAAAGAAATTGATCAGAGTTACCTCCCTAGATCTGTTTAGATGATCTGATAAGAGTTGTCTCCCTCATTGGTTTTTATCGATTTAACCTTTAACCCTCAAATTTGTTCAAAAAAATTTCAATTTTCTCATAAATGTTCAATTACAGGTCAAGAGAAAATTATTTCTGAAAGTTTATTACTGGAATGGCTGGCTCGGTTATCGAGCCAGTCATTTCAATGATAAATCTTCAAAAATAGTCTTCTCTTAGTCTGCAAATGAACATTTCTCCAGACCACAGCAGCATTTTTTTGTGTGCCATATTGAGTGCTAACACTTACTGAGCTAAGAGGGTAAGATTAATTATGACATTTGCTCTTTCCAGTTACCATAAAAACATTTCTGAGATTTGTAAATAAATTTATCTGAGTTATCTCGCCTGATCTGTCTAAATGATCTGATGAGTTTTCTCCTTTAAACGATTTCTTTAGTGACTGAAGAGAGTTCAGTTCTCCTGGGTTTCTCACTAGTTTTAGGCGATTATACACTACACTTTTTCTGTATCCTTGTGTGTATCCATCCTGAGTGACAACTCAAACCATAATTTAAATGTCTTATGATGTAGAAATAATTTTATTAAAAAAAATGTTCTATTCATTCTCTTCCAGGATGAAAGTGACACAGATGATGATGAGAATTTAGATAATGGTGAGCAATCCATTGATGAGTTTCATCTCGTACATCACCGACCCGGACGACCTTTACCTTCCCTACCTGTGGCTGATCCGTACATCGGACAAATGAGCCGACGTCGGGGTCCAGGAAAGCTCATTCCATTGTCTGCATCCCGCCATCCGCATCTGACATTCGCTGTAGTTTTAGTCATTGTAGCCACCGTTCTAGGGGCTGTTTATACGTTAACTTCTTTCAATCGCAAGCATCACTTAGAGATACAAGTCCCGGAGGATTTGCAGATAAGTAAGAAATAACACAGTGATTAATTAACCCTTTAACACCCAATCTGGCCAAAACGTTTTTGAGCCAGTCATTCCGGTGGAATAGTTTAAAAAAATAGTCTTCTCTTGTTCTGCACGTTGACATTTTCTATAAACAGATTTGATGATTAGAGGAGTAACCCTTTAATTCTCGAATTTGTTCAAGAAAATTTAAATTTTCTCCCAAAAAATGTCCATTTGCAGACCAAGAGGAGACAATTTTTGAAAGTTTACTGCTGGAATGACTGGCTCGGTTATCGACCCCGCACCGCAGCGCATATTGGGCAACTTGAGCTTAAACCTAACGACAGGTCAATACTAAGCTCCTTAGGACTTGGTGACGGACGAGATGCGCATCTCCACCCAACTCATTAAAATGTCTGGGCAAGATGTTGGAATCTGCCACGCCCTCGCGGGAAGGACATTTGTTATATTTTCTTAGTTATTATTTTTAGACTTATCACAAATCCTTGTACGTCCATAGTTTCAAAATTGCTATGGACAGGCATACCGGTGACACCAATTCGTGGGCTGACATCGTTCAATTTAATGTTAGCGGCAATGGTCGCACGGCCCCACCGGAGCAATTGAGTTCCACCAGCCTTAGGAGCTGGTCTTTGTTGACCGCAGGACTGCGTCGCACGGGATCCGAAACCCCGAGACCCGGAGCTAACCAGCCATCTCGTTCATCGTGCACATGTGGCGCGGTGACCTGACATCACACATAGGAACGGGTCGACGCAACCCCGCGAGCTACAGGCTTCAGCATATCAAACAAGATTTTGTGGCCATCTTGAATTTTTCGAAAATTATCCATGTCTAACCAGTATTTAAATGTAAATCGTTCAAATGCCACCTCCTGTTGCTAAGGATATTGATAAGCCTTCTATAGTTATTTTATGTTTGAAGTCAAGCTTCATAATTCATTGCAAAGTTGTAAAGTTGAGCTTCATGGTTGCATTACAACCATATTTCTGTTGGAAAATTTATCATTGGAATGATTGGTTCGATAACTGAAATTGTCCAAAATAATCTTCTTTCATCTTGCAAATGAACATTTAACCCTTTAATGGTCATACCGGCCAAAACCAAGCCTCTGTTAGGGTCAAGTGAAATGTCCATGTACAGGTCAGGAGAATACAATTTTTGTAAATTTACCACTGGAATGACTGGCTCGATAACCGAGCCAGTCATTCCAGTGGTAAATTAAAAAAAAATTATACTCTCTTGGCCTGTAAATGGACATTCAATATGTAGATATTTAAATTTTCTTGACCAGATTTTACCATTAAAAGGGTTAAGAAGAGCAGTACAAACAATATTTTGTCCCTCTTCACGGGCTAAATGAGTTAAATTACACTCTATGCTGTCATATGCATGAAGATGAGGGTAATGTGATCGAAGCACTTTAATCTAATGAAGGGATCCAATCTGTCGCTCAAGGACCTGATGTTGTAATGAAATACATCACTTGTTAGCTGATGTCACAATCAAAATGATGTAGGTCAATCATGAAAATGCTAATGGTCCATCGTGAATGTGTCTCTGAATTGTATGTCTTTGATGAATTTACAATTTAATGAACATTTTGTTGAATATTTTGAAACTAATTTGACTGGGAGCTTCCAATCAAATTAGATTCAAATAATTCAACAGCTTACTTGTATAGTTAACATGAAATTGAGATTGTGGGAATTCAGAATTTAAAGTGTTTCAACCGATTCAAATACAAGCACAAAGTGTGCGGGGGGGGGGGGGGGGGTGAGCTTTGCTAGAAAGCGGCGGTGATCCCTCTATTTATAGCCATGTTGATAATTGCTGGATGCTACATGGTAATGTTTTAATAGAAATAATTAAACTATTTCCTGTTTCTTTTTTTGTTTTAGGACAGATCCGGAGTTATAGTCGAGATCGGACATTAGACGTTGTATCACTTGAGAGGGATGTTAGCAGTAAGACTGCAGTTCATCTATATGGTAAGCCCATGCTCTAATAGAAACCCACCCCATAACTTTGACATATGAGTTCCAATGATTTCTTTTAATTTCAAAAAGGCAAAACGACCCAGACGTATATACTGGTCTGGCGTTTTGTTAACTTACTAAAATACTTACCACTCAATTCACTGTTTGCTATAAGTCACCTGACTTAGATATCTCAGAAAATTTTAACCTATTCATTCCCATGGTGTCCCTTGTAACAAGGTTAGCAGAGATACATGCCTCCATTGGGTAGTCTTGATAGTATCTCTTTAACTCTAAAGCAGTCATTTCTCTAGGGAACGGGTTCCTCTATTCCTATAGAGAACATATAAACGAGTCTGTGAGCATGCACACTTATGCTACTATGCATGCGACCGAGTCCAAGCCGTCATTAATTAATTCAACAAATTTTTAATAATGATTTGCAATTTAACGACACGGGGTGGCCGAGGTGGGCCACAGTGAATTGAGTGGTAAGTATTTTAGTAAGTTTATACGTCTGGGTCGTTTTGTAACACAACAAAAATACTAAGCCACTCAATTCACTGTTTGCTAAAACATAGAATTGGTCAGAGCCCAAATACTAGGCGGGTTGGTAAATTGCAAATCAGGAATGAAAGGTTAATCACCAAAAATGCTAAAACCAACTAAATCGCTGAAGTGCTGAAATAGCACGAACAAACAAATGTTCTGAATAAAATACAATAATATAATGATGATTAGAAAATCTCAGCAAAGAGAATTTAAAAACAGACATGAGATGGTGAAGAAGACGGCTGATTAAAGAATCTAGGCAATTGAGCCTAGGTTTGAGTGGCGAAACGAGAAATGTCAGATTGTGAATTGAATCTGATCTTTCGGATAAAAATAATGTAGAATCTGACATTTATACTGCAACTTACTTAATGTCATCCACTGATAGATCTGCATAGAATGCGAAGGAGAAGGCCATACCACGAACATCGTGTGCCTTAACACAAACGGAGTGTCTCCTGGAGATACATTCTAGTGTCAATTAATGGTGTCTGTAATCCAGTTGGTGAGATGCGCGCTTACTAAACAAATTCGCATAAGTAATCTGAACGGTAGATCTGCATAGAATGCGAAGGAGACGGTCATACCATGAACATCGTTTGCCTTAACACTTACTGAGTGTCTCCTGGAGATACATTCTAGTGTCGATTAATGGTGTCTGTAATCCAGTTGATGAGATGCGCGCTTACTAAACAAATTTGCATAAGTAACCTGAACAGTGTTTCAAAAAGATCTTTTAAAATTGGGTATAGTTTTCAGAAAGGATTGAAAACAATTAATTAGGTTTTATATATATAAGATCTCTTCAAGGGCAAAGAATGAGGGCAGATCTCCTACCACCTAGAAAAGATCATTCACAAAAAGAATATGAATATCAAAATGCCATCTAACAAACGTGGCCGCTAGTACAAAAAGAATGATTTCAGAGTTATACAATTAAACAGATGGACCCAAGAATGAATTAATAGAGCAATTTATTATAGGTATTTGCCTTTGTGCTATACCCTAAAAATACCGGTACCATGGATAAATGATGTAAATACTTAATAACTCTCAAACCAGCTTCGAGAAAATAAAGAAGGATAGATGCTAGTGAAAACAATAACACCACCCCAGCATACAGAGATTTAAATCATCAAAAAATATCCCATGAATCTATGACTTGATGATGGGATGCAGAATCGGGCGAGATAATGTGTTGTTCTAACAACCATTTGAAAACCTTAAATATACTCTGGTAAATTCTCCTGTAACAGATAGTTTGAATTGATTAAGAATACTAAAGTTCAGACAAAAAATCAATTTCTGAAAAACAGGTCTCTTGGAAAATACCATATATACATATTGAAGATTTGTGGAATGATGAACTGAAAGCTGCTGTTAAACGAGATAGAAAATCAACAAAATTTGTAAGACGCTTTGGATTTCCACAAAGAGGACTACGCGATCCACTGAATAACTCACATTGGGCCAAGCAGGAGTGATTAAAGGGATAATACATTCTGCTAACAAAAGTTCTTAAAGACAATTGTACTAGAAACCGCTGACAAAAGTTCTTAAATACAATTGGCACTAGAAAGTTAAATTGAAGATATTTAAACAAAATGTGAAGTTTATGACTGGGCCAGAGCATCTACCGCCAGAGCCTAGCCTGGAGGAAGAATATGAACATCAGATCTGGACACTATACTGAGTAGAAACTTAATGGGATGTAATAAATGAGCTACAAGGAAAATCATTCTACCTGGAATGTGAGCTGCTGAAAGATTTCCTGACATCTCCACCGCAGGGGGAAGACCAAGACTCCAGACAAAATATGATAACCTCAACTGCCCTGCTTGTTGATGAAAGTCACTACTATAGAAATAACTGCATGATAAGATAGGTGGCTTGTGAAAGAGACAATATCTCTTCATTCTCCAATATTCCAGAGTATTGAAGAGGAATACTAGAGTATTAGTTCCTGTTCTAGTTCCTGAAAAGGAAGAGAGTAGTAAGACTACTTTATCTGATTCCATAGACACAAGAATGAGAGGAAATTCTATAGTGATCCCCTCCCCCAAACACGTAAGAACAAGTCATCAAACTGGACCTGCAGATGGATAAACTGGTGAATTGGTACCGATGACACCCAGTGAATGAAAATGCAGTGTATGCGGTCGTGGTGAGGGACAAAATTCTGAATTACCAGACTTGACCTTCGTACACAAAACTGACTCCATTCGGCCCAAATTTTAACACAAGGAACCTTCCAAGCCAGAGGAATCCCAGACTGGCCATGATGTAATTAAAAGAATCCAGATCCAGTTAGGATCAATTCTGTATGTATGGAAATATCAGAAACCACTGTCCCTTATCCTTGACGAGACCAGTGATGACTGGCCAAAATGACTCCATGTCCATATTATTCCTTTGATCGATGAACTCCATTTCTGAGACAACATATCAGGAAAAGAGTTGAATATTATAAAGCGATTGACTAAGTAATTTTTGTCTCAAACAGTATCAAAGCAGCCATGGGTTCCAGACAAAATAATTCCAAAATATACAATAGAATTAGTATTAAATCATAAGGACATGAAGTGTAAATTTTTTGGAAGTTGTCAGAAAAGGATAAATATATGAGTTGAAGATAAGAGCCGAGACCATATAAAAGATGATCTGCCAGCACCTCATAATCCTTAAAGTCTTTGGATTCTGCCATTCCTCCACTGTATCCTACTTGAAAAGAGCAGAAAATTATTGATCAGGAACAGAAGCAGGACTAATGTCAAAGGAGACCAACATGGTTTGATAGAAAAAAGGGGGATTCAATGACTACATTGATTGTACCTTATATGTAGGAAATCTGCTACCTAAGACATGCATGAGGCTAGCTATACCCATCCCCACCCCTGATAGAGTAGAGATTATATAGAAGCGCTTAAGCATGACAGCTAGGACCAGAATAAACCTGCAGAATCTTATTTTACAAATCTAATTTTAAAACAAAGCTAGTATGATATGAGCCCAATTGTTAATATCTTTATCAGATGATTAAACAGGAAAGAAGTCCATCAAACCTGTGACTAGATCAATGATGGATAAGGACAACGGACTGAAACTACACAGAAGGGTGAAAGGAAAAACCATATTCCACAATCCATGCGAAGGCAATAATCCAATCATCTTGGTTAGGCCCCCTTGAGAAATTTATTTAATAATGCCTGGGAAAGTTAGAATTTAGAAAAATAAAAATAGGCTTGAATAGATAAGGATGAGAAGACAGCTCCATATGAAAATAATAGAAATAGACATATCACTAGATAAACAAAAAGATCAAATTTCTACCCTCTACATTCACCCATAGATATGCTTCATCATGGCGAGGGATCCTATCGATAGAAAAGAAAGACTGAAAAACTATGTTAAAAATAAATCAGGCCAGATATGATACTAAAAGATAGCAAACCACTATTCACCATTAAAATAATAAAGCCTGATGCACAATTAAAATAATAAAGCCTGACGCACTTATTTGCAGATTGATATTAGGAGAATCTTAAGATGATTGATTCCAATTTTTTGAGAGAACGGGTCGAAAGATGGAGGCTGATAGGAAGAGCGTAATACATGAGAAGATTCAGGAGCAAAACGAAATCTAGTGAAATCAAAACGACAAAAGCACTGCTAGGATCATAAGAAAAAATAAAATCATTCCTAGAAGATAAATGCGAAGAGTTGGGTGTACACAAGGTTTCGAAGGATGAGGATAATTGGATGGTTCAGCCATTGCACTAAGAGCAACTAATAAAGAATTAAAGAATTAAAAATAAGAGCCCCTGAAATAGGGCATTTAAATTGTCAAACGTGATTTTTAAACAAACAATACCAGCAAAACAACAGAAGGGAATTGATTTGGCATACCTAAACCAGAAGTTGAATTATAATCAGTTGCTATACCATAAAAATTGAGTTATAATCTAGGTAATAATACTGAGCATAGGACAATTAGGCCTTATGGTCATCTCTTCTTCATTTATCTCCATGCCTGTGCCGTCACTTCTGGTCATGGGTTGCGGTGTACGATGTAGTCATGCATTGCCTCTTGACTATGCTAAAGCCTACCTAAACCATTTTCGAATGTTTTAAGAGATGGTGTGGAAACAACATGTTCAGACAAAACATTTCACAGTTTACACACCCCTTAGAGAGAACATTTTTCTAACTAGGTTGCTTCTCCCCCTCTTCTGGTAGACTTTCAGATGATTTCCACCAGTAATAGTCCATTTGCAAGCAGAATGTTATATTTGACTATAACAATTAATCGATTGAGAGCCGATAGAATGATCCATCATAACCTGGGTACATGCTCTATATATCCAATTTCACCCAAGTTAAGTACCCACAGAAAGAATTTCCAAAATGATGAGAGATTAGATTAAACATTAAGTAGGGAAAAAACCTATCTTAGGGCTAATAAAAGGGGCTGATATTCAAGAACTTTCCTGATCCAAAGGCTATGCTTGCTACTAAAACACTGAGATCAACACACATCTCTGATATAGTAAAAACTTGGTCATCAAAGTTTGTAGCGTTTACTATCGAAATATTAACCATTTAACTCTCGAAGTTATTAGTCATAAGTTGCAACTGAAATAAGTTGAATCTGAATGAGTACCAGCAAATATGGGAGTGGCGTATTTACTTATAAATCCATAAATAGGTCGCACATTTATGCTCAATTTACACGTTCTAAAAAATTTGCGCGCACTATATACAAGGATAAAACTTATTTTCCTCTGAATTTTTAAACATCTTAACGTCTGAAGATACCACGAAAAAAACCCTGCACAATTCTTGGTACCTCGCGGCTATGCTTAATGTGTACCTCAAAACATCATGCGCAGAAGTGAAATTATTAAATTGGACAGCCTAAATATTGTGTATCCTTTAATAAAGATTGTTTTTTCCATCAAAATTAATTCTAACTTGACATAAATGTCATCTTTATAATATATAAATCAGAATCACGTGATAATCACATGATATATAAATCACGTGATATTATCTGACCAGATCAGGTTAAAGCAAATTTTAATGAAGTATCTTAAGCGAGTACTCGGATACAGTTATCCTGGAATCGGAAATTCGGCAATGCGATCTACGCTTCTCGTCAGCGCCTCCAAACGGAGATTTACTTTGCCACTGACTGGCTCGCTAACATTAGACGCGGGCTACCCAGTTTAATTGTCGGGCGTTCACGCAATTTTTCTAGAACATCGCATTACGTTTTAGATCATTTTATGTTGGTCACTCACATTACAATATAACCAGTAATATATATGATAAATTTTATCGCTAGATTTAGAAATCAAGTGAACGCAAGATTCTCGCTAGATTTACAAATCAAGTGAACCTGATTATGATAATCTGACACAGGCTTAATAGCCTATCTAAAAAAAGAGGGCTATGTGATTACGAGGATTCAAATCAGTATCGTAATTTTGAACATCCGGGCATTCCGAGATCATCCGACATTTGCCAATTTATGACACACTAAAGAGGATATCCCATAGCAACGCAATGTTTACATTTTTCATGAAACTAAGGGCATAAAAAACCAAAAAAAACTAAAAACAAAACTTGTCGAATAAACCCGCCCGGTATTTGAAAACATAAAATCTCGAGTAATTTTTATAAGATATTAAATAAAAGGTAAAAAGGTTTCACGGCCCATTGCTAGTAATGTTAAATTAGCCTGCAAAAACGGCGCCAATTTAAAGCGAAGGCCGAATCGCGAATTAATATGATGGTCTTGTCTTTATTGTAATACGACTGACATGACTGATCATCATGAAGTGATTGCGAGTTTCATGTTAGTTGGTTGGTAACGGTCCTTAGAAGGACCACTCGCTTTTCTTCAGGGGATGATCGTGGTGTATCCTTGTGGTGTTCATCCGGTCCACCACGCCTGTTTGCACCACTGTCACATTCTTAATAGATCCAATAACTTCCCAACCGGTATATTACATAGTTATGTAGGATACCTTATGTAGGATTCGATCCAAACCAGTATGTAGTATACCTTATGTAGGAAAGAATGACGCTCGGAAATACGTACCTAGTCAAAACTCTTAATTGATCCACTAACTTCCCAACCGGAATGTTACATATGTTATGTAGGATACCTTTCGTAGGAGATGTTCCAAACCGGTATATAGTATACCTATCGTAGGAACGAGCCTCGTGGCTAAAATAGGATCAGAGTTATTGACTTCACCTGGCTTGTAATGTGAAGCTGGCGCCATTTTCTTTCAACTTGGTCACAACAAACTTTCTGTTCATATTCACGTAAATTATAAACATTTTACATAAGTACTATGACTTATTCAACAAAGACCGCTTGTTCTGTGGTATTCATGAAAAATCAAATGTGGATGTAGCTCCACAAGATTATGGAATGAATAGGATTTGTTGAGATAAAAGTTAGGTGTTTCCTGTAATACAGAAAATTAATTAATGCCGGCTTGGACTCGGTCGCATGCATAGTAGCATAAGTGTGCATGCTCACAGACTCGTTTATATGTTCTCTATAGGAATAGAGGAACCGGTTCCCTAGAGCAATGACTGCTTTAGAGTTAAAGAGATACTATCAAGACTACCCAATGGAGGGATGTATCTCTGCTAACCTTGTTACAAGGGAACCAACACCATGGGAATGAATAGGTTACAATTTTCTGAGATATCTAAGTCAGGTGACTTATAGCAAACAGTGAATTGAGTGGCTTAGTATTTTTGTTGTGTTACAAAACTCTGTATTTAGAAGCCCACTCCCTAACTCAGCAGTTTGGCTCAGGGAAAAAATATTTTTATTACCAAATTTGACCAATTTTGTAAATATATATTGTGTGTGTGTGTGTGTGTGTGTGTGTGTGTGTGTGTGTGTGTGTGTGTGTGTGTGTGTAGCAGGGTAATAATAGTAATTGTGTCATGGTACAGCTCTACATCACACTGATCTCGGCCCTGACACGTTCCCTTCCCTCTAGAAATCAATGTCGGCCTCAGATTTGAAGATCCAGGCCACTTATTAGTTTAAGTACTACTAATAGTAGTAAGCCACATAATTATGTTCAAGATATAATCAAGTGTATTCCGCACTTTTGGCGGTCAAAATACACATAAAACAGTTTTGGCATGATAAATACTTTCTGCATAACATATTTCAAGACCAAATTTATGTCCCAATCAAGCGGTACATGCATCCATTTTGTAATATAAGTGACCATCATAAAATGATCCAAAACAGAATCAGATATGTGCCAAATATTGCTCGAATGCCGACAAATTAAAATGAGGTAGTTCGCTTCTTATATTGGCGAGCAAGTGGCAAAATAAACCTCTTGTTATAGGATGTGTAATTCTTGTTCTCGCGAGATCTTATGTGCTAACAGTAGTTACAAACAAGGCAGGGTGAGGTCGCAGAGCTCTATTACCCTTCCTTGTCTGAAACGACTCCTGTCAACACGCAATAAGTTATCAAACGGGTACCCATTATTCGGATCAGATCTAATGTACAGTACTCCATCAGCATCACACGTTGATAATATATAGTGATTTCTGAGTTCCAAGTCCAGTGTATTTATATCCATCTGACAAGTACTCACTCTAACTTGTTACTTTTTACTTGATTTAACCATAGCAGATTCCTAATATCACGTAATTTATATATTTTCGCGACAACATTTTATGTTAAGTTTAGGATTAATTTTGATGTAATAAACAATCTTTATTAAAGGATACGCAATATTTAGGCGGCCCCATTTAATAATTTCACTTACGTGGTGATGTTTTGAGGTATCCATTAAAAATAATTTCCTAATCTGGAATAAATAACATTTTACTTTTAATGTCATTGTGTTTTCTTACGGATTTGTCAGAAATCTAAAATTGTAAGAAAATGACTGTAATCAATATGAAAATTAGACATATTAACCTTTTAACATTTAAATTTATTCAAGAAAACTTTTTCACTCAAAATGTCCATTTACAGACCAAGAGAAGACTATTTTTGAAAATTTACCGCTGAAATGACTGGCTCGGTTACCGAGCCAGTCATTTCAGCGGTAAATTTTCAAAAATAGTCTTCTCTTGGTCTGCAAATGGACATTTCTCAAGACCACTGCAGAAGCCGGTTTTTGCTGATATGAGTGTTAATAGGTTTAATATAAGTATTATCTGCTTATAAATAGAAACTCAAGCTCATTCCAAATGAGATCTTGATAAACTCATGTGATAATTTTGATACAGGCTGCCAACCATTTTGAGATTCTCTAGCTTCAGTGTCTCGAGCAAAGTATGAATATCTAGAATCATAATCGGCAGCTGGTGAAATCACAAATCCATTCCTACCCCTAATATGCTTGTATTAGTCTGTATTATATATTTTAGTGTGTCTGTTTAGTAGTATGTGCAAACAAGAACAAATATCAATGGACCTTTCCAGTTATCCATCCAACATATGATGTCATAATCAACTACGTGATGTGTAGAATGATGTCATAATCATTGACATCATGCATGACGTAGATATGTATGTCACGATTGCATAATTGAAAATGGACTAAGCTTTGTTGTAGGAATTGTATGTCTTTAATATTTAATAAACATTCTGTTGAATATTTTGAAACTCATTTGACTGGGCGGGCCCATGTTGATGCCATAGGCAGCAACAGCACCCAATCAAATTAGTTTCAAAATATTCAAAAGTGTAACCTGTATAGTTTTCTGGAAATTGATAGTCAGAGCATTAGGGGATCGATCAATCCCAACACGGGCGAAGCGTGGGTGGACCGTAACTAGGGATGGGCGAGGCATAGCTAAAATTGGAAAGGTTCAGTGCAGACCCTCACTGTCCTGTTACTGTCATATTTTAACAAAGTTTTTGATTTTTATCAAATTTTTCATAGGCTTGCGCGATTTCGCGATTTAATTGAAAATTGCGATTTTGAAAAAAATCATGATTTTCTACGATGTAATTGAAAAAAAAATCGAAAAATCGTTAAAAAACTGAGCAGGCTCTAAGATTATAAAACTCATCATTCAGCAGTAAAAGAATACAGTTATAATCCATTAGCGCATGTATCCATTGTTTTTTCTTGATCGCTTCACGCATGTGTTCACTAAGTCTAAATGAAAACACAAAGCTCTATGGTAAACCAGCTAACAATAGTGAGGTAACACCTTTATCATTGAGAAAACCAGCTAGTTACTCCGTCGATTCGCCATATCATTTTCTTTCTTTCACTGCAGACCCTGAGTCTGTCGTGAAATACCAAGTATATACCTAGTTGCAGAGTGTTAGGAAATAATAACTGAACATAATTCTTTTTAATTCTTTTAGCAATTTCAGGATGTGTACTAATTTTTCCTTTTTGATTCGGTTGTCATGCCTAATTAAAGAAAATGTCGCAACAGCATTCTAGATTGTTGTATTTTGAACAACTCATTCTGTTGATTACTCTTGAATGTAAATTGTACATTCTGAAAGCAACTATAACCTGCACTATAGGACGAGTTTACGCTATTACTATTGTAGCTACTCAAAGCTACCGTCCTATGTATATGGATTGCGCAGTATCTCTCCGGGTCCTAATATTAGCGTCTTTGCGCTACTTGGGTAATGACCTAAACGCGTCCTACAAAGGGAGGCTATAAATGGAAGCAGGATTTATATTTTTACTCGCGGACATTTTATATCAAATTTTGACGAAATAAACAATGTTTATTAAACTATACGCAATATTTAAGCGGTCCCAATTAATAATTTCACTCCCGCGATGATGGATATAAGGTATACATTAAGCATGGGCATAGGATGGTAAGAATTTTTCGCATGAAACTGTGTTATAATTTCGTGCTTTTTTATTTATTTCAACTTTTTCTAGAATTTCCAAGTCACAGTTTTGGTGATTTGTCACATTACACCGGTTCATACTTTTGAGAATTTGGTCCTACGATAAAAAATTGCGATTTTTTTTATAAAATCAATCGCGATGTTTCAAAGCAAAAATCGTGCAACCCTAATTTTTCTTATTGTCACTATTAATCATGAGCAACATCATACGATCTAGTGTATGGTCACAACCTTTCTTATGTTAAAATTTGAACCACATCGGACCAGAAGTTACTGAGATATCCATAGATCTAGAATTTGATCCAATCCTTATCCATTTTTCTTCATTCTGAATGCACACACGCACGCATGCACACACACACACGCACGCATGCACACACACACATGCACGAACGCACACACACGCACGCATGCACGCACGCACGCACACACACACACACACACAGATACAATATCAGCTTCCCATGAGCAAGGTTCATGATGCATTCTGGGTATATGTGTCTCATTGTGAGTTATTCTTTACAGATATGCGTGAATGTCATAATGAGTTACCTAAATGTAAAGCGTTTGCGGTGTGCGATGCCTTCATGATGAACTACAAATGTAGATGTCGTACTGGCTACTATGCATCAGATGGCAAGTGTAAAGGTACATACAGCATTAGTGCTTTAACCATAGATAATGTACATATGGGCTAGATGGATCATGCGCATACCCTCACTATGGGACTCGATGCCAATGTAGGTCAACAAGTGAAAGATTTTCATAGTCATTCATCATACAGAAATCTTCATCATTATTATATATCTTCATGGCTATTACAGTAGCTCATGACCCGTGCTTACAATATTGTAGGCTTGGTCTGGCACATGTTCACTTGGATTGCTGACTTAATGGCATGTGGACATAAAACTTGCTCTGCTGCCATTAACCATTTAGTGACTAAATTTGTTAAAAATTAAAATATTTACTAATTGAATGTTCATTTGCAGGCTATGAGAAGACTATTTTAGAAAATTTACCACTGGAATGACTGGCTCGGTTATCAAATCAGTCATTCCAGTGGTAAAATTTCAAAAATAGTTTTCTCTTGGCCTGCAAATGGGCATTCCTCAAGACCACCACAGAGGCCGGTTAAATACAGATTTACATATTAAATATACTATTCCAAACCATGGAGCTATAGGCTGACCATGGTCAACCATGTTCAATACTATCAAGATTGACCATGGTCAAACCATAGATGACCATGACCAAAGTTGTCAAAATCATTTTGAGCCTGCAACTTTGGGCAAATTTGTATCATACTGACCATGGTTGACCATGATGATATTTACCACCCATGGCCAGTCATGTTTTGACCATGGTCAAACCATGGCTGACCATGGTCAACCCATAGATGACTATGACCAAAGTTGTCAAAATCATTTTGAGCCTGCAACCGTGGGCAAATTTGTATCATACTGACCATGGTTGACCATGATGATATTTACCACCCATGGCCAGTCATGTTTTGACCATGGTCAAACCATGGCTGACCATGTTAAAAAACCATGATTTGACCAATAACTGAGCCGGTCATTCCATTAGTAAATTAAAAAAAAAAAGTCTTATCCTGGCCTGAAAGGAACATTCAGTAAGCAGGCAATAAGTTCAATTAACGTGACAAATATTGACATTTAAATGATCAAGTTAATGATTAGTGATGGGGAGAGATACAGGAGGCATCTGTTACACTAAAAAGTGTGGTCATATGACACATGGGCTGTAACCATTTAACCCTTAAATTTGTTAAAGAAAATTTCAATTTTCTCATAGAAAATGCCCATTGACAGACCAAGAGATTATTTTAGAAAAATTTCACTGGAATGACTAGCTCTGTTATAGAGCCAGTAATTCCAGTAAAAACATTAAAATAGTGTTCTCTTGGTTTGCAACGCGAACATTTATCAAGACAACTGCAACAGTGACCAGCTTGAGTGTTAAAGGGTTAAAGGCATTCTGTGAAGGTTCTCCATCTGCATCACTGAGATTATAGCAAATAAATTAGCACAAACCTTATATACTGTTTCATCACACATCAAACGTATTTATTTACAATTTATGAAGCGTTTTACCCATGCATCCACCTTTCACTGTAGTCCACATCTTCAGAAGTTAATACTAATTTGCATATGTTGTTTTATTCACAGTATGCAGCACTAGCTGTCCTGAAGCTTCCTTTATGACGTCGCCATGCATGGAGCGAGATGATGTTATTTGTACACGTATGTATATATGCCTGATGTAGGTGTGTGAAATTCAATTTGTCACACCAGTTAGTCACACCAGCCATTGATCAATGGCAGTATCCCATCTGTCACTCAAGTATTTGAGATCATAATCAATTACGCCACTAGTTAGTTGATGTCACAATCATAATGACGTATATCTCTGTCATGAAAATCGAAAAGTTCATCACTAGTCTACAAACTGTATGTCTTGGATAATCTGAAACTAATTTGACTAGGAGCTGTTGATGCCATAGGCATCAATAGCCCACAGTCAAGTTAGTTTCAAAATATTCAAGAGTTTACCAGTATAGTTACCTTGAAATTTTGATTCTGGGAATTATTTAGCTTTCAAAGTTTCAAATCGATTCCAGTGTGCAATAACAACTGGGTGGAGTTTAGATAGAAATAGGTGTATCTTGAAAATTACCACTGAAATGATGGTTCTGTTATCGAGCCAGGCATTCCATGGATAAAATCTAAGTAATATGTGGGATGGCACGTGCTTTGTGTGTGTGTGTGTGTGTGTGTGTGTGTGTGTGTGTGTGTGTGTGTGTGTGTGTGTGTGTGTGTGTGTGTGTGTGTGTGTGTGTGTGTGCGTGCGTGCATGTGTGTGTGTGTGTGTGTGCATGCATGCGCGTGTTAGTGCGTGCGTATGTGCATGTGTGTGTGTGCATGTATGCATGTGTAAACATGTGAATGTGTGTTTGCATACACGCATTGCTATTGGTCTCCTGTGCCATTGACCACTAGTTACACTGATATTTACTTTGATATTGTACCCTCATCATTAATGAATGGTCACGCCGATATAGAATTTTGATATTGTGTCGCACAATGGTGCAAATTTCATATTTGCGTTTACACATACTGATCTGTGTTTGTGTTACAGCCTGTACACGATGCACAGGGATCCAGTATGAGGCTGCTTCATGCTCTACCACTCAGGATACTCTATGTATAGGTAGGGTTTATTCTCTGATGACCTTTATTCTAGATCAGGACCAAAAATGGGAATCCTTCTTTATAAGAACACCCTATATTGCATTAAAAATGTGCCAAATCAGGTCAATAGGTTACATCCACATGAAAAAGGACAGGGGGCGCTAACTCCCTGCCATCTATAGTCTCTCTCTCTGTCATGAACCCTTCACCTCTGGAATTTGTTCAAGAAAATTTCAATTTTCTCATAGAAAATGTCCATTTGCAGACCAAGAGAAGACTATTTATTTTTAATTTACCACTGGAATGACTGGCTCGATAATCGAGCCAGTCATTCCAGTGGTAAATTAAAAAAAAAAGGTTTTCTCTTGGTCTGCAAATGGACCTTTCTCAAGACCACTGCAGAAACCATTTTTGGCTGATATGAGTCTTAAAGGGTTAAGGTCCCTGTGGATCGCTTGTATTACATTTCCTCCTTGACTGTGGCAATAACAGTGTTAACCAACCCAGCACAAAGGCCGTTGCTAGAGGGAGCTATAACAAGCAGATGTTTGATTGGCTGAAGTCGCTCACATGGTGGTTCTCCATGGCAATGATTATCATTCAAATTTCTTACTGTAATATATAGGCCGGATGGCATCAGTTTGAAATTTTTATTGTGCCAAGAATTTCGAATATAGAAAGGTGTTTTATGTAAGACATTTTTTGATACCTTCTAAATATAGCAACTCGTGGGCCTTTCTAAGTTCGTGTTAAACAAACAGTTATTCATAAACAAATTATGTTTAACATTTTGCTCTTTGCATGCCCAAACGGTCTTTCATTTTATCTAAAAAATTAAAGCTGAATCAGGTACAAGCGCACTTATCTTTGATTTGAACATATTTTATCATGTGTTTAGGCCTCTTTCCATCCTATAGTTCGAGGGTTATCTCAAAGGAAGTTTTGGTCTAGTGCACATTATCATGCCTAATATCTATTTTCAATTTCATAGCACATTATTCTAATTTATTTAATTTGTAGCATAGTGACTTTAGACTAGGGCTGGACGGTTTGGCCTAAAAGAAAACTGGTGACGGTATCACTAATTAAACTGGTATTAATGAAATACCGGTTTAAGGGGTTAGAATGATCGAAAATAATAAAAAATACGCCATTTTCATTAGCTACAGTACATGTATTTTGCGATTTGTCAACTGACGTAAATTGCTACGACATTAGAACGGTAACTATGCACGACTGCTCACTTCGACGCTATCTATCTCAAAATAGTAGTTAAAATAAGTAAAATAAATAAAGTCTGGTTCATGTGATGTCATGAAAATAATACTTAAATACTAAAATGTTGATTTTCAACACTGTTATTAGGTAACTATTTTCGAAAGCATAGTAAAATCTAACGCGTGTAAGTAGGAACCCGGATATGAGAGCGAGTATAGGATCATCCTAGTAGAGTAGCACTCATACGGTTAGAGTTCGTATAACCACCTACAGTATGATCTAGTCTATTAAGTCATGTATTTGTAGTCAAGTACTCAGTATTTAGTAATACTCCTCAATAAACTGTCATTCACGCGGGTGAATGTCATTCAGCACGTAACTAAAGGGTAGTCATTTCCCAGAAATCGCACCAAGAATTCTCACAAAAAGCTGTGTTTGACTATTTTTTTAGGTTCATATGTCATATAATAAAGAGATTATGATAATTTGACAACATAGACGCAATGATTCATGAATCTAACTTAAATCTATTTAAATCAACACTCCGTAGTCTTGAAGATATACGAAGACGAAAAAGACTGGGCCGGTCCGTAAAACAAAATGATGTGATTCTAACACCTATCGAGCAGAAAAGTCACATGATAAAAAATACTACAAATTTCATTCATAAAATCAATAGTAATGAATATCCAGGCAGAAGAATTTGTTAACAACCAATCACATTACGCATGCTCGTTTTTGAGAGGCTAAGGGGTTTATTTTACTTGTAACTACTCCGCCAACGTAAGAAGCGACATAATCGTTTTCATTTCTCAGGCGTTCAAGCAATTTGTCTCGTATGTCTTGTTCCGTGATGGATCATTTTAAGTTTGTCGTAATCTAAGGGAACTAATGACATGTTTGGATTGGGAGTTCATTGTATAGAGTTGTTGTTTTCGTAGCGCGTTTCTTGATTTTTTTTTTTGTATCATGTCACATTTGGAATCCTAATTAAACATAGTACAAACTCGAATTTGAAAAAAAGATTATTTGTTACAAAGAAGAAATTTTGATTTTCAAATTATTCAATCTTATATTGAACCCACAGAGTTTATGTCATGTAAAATTCATTGCTGGAACATCAAATCATATTTGCCGAGTGTCGTCCTCGGCCGATTTGTTGGGATTTCACCAACACCATTGCTTTCCCATGGCTAATAGTTATAGATGACTGTATTTTATGTCCCTGTTAGCAAATGGTTACACAAGATGATAATATTAAACTGCAAGACAAGAACAAACTAGTTTAGGACAGTCACCAGATTTCGGGCAATGGCGATCTTACGGACGGTTTTTATTTTTTTTAATTTTCATAATGGTTTTTAAACCATCACCATAAAAAAACCATGAGACGGTGTGAAACGGGTATACCGCCTGGCCCTACTTTAGACCTCATTCGTCTGAAAGTTCTTGATGTTAAATTCTATCAAATTTGCCGCAGTTTACATATTTGGTTCTATATAAACAAGGCTTTCCGGGAATTCACAAAGAAAATGGTCAGCCTTTTTAACTTCAATTAAATCTGTGAGACTAAATGTTTTTAGATTTCAACTTCGTCTTCCGTCATGATGATAGCATTACTGGTGATTAGATGTTTACTCTGAATATGTAAATGCAAATAAAAATTTAATAAAATTTATCTAAAATAAGAATGTGTTTAGAGAGGTGATCAATCAATTATGCTGGCTCAAATTTCAGCCACGATCCAGTTTAATTTCAACTCTGGCCAATAAACATAATATATGTGCTCATCTTACATCCAATGACAGCAGTGGGTAAGCTTATTATTATTGAATGAATATATCTTAGCCATATAACTGTAAAGCAGGCCAAAATCAGCATTCATGTTTATTTTGATGAATGTTCATTTACCGGTCAAGTGAAAATAATTTTTGAACATTTATCACCGAAATGTCTTGATCGATGACAGAGCCACACATTCCGGTGATAAATTTTCAAAAATGGTTTTCTCACCTGTCTGTAAATGAACATCCTCTAAGCAAAATCTAAATTTTATTAACCGTTTAAAACGTATGTCCTGCCATTCAAATGAGATTTAAATCAGTTCGTCCACTCTACATGGTGTATATGGTAATAGGGGCAGTTAAAGCTCTCATGGACTAAGGTGAAAGTGATTTAGGATTATATATGCTCTGGTCAATATTTCATAACAACATGCATGATTAAGTGGGAACGGATGAATGGGAAATTGTAGATGGATGTCAACCAAACCAAATAGACAATATCTGTTTATAAATTAGCTCTTAATTATGTCACAATTGGTCAGGAAAATTGACATTTTTGCTTACTAAAGGCTCATTTGCAAGCCATGAGAAGACTATCTTTGAACATTTACCATATCAGAAATGACAGGCACAGTTATCAAGCCAGTAAATTTAAAAAAAGGATAGATCTCTTGGCCTTCAAATGGACATTCCTCAAGATGATTGCGGAGGTCAGTTTTGGTCATCTTGACCATTAAAGGCCTAAGCTTCTGGATATAATTGGGCTGATTATGCATTAAATGCTTTCATATTGCGTTCACAGATGTCACATTTCCTGCCAAAGGACTGCTACAAAGCACAACAACATCAGTTGACCTCGATATTGAGAATGGTCTTGGCGATATATCAGTGTCATCTTCTCCAAACTGCTTTATCGAACAACTCGGAAAACTTCAGGACTTTGAATCACCATTATACTTCACGAACAATCAACAGAAGATGGGACTTACATTTCAGAGGCCTTCTGGAATGGAAATTAAGATTAGTTTTCAAGATTTATATCTGCTGCCTGAATATCGTGATTTAGACCACCTTGGCGACAACCCATATATTCGACACAGTTTTCGCAGTACTGAAGATGATAAGAAGTCATTGGACCATGCAGTTAAGTCATTTTGCAGGTAAGCAAATAGTTTTATTGCTAGATCCATAATTTGACACTCTGAGTTTGAATTTCCAGAAAACTATGCAAGTAAGCTGTTGAATATTTTGAAACTAATTTGACTGGTTGCTATTGCTGCTTATGGCAGCAACAGCACCCAGTCAAATTAGTTTCAAAATATTCACAAGCATATTTATTAAATAGTAAACACATACAATTGGTAGAACTTGAGAAAGTATTAAGTGTTTATGACGAAATAAATTGTGTCATTCGTGACGTAATTGATTATGATTTCAGCCTACACATGACATAGTTGATTATGGTGTCATGCTTGACTGAGAAACTGAATTCATCCATTCTATTTCACTGGCTTGATGATTTCCAGTATTATATTCAGAAATCATAATTTCTTTTTGTTTGTCTATATCTCAGTAAATACATAAGAAAACCTTCATTTACTAAAGATTAAAAAACAATTCAACTGAAAATATTAGCATCAACAACTTTTGTTCTAATTGTTAGTAAGTTGCATGTCTGATTATTTTTAGAATAATTTGACTGAGAGTTGTCACTGCTATAGACAGTAACAATAATATAGTCAAGATATTAAAAAGATCCTCACTACATTTCACTATTTCAAATGAAAATTGTATACACATTAGTTGTAATGTGCTATTAGACGCTTCCATTCACCTGAGATGACAGATAACACAATGACTTATAGCATGTCAGGCACTCTCCTTGAGCCTTTTATGGTTAAGATTTAAAATTAAAATTCTTGCTCAGTCAATGTCCGTTTGTATACCTAGAGATTTGTTTTGAAAATTTACGCAGTGGAATGACTGGCTCGATTATTGAGCAAGTCAATCCACTGAGAAATTTTCAAAAGTAATCTTTTGGACTGCAAATGGGCATTTCTCCAGACGACTTCCGAGGCCATCTCTAGCAGGCTTGACCATTACCATTTTTATTCGAGGAAAGGACGCTAGCATGTATTGGACGCAGGCTAAACTTTGGCCCAAATCCTCCCCAAAACTCCTTATACTCATAGAAAGGACACATAGAGAAATTGAAATCCATTCTCTAAAATGGTTAAAACTCATAGAACCTACCACGAAAATTGAACGCAATTTCCATACACATGCCTACCTCTGTACGCCTCAAAAATATTGTGGCAGTGAAATTATTAATGGGACAGCCTAAGTATCGCGTATCTTCAATAAATGCAATAAAGATCGTTTATCGTTTATAAAATGTCGCCTTGAAAATAAGGAAATTATGTGATATTAGGAATGCGGTCAGATCAGCAGTTGTTATTACACCGCAAAAACATCCATTACCGTTCAATCACGAGTTGCTAAATCAATTATCTGCATTTTAAGACTAAGCCATCAGAATAAGATTTTTATGCTTGCCTACACACCTCCCCATGCCTATTCCTCTTAATATGGACCATCAACCAGGCTACTGGTTAAGTCCATCTCCAGCATACTGACAGATATAGACTGGCACCAGTCTATACTCATCCCATAGTGACGCCTGTCACTAAGCGCGCTTGCGCATGTGCACTGGAGCCCAAATAGGAAACTAATCACTTTTCAATTATTCTGCTTGCAGAACAACTGCTTAAATATTCTATAAGAGTTTTTTTGTGCTTTGTGCTGTGTCAGTTACACTATTGTTTCTTATATTACTAAGGAATATTCCTAATATGAAGTCAATCCTCCCTAAGTTACGTTTAGGAGGTATATTCGTTGTTATATTGTATTTTATAACTGTGTTCATATTGTTACCGGTTTTCGTGAAAGATTGTTCTCGTTTCGTGGTAACTTAGTTGTTATAGATATTTTTGTGAAAAGCTTGTAAGATGCTATGTTGTCCTGACGCTAACGGTTAGTGTCCGTTGAGTCTGGATGCCGATGCACTGTTTGCACACTCCTTTTATAGTAATCTTGTACCCGATCCTATGTGTATGTATCCAGATTTGGTGGATACATCCCATTGTTATTGTCGGTTTTGTACCCGACTTAATGTGTAGTTGTACCCGATTATTTAGTTATTGTGCCTATATCATCATCATCATCATATTAATTCTCTCGAGAGCCCGTATCAATTTATTTCTAGTGCATTATAAGGATTATCATTTATCCCTATGCAAGTTGTTTTCTTGTCGGTAGGGATTTTGTTTTCTAATTTGAACTTTCCCGCCTTTTTAGAAGTGCGTTTTATGTTTATAGTCTCCTTTTTACGATTTCCTCAGCAGTATGCTTCATTGTTGCGTTTTTTTCGTTTTTAGGAGTCCGGTAAATCATCAGATAAGACAAAATGCACGTCTACTAAATGTGATTGCCTTCACTCAGTTGATTTTGCCGGACATGTCTGTGTGAAATGTACTTCTTGCACCCTCACAACGATGTGTGGGATTTGTAAAGGGTGGCTGGTCTCGGTTTCAAAGGCATTTTTGAAAGATTTACCATCCAAACAACCGCTGCCCTCTGGTTGTCCTTCCCCTACCTCTGTTGCTAGTAAGGCGAAAGCTGTCGTTTACAAAATCTAATGTATCGATACCGGTAGCAACGGAGGGGTGGGGGGGGCCTCTTCGGCGAATTCAGATGCGTTATTTGCGAGATTTGAGTCCTTCACGTCTGTATTGACCAAATCACTGGATGAAAGGATTTCTTCTGCTATTAAGGAAGCAAAGAAACAGGATGTTTCTTCCGGTTCTGACGATAGCCCGAGGGCTAGCGGGCATTCCTGCAAATGGGGGAAACGGATCCTTCTAACCTCCATGCAAGTTATTAAATCTCCGAAGCAGAAGTCTAGAGCGACTAAGCTCCCGAAGGTGGGCTCGTGTAGTGCACCGGGTCAACCCCACATTAGACTTGAGGGTGATGGGCATAACCCTCAAGCAGTGGTGGTGGAGGATGAAGCTGATGTCCATAAGTCTGGTGCTTATGATAAGGCCAATTTTTCAGTCATACCGGTAGTCAAGGTTCTTCGTAGATCACCCATAGCTAAGAGTTTGATTTCTAGTCTTGCTAGTTCTTCCGGTTCCGTTGTGGTGGACTCGGGTCCTCTGGACTCGGGTTTACTTCCGTTTTCCAATGCTTCTTCCATTCCGTCCGTTTCTGTTTTAACTTCCGGTTTAGCAAGACATCCATGTCTTCAGGATCCGGTTCTTTCTTCTCTTGCATCCGTTTCCGGTAGGACTTCCGCTTTTGTAGGAAATCCAGGTCTTCAAGATCCGGTTACTACTTCCTTTCCGTCCGTTTCCGGTATGACTTCCGTTTTTTGTGTGACATCCGGGTCTTCAAGATCCGGTTCCTAGTTCCGTTTCCGGTTTCAGCAGCGCTTCCGGTCATACCGGATATCCGGGGTCTGAGGACTCCTACTATTTTTTTACTTCCGGTAGAAGCGCTTCCGTTTCCGGTTTGGATTCTGGTCTATACACTTCCATTGCCGGTTCTAGAGGTGTACTTCCGGGTCGTGCAGATCCAGATAGACTTCCCTCTTCCGCTTCCGGTTGGGAGGTAACTTCCGGGATAGCGAGAGATCATAATCGCTTAGTGCCATCTAAGTTTTTACCCGAGCATCATCTTATGCTGCCGTTTTCAATTTCATCATTAGATTTTGAGAAATTTTCCGAGGAGAAGCGTAAGGTTTATGATGATAGGAGTTTTGTAGATTCCATTTCGGCAATATCTCAACGGGTGTTTTCTCAGGATTCTGTAGCTTCCAATTATGACTCTTCTTCCTTCTCAGGTAGTTGATGTTGATTTATCTTCTCAGTCTTCCTCTCCTTCCTTTCGTGATGCCAGTTTTGAATTTATCTTCTTCTAGGTCTTCTTCTTTCTCCTCTTCTCACCCTCCAGGTTTTAATCTTATTTCTTCTCTTTCTGCTAAGGATTTCTCATCCAGTCATGTGTCTAACACATCTGCTCTCTTTCAATCTTCTCTTCCTCCTCCTCCGGGTTTCTCCCATCTTCCTTCTTCTCTTTCCTCTCAAGGTCAGTAGGATCATTCTTCTTCTTCGTCATCTCATTCCCATCAGCTCCCAAGTCGGTCAGGGCCAGGGATCTGAAGAGGTTTTGTCCCGTTAGAGCCTCTTCGGACGACTGGTCCATGGCTCACAGGTGGATCGCATCTACTCTTTCTCTTCCTCTTAAGGAAGAATTTGCTATGGATCCTCCTTTTTTTGGATCCGCTCTCTCTACATCTGATTCCTCCTCTTCTTCTTCTCCTCAGGTGCTGCCTATTGATAACTTAGTAGTTGATATGCTTGATTTCTTTGTTAATGATTCTGTCAATACTGACTTTTCTCTTGTTTCTAAATATGATTCTCCTGTTCAAATTCCTAAGGAAGATTATTTGAAGGTGGCCTCGACTCAGTCTTTTTCTGGTTCCGCTTGGGAGGTTCTTTCTTCTCAGTTAAAAGATTCTTCCAAGGTTGCGTTTTCCAATGATCTTTCTAGATGGGAGTCTGTTTGTCGATCTCAGCTTAAGTCATCTAATTTCCTTGCTCTTTTATCTGAGCCTGTTCTTAAGGTTGAAGAACGTGGTGATCAAGTTCCTTTGTCAGTTTTTCGTTCTTTGGCACATTTGTCTCGTGCCTCCCTCAATTCTGTCTGTAAGTCCTTGGGTTTCATTACCTCTAAGCGTAGATCCAGGAAGCTATCTGAGGTTAGGATTTGTAGTTCTTTGAAGCGTAGTCTTGTTGTAGCACCTCGGTTTGGTCAAGATATTTTTGGACAATCGGCTCCTAGTCTAATTCGGGCGGAATCTGAGTGCCTGAAGGCCTCTAGGGATCTTCAGGCTCAGATTTCTTTCGCTAATCCTTCCTTGAAAAGAGATGTTTCTTCTGTGAAGAAACCGAATTCTTCTCCTAGAAGACAGAGCCTCAAACCTGACCAATTTGGGGCTTATCCCTCTAGGGTTATTCATAATTCCAATCTTTCTTCGTCCAATCATCAGGTTCGATCCACGGAGGAGGATCGTTTCGATTCCATTTCTTCGCATCGTTCCAGGTCTCAAGGGAGGCAGTCTCCTTTTTCTTGGGCGAGAGGGGGGTCAAACCCCTTCTCGCCATGCTGGTTCCAGGTCCAAAGGTCGTTCTTCCTTTAGAGGGTTTCAAGAAAAGAGAGTTTGAAGGTGTGGACTATTCCCGGGTAGTTCCGACCTTCTCTCTTCCCTTCCTCATCCCTCCCCCTCTTCTCCCTTCGGGTCAGTCGGTCCAGTGCCTGTTGCCCAACGTGCCAGTAGGATGGCGCCTTTCTCTGTTTTGGGAGAATTGGCACGCCCTTGTTCAGGACTCCTGGCTAGTGTCTCAGATACTTTGGGGTTATACACCTTCATGGATCCGTCATCCTCCTCTTCTATCCTTTTTCCCAGTTTGGACTCCAGTTCCCTCCAACCGGGAGAAACTGGTGGCCTTGGAAGAGGAGTTGGAATCCATGATTGCAAAGAGGGCAATAGAAGAAGTTCCCCACTGGAGAGTAGACCCAGGCTACTACTCGATCATCTTTTTAGTTTCCAAGAAACCAGGAAGCTGGCGTCCCATCATAAATTTGAAAAAGCTAAATCTTATGATTCTCTCCCCCAAGTTCAAGATGGAGACGATCTCCCAGATCATTTCCAGTCTGGATCAGGGAATGTGGACATCTTCCATCGATCTAAATGATGCCTACTTTCATGTTCTCATTCACCCTGCCTTCAGAAAGTTCCTGAGGTTTGCTTACAAGGATCGAGTTTGGCAGTTCCGCGCCATGCCCTTCGGCCTGACAATGGCTCCCTTCCTTTTTACCCGTCTAGTTTGAGCCGTGGCAGGAATTTTATTCACTTTATTCACTTCACGTTTATATAGACGACTGGTTGGTAAAAGCAAGGTCATCCTCAATTCTCTCAGGAATCTTTCCAGAAGTTTACAGTCTGGCATGCAACCTAGGGTGGATTTTAAATCTAAAGAAATCAAGCCTAGTTCCATCTCAAATCTTTACACATCTAGGCGTTTCTTTCGACCTGGCCCAGGGTCTAGTCTTCCCCTCAGATCCAAGGATAGAGGCTTTATCAGTGGCAATGGAAATCCTGTCTTCTTCTTCCATGGTAAGAGCAAGATTCTTTTTAAGAGTGATAGGCTTGATGGTCAGCGTAGAGAATGTAATTCCTTGTGTGGCACTAATGAGAAGACCCTTCCAAATGTATTTAATGTCCCTTTGGAAGCAGTCAGTCCACTATTTACCATCAGATTCCCATCAGAGAACACTTGATCCCTCATCTAGATTTTTGGAGGGATCGTTCTCTGCTTCTGATGGGTGTTCCACTGGTAAAGCCTTCACCTCAGGCGATTATCTTCACAGACGCTTCCCAGGAGGGATGGGGAGCAGTCTGGGACTCCCTGTCAGTTTCCGGCCTTTGGTCCTGGAGGAGTCGACAGCCCATATCAACATTCTGGAGTTGTGGGCTGTCAGGAAGGCTCTCCTTTCATGGTCAGATCTTGTGATGGGTCTCAAAGTCTCGATTCGGTCGGACAATTCGACAGTGGTGTCTTATATCAACAGGCAGGGAGGTACAAGGTCATCTCTCCTTTGTCTAGAGGTGTGAAATCTTCTCTTGTGGTGTCGCAAGAGGCAGATCTTTCTAGTGTCCTCCCATGTCTCAGGCAGTCTGAATTTTCTTGCGGACCAACTGTCAGGTCCCAGCAAGTTCGCCCACACAGAGTGGCAGTTAAAGAGGTTGGTTGTCAGAGTGATTTTCAGTATTATGGATCATCCTCTAGTAGATCTGTTCGTGACCTCTCTGAATGCTCAGATCTCTTCTTACATGTCTCCTTTTCCGGACAGTCAAGCCCTGGCGGTGGATGCTCTGTCTCAGTCCTGGACAGGAATGTTCGCCTATGCCTTCCCTCCAACAATTTTGATTCCGTTAGTCTTGAAGAAGGTCAAGGACCAAGATCGCGAGATTCTTCTGATAGCTCCCTTTTGGCCCAAGAGGATTTGGTTTGTAGACCTTCTAGATCTTCTGGTTGACTTCCCTCATCTTCTTCCAGTATCCCAGGATCTTCTATCTCAAGTAAGGGGTCTTTGTGTTCATCCAAACCCAGAAATTTTCAATCTGTGCGTTTGGAGAATCTCGAGTCTGAGGTCCTCGAGAATAAGGTTTCTTCAAAATCTCAGGAAATTATTGGTTCTGCCAGAAGGGAGTCGACCCGTCGAGTTTACAAGGGTTGGCTTAAAATTTTTGGTGAATGGTGTTAAGACCAAGGTTTCGTGCCCGATTCTGTTTCTATACCCCAAGTATTAGATTTTTTTATCTTATCTGTTTGATTCTTTACATTTGTCAGCTAATATGGTCAGGGGTTATAGATTTTCTCTGGCGTCTTCCCTTCCTTGTCTTCTGAATGCCGATGTCAAGGATACTAAGACTCTTAATAGTTTTATTAGAGGTCTAGGTAATATTCGTCCTCCGATTGCTAAGCCTTTACCTTCCTGGAATTTGGCTTTGGTTCTTCAAGTTTTGGCAGGTCCCCATTTTGAACCTATTTTTTTCTATCAGTATTAAGCTTTTAACCCTCAAAGCTGTTTTTCTTGTTGCTGCTGCCTCTGCTAGAAGGTGTTCAGAGATTCATGCACTTTCTGCTGAAAAAGATAGATTTATAGTTTCAGGAGACAGTTTGGTTTTATATCCCAGAAGGGACTTTTTATCTAAAACTCAGTCTAACCGTTTTCCTGCTAGTCCGATCATTTTAAAATCTTTATTGTCTTTTTCGCCATCCGATAAATTTTGGCATTAAGAACCTACAACCAGCGAACCGATTTTAAAAGAGTCGATCCATTCCATTTATGGGTTTCCTATGCGGAAGATTTATCTAAGCCGGTCTCAAAATCGACGATTGCCAGATTGATTTGTGAGACAATTAAGCTCTGTTATGAGATAGCCTCTCTGGATCAAATTAATCTCTCCCATATTAAAGCCCATGACGTTAGAGGTATGGCTGCTTCTTTCGCTCTTTTTGCCGGTTCGTCTTTAGCGGAGGTCATGCAGGTGGCAGGATGGAAATCTGAATCCGCTTTTACATCCATTTATCTCAAAGACCAGAGTGCAGCAGCTTCCTTCTTTCGTAACATTACTATTTCAACTAAAAAAGCCGAAGACCATTTACCAAGCACTTCCCACCATTTTCTTTAGGACTGTGCGTCTGTGAGAAATGGTGAGAGTATTCTTTTGATTTTGATTTATTTCTTTAAGTTCAAGTTTTCCTTATTTGTTAATCATGGCGTGATTGAGTTAAATGCACTCGGACCAACCCACAAGGGGGGTCTGTGGGCGGTTGTGTTTACCAGAATTCTTCTAATATCTGCCATTCTCTATTTTCATTGGCTTGTATGGGAGAATTTATCCAATCAGAACAGAGAATTTCTTTTCAGTAAAAATTAACAATAGAACAGTGTTTACTCTCGTATTGCTCATTAATTTTGTAATGCCGACCAACATTAAATGATCCAAAACGGTATCAGAATTAAAATGAGATAAAGCGCTTCTTACGTTGGCGAGCCGCTGACTCTTTTGCGATTGGAGGCGCCATGTTCTCGCGAATTCTTATACGTTTACTGGAGTTCGTTATCAAATGGGTACGGATCAGACCTAAAGTACAATACTTAGTTTCTATCGCACAATGATAATATATAGTATTCAGAGTTCCGAGTCCTGAATATTTTATTTGAGTACTTGCTCTAATTAAAAACAATCTTTTGCATTTGGAGTCGAATCATGTCATTTATATCTTCTCTGGACGCCATTTTATGTCAAATTCAGGATTAATTTTGATTTAATAAATGATGTTTATTAATGGATACGCAATATTTAGGCGCTCCAATTTAATAATTTCACCTCCGCGATGATGTTTTGAGGTCCTGCGTCCTTTAGTCAGATTTTAACGGTAAAAGGTTTACTAAAATGCTCAATATATGTCCTTGTTAAATTGGACTAAATAGTCATCTTAATCCTGTCATGGCGAAGCTGACCAAAACCCGCCTCTGCTGTGGTCTCGAGGATTGTCTATTTGCAGGCCAAGAGTAGACTATTTTAGAAATTTACCACTGGAATAACTGGCTCGATAACCGAGCCAGTCATTTCAGTGGTAAACTTTATATAATAGTATTCTTTCGGCCTGCAAATGGACATTCAGTTAGGAAATATTTTGATTTTGTTGACCAAATTTAGCCATTAAAGGGTTAAAGAAATTATCTCGCTTTCCAATTCTGACAATTATGTCGGCGCACGTGTGATAAAGTATATTTATTTATTGGGTCACCAGAACCTTAATGGTTTCATTTTAATCATTAGACATTTTCTATTTTATTTTCTACCAAACATTGCAGAAATCCAGTTCCGGATAGTTATCACCTTGGACTAAAGATCATCACAGATCGTACAACGGCCGCATCAGTGATTACATGTGACTCCCACAATGTCTCGCTTCCACGCTGTCCAGAGACATACACAGACGGGAAAAAATACCTGCATCGGTCATTGAATAAGAACTGTAGCAAGGCTGGGGTAAGTTACAACAACATTTACAATAGAATATCTGTATTCTGACTACCTGTCTTTAGGGCCAGATTGTGGTTCTTTAGGACAGGTAGTTACCCACATGTGTCAAGTTAACCCTTTAACTCAAACGATCAAGCTGGTCAAAATTGCCCATTCCAGTGGTCTCGAGGAACAGCCAATTGCAAGCTCAGAAAATTATATTTTTTGAAATTTTACCTGGGAAATTACTGGCTCGATAAACAAGCCAGTCATTCGAGCAGTAAATTTTCATAAAAGCATTTTCTTGGTCTGCAAATTGGCATCCACTAAGCAAAGATTTTAATTTTTTAGCAATTCTTGACCATTACAGAGTTAATGATCAAGCCGGCCAACAAAACCTCTTCTGTTGTGGTCTTGAGGAATGTCTATTTTCAGACCAAGAGATTATGTTTGATAATCTGATAAACAAGTCCGTCAATCCAGTGATAAATTGTCAAATATAGTCTTCTCTTAGCATGCAAATGGAAACTGATTAGGCAAAAGTTATGATTTTATTAACCATTACACTTTTTGTCTCACAGCTGTAAAGCGACTAGGGAATAATTTCAATGGGCAAGAACTCTGGACCTGCTGAATATTTTGAAAACAATTTAACTGAAAGTTGTTGGTGGCTAAGCCACCAACAACTTTCAGTCAAGTTGTTTTCAAAATATTCAGCATATCCACAGTTAACCTCCATGCAACGTGTAGTCTGCGGACAGGCAGTTCATGATCAAGCTGACCAAAAACTGTCTCTGCAGTCAGGTTTTATGACAAATGCTGACCATTAAATGGTTAATAAGTAGCCTATTGAGTGCTTGAGATGGTGTTGACACAAGAGGGCTAAGCAACTATCTACCTGTCATTTATTAACATATGGGGTGGGTGGTGGGGGGGGGTGGATTATCATCCATGGTATTAACATGTCTATAATGGACACTTGCTTTTGGGGACAAAAGATAGTGATTCTTTAAGATGAGTGGTCGTAAGGACCCCCACCCCCATCAATTCACCACAAAATTTACCATAGTAAATGAGTTGTGTTAAGAGACCACCTGTCTTTAGTGGTCACATGTTAATGGTCTGTTCAGTGTCCACTCCAGACTGGTTTCATGGTAGTTAACCCTTTAATGGTCAAGAATTGAAATGTTTGCTTAGTGAATGTCCATTTGTACATTGTAGTTCAAGAAAAGGATATTTTTGAAAATTCATCACTGGAATGACTGGCTGTGGCTCGATCATCGAGCCAATTATTCCAGTGATGAAATTAAAAAGATATTCTTAGAAAATAGACAATTCTCAAGACCACTGCATAAGCCGGTGTTGACCTGCTTAAGTATTAACAGGTTAATTAATGTTAACTTTAACGTTGTTTTGTTGGGCATTATGATTGTTTGAGGCCCGACTTGTGGGATTGAAGCGGGTTGCACACCCAACAGCCAATGAAAATACTCCATTGAATATGGCACGTGTGCTCATATTGAAAAATATGGAACGGGCTAGAAGGCTTGTTTATATGATAAATAAGATATATAAAGAATAAGAATATATAAACAACAAGACTTATCCTGATGTTTCAGCATGGTGTGTCCAAGTTGAATCAGTTGCCAAACAGCATTGTGTGTACGGATGATAATACTCTGCTGCTATCTGTGTTTAAAATTCAATCAAAACCAGCGAGGATGAGGCGATTCCCGAGCACCGATTGTGCCCAGGCGAATAAAGAGTGTAATCATTGCATCAAAACACACACCAACTGTCTTAATACTAGTGAGTTATAAATGAGATACAACTATAACCCCCTCCAACCCTTCCGCCCCCTCCCCCCTCTGGTTGATTGTAGTATGTTCTGCTTTCTCTTATCTAATAATTATGTACAATTACAAAATAATTGTCCATTGTTTGCGCAAGAAATGCTAAGTTCAGTACATTTAAAATTATGCGTGTGGCATGGTACACAAACTTTTGAAATGATATGTGGGGCCTAATTTTGTCGGAGAGGGTGTTTGCGTTCGATTACCATGTCTTTTTCCCTGGAAATTCAATAAATTAAATGTTCTGAATGGTGCGCTCTGCTATACTGAGTGTTCAAAATGATGCAATATGCAACACCAGATTTAAATTATAAATTATTTAAAAAAAATTGATTTTCAGAATACCAATGGTTAGTGTATTATTGTTATATTCACTGTGTTTAAGGTTTCTCTGAGTGCTGTCAGGTGTCTTGTTACAGTCATGACTCGTGCTATAAGTCTTATAGTAAACACTGTCCATCAGTACCTGTCGAGTGTGCTACAGGTAAGAGCAGATAGTCACATTAGTACATCATAGATACAACTGATGGACGTTAATACAATTTAATCCATCTCAAGGTGAAGTTGGCCATAACCAAGCTCTGCATTGATCTTGAGCAATGTCGATTTGCAGGCCAAGAGAATACTATTATGAAAGTTTACCATTGGAATGACTGGCTCGTTAATTGAGACAGTCATTCCAGTCATAAATTTTCAAAAATATTCTTAACTCGACTAAATCGACATTCAATAAGACAATATTTTGATTTTCCTAACCAAACTTAGCCATTAAGGCATCAAACACAAATTCCAGAGAATTTCAAAATTCCAAATCATGTGAGTTCTTCAGAGCTCTGTGGGCGCACACACATGAGGACCCATACACCATGCACACACATGCATGCGCCCATGTACTCACCCACGTGCGCAAGCACACGCACATGCGTATGTACACACATAAGCAGACAGTGCTATTACAGCAATAGTCTCGCTGGTGGTCTAATTAGTTTATGTTAATGCGTTGATCTTAGATCTAAGGTTAGCTTTAACAATTAATCTTATTTTGGAACAAAACGATTGTTTTTTGGTAAATTATTTTACCGTATATAAAATTGTAACAACATACTTGATTAGTCAATGCACATCCTGCGAAATCAGAAAAGAGTGGAGCAGATTACAGAAGTTATAATTATAATATGGCATCATTCATATTCAATAGAATACATTGTATATATATATATTGAAAAATACATTTCTGTAGGTGTGGAATGCAAATTAACAAGTAATCTGAGAATTCACCTTTCCAGAGTATCCATCGATCATCTGATGTCATATGACATCATAATCAGCTAGGCGGAGTGTAGAATGACATCATAATCATTATGTTATAAATGATTCTATTTGACCCATCTTTAACTCTTAATAGTCCGACATGTTGTGCGAATTGCATGTCTCTACTGTTTAATAAACATACTGTTGACTATTTTGAAACTAATTTGAATGGACACTGTTGCTGCCTATGTCGCCCAGTCAAGTTAGTTCCAAAATATTCACTAGCCTACCTGTATAGTTTTCTGGAAATTGATTGTCAGGGAGTTCAGAGATCGATCGATCCCAACACGAGCGAGATGTGCGTGGAACTTAGAGCTCGAAAGAGCAAATAGCATAAATCATTTACAATAAGAAATAGTATTTGAATATATTGAAACTAATTTGGCTGAAAGCTGTTGCTGCCCATCAACAGTTTCCTGTTAAATTTGTTTCAAAATATTCAACAGCTTTTCTGTATAATTGTCTTGAAATTGAGATACCGAAATTTCAAGGGCGAGTGTGTTAACATAATCAATGGTATTTGTTTTTAGGTGACGTGTATTTGTTCACATTAGAACCGAATATCCAAAGTTTATCGAATCGTTTCCAGTGTCATCTAAAGCGACAGGACATGCACACCCTGTACCAGGTTGAATATTCAGTCTTTCTTCCCGGAATCAACTACCATCTACATCCAAGACAGAAGAATATCACTGTGGATACGAGCGAGCCAGGATTTCGGTCTAAAGGTCGTTTTGTTGCAGATTATTTAACATTGAGCCATAATATTCATATAGATATCCCTGATGAAGTGATAGTGACTGGGACTTACGAGAACTCTACGGTTAATCGTGATATTACAATGTACCCGCTAAAAACACCGTCAAATCCATTAAGCGCGAATTATGATATCGTCAATCCAAAAGAGGGCTCGTTCTTGATGTCGGTGCAGTTTGAGAAGCCATTTACGTATAGCAGTTCATCATGGTGGAATAACGGATGTCGGAAAAACATCTCCAAAATGTACTCGGCTGAGTCTATATATGATTCTAAGAACCCAGTCGCTGTTAAGGCGACGATTAACAAAGTTGGCGGGATGTTTCAGTATCAGATACAGCCACGAAAGAAGACACCTGTCATAAGATTGTCTATACCAGGTAAATAAGATGAAATACAGGTATGGTTATTGTAACCTATTCATGGTCAAGCTAGACAATGATTTATACAGTGTGCCCATGTGCGTCATGAATACCCATTTACAGAGCAAGAGAATAATATTTTAGGAAACTTACCACTGGAATGACTGGCTTGCTAACCGAGCCAGCCATTCCAGTGGTAAGTTTCCTAAAATATTATTCTTGTCTACATATTGACATTGCCGATGAGAAACATGAAACAGTGTAGGCAATCTGTTGAATTTAACGTGATGAACCTTGTGCTGGAAGCAAAGTAAGTTTCAAAATATTGCAATTTAGTTGTGAATATTTAATGGAAGAGCATTTCCATAATTATTTATACTATTTTATTTTCTCCACATAGTTCCATGTTAGCAATAGATGGTATGTTTGTGTTATGTATTAGTTTTGGGAATTGGTTCTATTTTTGTGATCGATGATTCGTTATATGTACTAAGCGATGATCAATTAATGATTGATCATAACTGGTTCTCATTTTTCACCCATTTTGAATGCAGTAATTATAGCATATTCAAGGATAACTACCCCTTTCAAACAAAGTCGCAGGTATGACAGATTCTTAATAATTTAAGAAATAATCGTTTGAATATTTTGAAACTAATTTGACTGGAAGCTGTTGCTGCCTTAGCCAGCAAGCACCTCCAGTCAAATAACTTTCAAACTATTCAACATGTTATTGGTATGGTTGCTTTGAAATTAACATACTATTTCAGTGGTGAAAGAATTAATCTCTTAGAATAAGGCGTAATACTATATATTTGTAATAATTAAATTTAAATTCCTTTCCAAAGAGTATGCGTTTTCAAGCTTGACCAGTTAAAATATATTAATAAAGTCAATTTATAAACAACCAAAATTGATTTCTGAAATCATGATCGATCTGTTGGTTGAACATACAAACCAATCAATCATCGATCAAATCGATTAATTGGAACAACACTAGTATGTATCTTACAGACAATATCCACACACAAATCAGCGAAAATAACCCCTCTTGTACGAGCTGTGCCTCAAAACACTCAAAATGCCACTCATTTCATTTAATGGTTTAGTGATCACGATTTTTGAAGAAAAGGGTTATTTATCGTCCAAGAGGCGAGTCTGTTTTTGTAAATTTCCCAATGAAAATGTCCAAAAAAGTTTCTGTTGCCTTGTAAATGAATATTCCTAACATTTTTAGGGTTTTGAGGTGCTGTTGAGATGACAACAAGGGTCAACATTCATGCACCCAATATGTGCAGAGAAATTACTTTATATATTATATCATATTCGGTCTTTAATAGCTGAATTTTGTTAAGAAAATTGAAATATTTGCTCATTGAAAGTCCATTTGCAGGCCAAGATAAGACAATCTTTGAAAATTTACTACTGGAATGAATGGCTTGTTTGTTCAGCCAGTCATTCCAGTGGTAAATTTTCAAAAATAGTCATCTCTTGGCCTGTAAATGGACATTCCTCAAGTCCACTGCAGAAGCGTGCTTTGTACATGTGAAAAGGTTAAACTATAACACAGCTTTTATATTGTTTCACAGGGAACCAGTCTGTCTTGTCATCCTACCGAGATGAGGGATTGGCTACTTCTTTGAATAGTTCTGCACTAACTGCGCATCTGACACGTGATTGGACGAGAACTGTCTGGATAATACAGATCACAGGTAGGGGTTGACCATTTAAAACTTGAAATTCCAGTATTTCATTACAAAATAGCTATATACAGGTAAGTGTGTGAATATTTTGAAAGGGAAAATACTTTGTTGAATATTTGTTACCAATTTAACTGGAAGTTGATGCCATTGCCATTTAATTTGATGTCAAAATATTCATCAGTATATTTACTGAATCATAAGTAATTTATTGTATTTTGATTTTAAATGCTTTAACTCTATAATGGTTAAACCTTTAGGCCTCAAATTTTTTCAAGAAAATTAAAGAAATTTCATAGAAAATTACCATTTGCTGATCAATCAAGAGAAGATAATTTTCTAGCCAGTCATTCCTGTGGTAAAAGAAGCCGTTTTTGGATGACTGGGATGTTAAGATTTGTCCAGAATATTTGAAATTTTTGCTTATAGTCATGATACTGCAAATTCTTTATGATCTAAGAAATAATGTATTCTTTTATCAAATTAATCCTTGAAACCTTACAGACCAAATATGGTAAAGTATTTATAATGTAAGGATCATTCTGTTGAACATTTTGAAGTTAATTTAACTGGGAGATGTTGCTACCTATGGAAGCAACAGGTTCCAATCAAATTAGTTTCAAATTACTAAAGTTTTGTCTTGAAATTGAAAGAACGGAACTTTGAGAGCTAAAGGATTATTTTGACTTGAAGATGAAAAGCTCTCAGGCAACTTAATTAGTTTTAGAATCTTCAACAGTTCACTTGTGTGGTCTTTTTGACATTAGGAAGTTTCAGCGATGAAACGGTGGTTAACTGCCTGACTGCTGGAGAAACATTTTCCAGGGGACAACTCTTCTCTGCTGACTATCTTGAAAAGCCAGAAACAACTTTTAGTCAAGTTGTTTTCAAAATATTGAACATTTCCAGAGTTACTTTACCTTGAATTTATTTCTTCAGTGGCTTGTAGCAGTCAGAGAATTAATTGCTAATTTATATATGCTCTTCTTCTGTAGGTCGCCTCACCGTGTGTCCTGGATATTTAAGCTTAGAAGTTCATGATAAGTGTTCAGGGAGGCGTCTTGGCCGCTTCGATATCATGGTCGATTGTCCACTCGACTTTAGTTTTGTCTTCGATATCCCGCAGAAGCAGTCCGCCACTTTTCCTGCAGCGTTTGCTGTGAGGATTACAGACATGGGTAAAACATATCAGTTCTTCTTGCTGTCATTTCAGCGACCATCATTTCTACCAGTAAACCAGGATGTTGCAAGGATCACTGTCAGTGACCACATGTCACCATGGAAGCCTGCCTTAGCGATAGTGTTTCTAATGATAGCTGTGTTAATGTTGTGTAGCCTGGTGTATGTGTGTATGTCACGACGGAAGAGAACTTCCAAGGACAAGAAGATTAAAGAAATGAGCGTGAGAAATGATAAAAATTCTACAACATATTTGAATGTACACGACCTAGAGAGGATGCACGGAAACATGGCTAATTTAAAAACATGCAGGACTATGCCCGCATCTAAGTTTGTGTCCGTGTTTTTCATAATCTTATACATTATCTATTCATTTTTGCTAACATTTACTGCCCTGTTTGGCTTAATCTGTTTTGGTATAAAATCTGACCTTGACTCGATAGTAAATTCTACACGAATAAAAGACGATATCTTGAACAATTTTACGCATGAGCTGTACTCAATGAGTCACCATGAATCGTTAGAGATCGCGCGTCTTCTGAACTTAACTATCGACAGACATCGAGCTTGTAGCGTTCATTTAGACCAAGAATTAGAGAGAATATTCGATGAGATACAAAATGGCTCACATATCCAGATGCAAATTTGGGAAAGTGGGTCGAAACATTTGAAAGAGGCGCTTTCTAAACTCGTTGTAACCCAAGCTTCTACATACAATAAGACACTACATGAATTTCTTTTAAAATATAACGAGACATTGAGTTACCGCATGAACAATGTATTCACACGTTATAAGACATATCTGGATAAAGTTGGTCGAAGTGCTTGGATAAAGTTCCCAAAAATGTTGTATCGAATGTTCATAAAGGAATCACGGCCACGAGGGTTCCAGAAATTGGATGGCTCACCTGGTCTTGTTCAATGGCTCGGAGTGGATAAGATTATGGATGTGGTGACAAATCAGGAAAATATACGAAACAGGTGAGGAATATAATGAGGAAATTTAGGTTTTTATCAATGGGTATGTAGAGCATTTCACTCTACAGTAAAACCTGGTCAACCCTCAAATGCCTGAATTTCATCAAGAAAATTTCCTTTTTCTCAAAGTAAATATCCATATCCTGGCCAAAAGAAGACTATTATTGAAAATTTACCACTAGAATGATTGTCTTGTTTACCGGTATGTTTTCAAAGATAAAAAAAAATCAGTCGAATTGGTTTCAAAATATTCAACAGTTTCTGATTAATTACCCCTCAGTAATGCTGAGTTATGACCAAATGCTGTCATTTGATTGGTTAATGTCAAGGATCGATGGTCTGGTATTTTCCTCACGTGAGGGCAATATTACACGGTATCCCCGCGCGAACAACCTTGATTTAGTTTTGCTGTGCAGCTTAATTATGATGTAACAACTTTCAATGGCAAAGGCCATGATGTCATAAGGGTTGATGTATTTTGAAAATGACGTCATAAGTGTTGATGTATTCTGAAAATGGGCATAATATCTCACACGCATACTCCACACCTTTCTCTTTCTTGCTGTCTTTCTCTGACGTCTGAGGGTGTGTGTGTGTGTGTGGTAATAAATTTGTTAAACTAGTGTCTTGCTGATGGTACATGCTGTTACCAAATGCACAAACAATTATATTTCCTTCGCTCATGCTCGGGGAAATATAAAATGTATTTTCCCCGCTGTGCTCCGCTCAGGAACTACAACGTTTGCGCCTGTTTTAACAGCTTGTAATTTGCATTGCTCACAGTTCTGCTGACTGGGAAATATGCCACACAAAGATGAAGCAATGATCTTTTAATATTAGACTCGGATACACCATGTTGTAACTCGTTTATGTTAAGAACTAAGAGCATAATGTTTGGTGTCTCACAATAATGTTATTGAAGTCAGACATCACAAGAAAGCTAAACTAAATTTCTACACATTTATGTGTTTGCTTTATGTTTCTGTAAAATGTTATCACGTTAATTATCTATTTAACTTACTCGATAGTGTTGGCTTGACTTGCCAAGACTAGTTACAAGGAAGTATTTCAGATATGTAATTAACTCAGTAACAATCCTTCAAACATAACAAAACTCTATATGACTGTTTAGAAAATTTGAATGCTCTTTTCACGGACATTTGAATTACATAATTTTGCTGTTTTACATTATCATAGAATCAGTTTAATATGCGATGCGTTTTAGTGTAATGGTAACTCAATTTTCAGCCAGCGGAAAATGCTTAAAGTGTTGATTTGGGGAAATCCTATCATAATTACTTTAATGAGGGAAAGGTGATTTTAAGAACACAAGCATCTACAGGCAGCAAGATGTTCTAAGAATAGACCTGTGGGTTCCCGCCGAGAGCACACCTTTAACGTTCAAACCCACCAACTTGATACATCACTAGACTATCGACAGAACATTTTCGAAAATGTATGAGATGTGTGCACAAATTTGGGGATGTCATGTTGATGATGACATGTTGGGAACCACTGCATGGATCACATTGATTTTGGTATCAGCTTAATCTCTGTCCCACTTATATTAAAGCAATCCAATCCTCTGCACCCAGTAGATCATGAGATGGCGGCATTTTCTTAACTCTTTCATGATGAAACCGGCCAAAACCGGCCTCTGTAGTGAACTTGAGGAATGTTCATTTGTGGACCAAGAGAAGACTATTTTTGAAAATTTACCACTGGAATGACTGGCTCGATAACCAAAACCATGGTGGTAAATTTTCAATAATAGTCTTCTCTTTGCCTGCAAATGGACATTCAATAAGCAGATATTTTAATTTTCTTTGCTAAATTTAACCATTAAAGAGTTAATATAGTTTCTGGATTCTGACATTTTGCATTCTGTCAGACAAATCAAGCGGCACTATTTTTCTTCATAGTGAAGCTTTAAGGCACTTTATACTTGCTCAGTTAACTATTTAAACCTTGAAATTTCAATGTCCCAATTTCAAAACATAAACATCCTCAGCTCCAAGTCAAATTAGTTTCAAAATATTTCAACAGCATACCTTTATAATTTTCTGGAAATTGAGATTCAGGGACTGTACAGGGATTGATTGATCCCAACATTGGTGAAGTGTGTATGTAGCTTAGTTACAGATGGGTGGGGCATAGCTAAGACTGGATTCCTCAATTTTCTTTATTCACCAATTCAGGGAGAAATTACTATGCCAATGACCACTCACTGTCAGCCGTCTAAATGTTTGTCTGTCTACATGTTCTACATGTCACTGACAGGCGGATTTTGATGTTGACAGTCATAAAGAAAATCTACCTGTCGCATGTGATAGTGATAAGTGCAGGGTTGACTGATTAAATATCTACTACGTTTCAATTTTTCTCAATATAAATGGACCTTTCCACGTTATCCATCCATCATCTGACATCGTATGACGTTTTAATCAACTACATGACATGTAGGATGACTTCCTAATCATTACGTCATAAGTGATTCGATTTAGTCTGTCTTAAACGCTTAACAATCTGACACGTTATACGAATTGTATGGCTACTATTTAATAAACATTCTGTCAAATATTTTGAAACTAATTTGATTGAGCGCTGTTGGTGCCATAGGCAGCAACAACACCCAGTCAAATTAGTTTCAAAATATTCAGCAGCTTACCTATATAATTTTCTGGAAATTGATAGTCAGGGAGTACAGAGATCAATCGATCCCAACACGAGTGAGGTGTGGGTGGAGCTTAGCTAGAGGTGGGCGGGGCATGGCTAAAATGGGAAATGTTCATTGTTGGGTTCTAAATCAGTAATGTTAGAATGAATTGCACACTTTACTAAACCTTTCACCGATGAAACCCTGTTATCTCAATTTCAAGAGACAGACAGACAGGTGAATGACTGTTGAATATTCTGAGAATGCTTTGCCTACAATGGCTTACTAGTCACGTTCTTTTCAAAATATTCAACTGCTCCCCCATGCTGTTGGAGTGAATTTGAGATAAAAGATGATTTGTAGCCTGTACACGAATGTTGCTGAACAGGTAATCATCTGAACATGACAGGTAAAACAAAATTCTTTCTGCATGTCACTTGGGACAGGTGTATATTTTTTAACATTTTACCCCAGGATTATACCCATGAGATGCTTTTCTCGATCTCATCGATGAAGATCTCGTACGACATTAATGGCAGTAAAGCTGTAATGGTTATCTCCCTTGAATTACATTTCCAGTTATCCATATCAATATGAATATCGAGATTATGATTTATTCTGCTGCTTCTAATATTCCTTCAATGTCTCTATTTTACAGGTTGTTTCGAGATTTTCCAAAAATAAAAGTTGCTGAATTTTCCCTGTCGTCATGGATAACTGAATCTATGTTTACACAAACACAGATGTACAACCTTAAGAATAAACCTGTTGTTCGTAACCATCTGCTAAAGTTCATCACCGTGGAAAACGTGACAGATCCGCCAACGCGATTAAAGTTCACCATCGATATGGATACAGTGATTTCTGTCAGCAAAACCTCACAGATTGCGAATAATTTAAATGATACGCAAACGACTAATGATGCAGACAATTCTAGTTTTGCGCCACTTTTTTACAACCTAGTGCTAACGTCATTGTGTGTTTTCCTGATTTGTGATGTCATCCTGCTGGCATATCGATTTCTATGGATGGGTCAAATACACACGAATCTGAAGAATGGCTTCACCATGCCGCTACCGCGAGATCAGGTTTCATATCACATTTACAAAACTGAAACCGGCCATTATCCATGTAAATACTATGCTCCTCGTGATCATCCATATAGCTACTATTGTGATTCAAATAATGATAGTACATGGTCGAGTGGTGATATGTATTTCTTCCCTCAAAATGTGCCAAAGGCAAAGGAAGATATTTTGCGTGAAATCTGGAATCATAAAAAGTCACTACAACCGCTCAGAAATTCTGACAAAAAGAAAGGTGTGCTTAGTACAAGCTGCTGTGCATCATTAAGGCGATGGTTTTGCCGCATAGCAACCAGTTGTGTGACGTGGAAGTTAATTATTTGCGCGCTAACTATCTGTGTTATTTGTGCTATTCTTGTGTTTGTAGATACATTTGTTACCATGGATACTGTGAAGTATGTGTTTAGTGCTAATATGCTAGTGCCACAACTTGAAACACATTTAAATATGACTAATGGTAACCTTGACAACCAGGCGAGGCACCTGAATATTTACCTCAGTGATCTTAATGATCAAATTGATGAAGAAGTCAGGGATATTAATAGATTATTGGAAGAAATGATTTCACATCAGGTAATATCATAATGTATTTTGTGTGTGTGTACCTGTGTGCATGCGTGTGTGTAGTTCATTATGTGTGTATGCATGTACATGTATATATATATATATATCACATGTACACATGTGATTGTTTGTGCGTGCGTGCATGCACAATATCTGCAGGACTGCAACATTTTCTGTTACACTAAATTTTGATATAATTTTCATTATTACTTGACATGGCCTGACATGCCAACTGCGCTTATACAGTGGCAACATAGAGATCCAAGATTGTTGAAAGGAAGCTTATTGGTTGATTTGTGCAGGAACCATCTTAGATAAACTAGTTTTCACAATTTACCGAGTTCTCCGGGGTAGGTGAAGGCATCTGACCAAGAAAGTGTGATTAGAGAATACCCTATTCTGCTTAATAGTAGCCTATGCTCTAATAGAAGCCCACCCCCTAACTTTGACATGTGAGCTCAAATGATTTCTTAGCAGTTTCAAAACGGCAAAACTCTGTATTAGAAGCCCACCCCCTAACTCAGCGGACTGTATAGGAACATTTTTCTTAAGAGCATATTTGTAAGAATAACATGTATAATAATAACAATCGTGTCACAGGGTGTGTCTACTTCAAACCGATCTCTGCCGTGATACATTTCTGGCCCCTCTAGAAGTCAATACAGGCCTCGGATTTGTAAATCTCGACCGCCTATTAGATTAATACTAGTAGTAGGCCACGTATGTTCAAGATATAATAAAGTTTATTCCACACTTTTGTGAAAATGCGCGTAAAACAGTCTTGGCGTGATTAAATACCTTCCTTATAAATATATTTTAAGACCAAATTTATGAACCAAACATCAAGCATGGGAGAAAATGTGCATCAATTTTGTAACGCCGATCAACCTTAAATGATCCAAATTGAATTATTACGAATGACAATATAGCCGGCTTCTTAAGTTGGCGAGCAACGGTTCTTGAGATGGGAGGCATCATGTTCTCACGAGATATTATACGCTAACAGTTGTTTATCAAACGGGTACCCGTTTTTATACCCTGCCAAAAAATTTGGCGGGGTATTATGTAATGGCGCCGTCCATCCGGGCGGGCGGGCGGCAGAGTGGTTTCCGGATGATAACTCTGTTACCGTTTGTCGGATCGCATTGAAACTTCATAGAGTGGTGGGACTAGGCCTGGGGAAGAAACCTATCGAAATTGACGATGATCCGAAATCCAAGATGGCCACCAGCCACTGGCGGCCATCTTGGAAATTGGTTTCCGGATGATAACTCCATTACCGTTTGTTGGATCGCATTGAAACTTCATAGGGTGGTGGGACTAGGCCTGAGGAAGATACCTATCGAAATCAACGATGATCCGAAATCCAAGATGGCCACCACAGTGGCCATCTTGAAAGTTGGTTTCCGGATGATTGGTGGCCATCTTGAAAGTTGGTTTCCGGATGATAACTCAGTTACTGTTTGTCGGATCGCATTTAAATGTTATGGAGTGGTTGGAAGAAACCTATTGAAATTGACAACGATCGGAAATCCAAGATGGCCACCAGCCACCGGTAGCCATCTTGAAAATTGGTTTCTGGATTATAACTCCGTTACCGTTTATCGGATCGCTTTGAAGCTTCATAGAATGGTTGGACTAAGTCTGCGGAAGGAAGAAACCTATCGAAATCGATGCTGATCTAAAATCCAAGATGGCCGCCAACCACAGGCGGCCATCTTGAAAATTGGTTTCCGGATGATAACTCCGTTCGGATCGCTATGAAATTTCATAGGGTGGTATGACTACCTCTTGGTAAGAAACTTATCGAGATTGACAATAATAAGAACTCCAAGATGGCTGCCAGCCACCGATGGCCAGCTTGAAAATTGGTTTCCAAATGATAACCATTTATCGGATCGCTTTGAAATTTCATAAGGTGGTTGGACTAGGTGTGGAGAAGAAACCTATCGAAATTGATGATGATCCAAACTCCAAGATGGCCGCCATCCATGGGCTGCCATCTTGAAAGTTAGTTTCTGGATTTTATTTATTGGATCACTTCCTACGGTCGTTGGAATATGGCTGGTGAAAAAACTTTAAATTTACGATAATCCAAATCTAATATGGCCGTGAGTCAATGGCAGGCATCCTGAAAATTGGTTTCAGAATGATACCTCATTGACCATTTAACGGATCGCTTTGACACTTCATAAGGGTGACTGGTCTGATGGGGCTGAGGAAGAAATAAATATTTTCTGATAGCTTGCATTCATTGGTTTGTCATCATGGCGAGGTATTATGCGCCGTTTGCGGAGCTCTTGTTTAAGATGAGGATAATACTCAGTTCCTATCGCGCAATGATAATATATAGATATTCCCGAGTTCTGAGCCCCCGATTCCAGAATATTTATATCCGATTACTCGCTCTAAAATAAACTCTTCAATTGGCGGCGAATCACGTGATTTGTAATTTTTTGCGACGCCATTTTATATCAAATTGTGGATTAATTTTGATGTAATAAACGAGCTTTATTACAGGATATGCAATATTTAGGCGCTCAAATCAGATAATTTCGCTTTCCCGGTGATGTTTTGAGGTATACATTAAACATAGGTGGTGGGAATTTTTACGGCAGAAAATACGTTGAATTTCCGTGGTATCAATTTTAGAAAACATTTTTGGGAAAACTGTAATATAAGCCCACCCCCTTTCTCAAAGATGTTTGGTTGGAAATTGAACACCTCTTGTCCTAATATAAGCCTAGCCTACTATTCAGCGAAATATGGTAGGGCCATTTAAGTTAATTTGTTCACGGGCAGTTGATTTATAAATATAAGATAACCACCAATGACCAATTGAAATTGTACATATATACATGTAACTGATGGAGGATGTACATGTATATAGGTTTGGTGTTTGCTAAATATGAATTTCAAAATTTTTTAATCAGATTTATCAATCAGTGCCCATGTTCTCAAAGCTACGGTTAGCTAGCAATATTGTTACACCCATTGCTTTAGTATGGTGTAACGATATCGCTAACAAAATGAGAGCTTCGGGAACATGGACCCAGTTTGGTTAGGTTTTTGTGTGAAAATCTTAGATTTTCTGATCAATTTACGGGAAATTGCCAAGATGCACCTCATCTTTAGGCACTGGCTGGATTTCAAGTAAATCTGGCCAGAAGGATCCTATGGGGTTACAGGCCAGAACTGCTATTCAGAATTTTGATTGGTCATATTTTTGGGTGAAAATCTGGCCATATTGGATAAGTTAGCTTGCACAAAATCAAGTTCTCCTCTGTAACCGCTGAAGCGGTATAGCCGAAATTGACAAATATTTTAAAGGAATAACGTTTGTTAAAGTGAAGTTGGTACGAGAAAATACATGGCCTTTAGTTCTGAGCTAAATGCTCATGTTTCCTGTTCAAAATTGTCACATTTAGAACCTATATTTCCATGTACAAAAATCTTTGCATTTGCAGCAGAATCTTTCAACTTTTCATGTTTCTCATCCAAATATCAATGTTGTCGTTGAATGGTACAGGGCCATTAGCGCTCCTGTTTCATCATAATGGACATTTCCAATTTATCCAGTCATCATATAACGTCATAATCAACTGCTTGATGTGTATGATGATGTCATAATCAATGACGTCATGAATGGCGAAGATAAGTACATCACGAATGCATTGCTGCCATAGGCAGCAACAGCACCTAGTCAAATCCATTTCAAAATATTCAACAGCTTACCTGTATATTTTTCTGGAAATTGATAGGGGATCAATCGATCCCAACACAAGTGAGGTGTTGGTGGAGTATAGATAGAGATGGGTAGGGCATTTGACAAAAATTCAGCAATGTTTATTTGATTGTTTCTTTTTAGGGAAAGCTTTGGCATAATCTTGTTGAGCATGCGTGTGTTGTGATCGAAAAATCTAACACAACTCAGGGTCAGTGTGACCTCCGACAGTACTCATTAGCCTTAACGAGTACACTGATGTCATGCAACTTCCTGCCAATAGCCGCACAGCCTTATATAGGTGAGTAGCTGTAACTACTGACAACGTAGGCTAATCATTATGACATGATGAGTCAGAGATTATGAAAATATCATATCATGGGAGAGGAGGGAGAGAGCAGGAGAGAGTGAAGGAGAGAGAGAGAGGGAGGGAGGGAGGGACAGAGTTTGGAATGAAGCAGGGAGTGAGGGTGGAATGAATTGAGGGATTGATGGACATAAGGGAAGAAAACAGGGAGAGAGTGGTGGGGTAGGAAGTATGGAGGGGTTAGGTAGGGGTTGGGGTGGAGGGGGAGGTGGCCAGACGGGAAGGTTAGCAGGTGAGAGGGATCGTGGGAGGGAGGTGATAAAATGAAATAGAGGGAGAAATGAAGAGAATGAAGGGGGAGAGAGAGAGAGGAGGAATAACTTTTATTTATATTATAATCATAGATGGATAGATAGATGGACACATCTGCACGATATGAGAGAGAGAGAGAGGGAGGGAGGGAGGGAGGGGAGGGGAGGAGAGGAGAGAGTGTTGTGTGTGTGCGTGCATGCGTGTGTACATGCGAGCGTGTGATTCACTCTTTCAATTTAGATCTATTTATGGAAATTCTTATAATTATACATAAATTTGATAATTATTGTGTCATACATTATTATATCCATCCATTCACCCACCCACCCATCCATCCATTCACTTAGAGTACACACCCACCCACCAACTCACCCACCCATCTACCGATCCATCCATTCATCCATCCACCCACCCACCCATCCATCCATCTGTCCATCCATCCATCCCATCTATCCGTCCATCCATCTACCCACCCACCCACCAACCCACCCACCCATCCATCCAAATCAAATTGTTCCTTCCATCCATCCATTTAAACACGAGCTATCACACCCACCCTTCCATTCATCCATCCATCCATCCACACACCCATCCATCTATCCATCCATCCAACCATCACGCTTTATTTCTGTGACAATACATTAATCATAATTTATTTATATCCTTATTATCTTTCAGGTATTCAATCTGGTGCTTTTGAAGAACTTATTAACTCAGAGTTATTCCCCCTTGCTGAGATAATGCGGAATAAACTCTTCTATGCAAGCTACCTCGTTCTCCTTTATGCTGCATTGTTTTTGTTATTTCACGTCATCTGTGAACTTATTTTCAAATACTTAGTAAAACAGAGTCTTGTTCCCATGATGACAATTTACAACACAGCACATGGAGTTGTCTCCCCTGCTCTAGAACTTCAAGAAAGCAATAGCCCTAATACAAAATTAGCCAATCATAATGCATTATGGACGGCGGATGCGCCGGGTGAAAGCGGTGTTTATATGACTGATACTGACGACAGCAGACACAAGGAGTCAAATGTTTAAATTTGACTCTTGTTAAAATTAAGGTCAATTTCTATAAAAGAAATTGAACAAAAATACTTACAGATTCTTTTTAAATCCTTTAACTGTTACAGACAATTATATATGATGTAAAGAATATTCACCAGCTTTCCTATATAGTTGTATTGAAAGCGAGACTTGTTTAAAGGATTTATATTCTACCAGGTGTGAAAACTCATGTCATAGGAGCATATATAGTGTTTATTTTGAAAATATTCTTGCTGTACACCATAAGAACATCTTCGAAAAACACCCTTTTTCAAAATCACCGTATGGCTTGAATCTATGAAAGGCTATTATTATACAGCAACAGTCACAATGGATGAATCCACTTTTAGCTATGCCCCGACCATCTCTAGCTAAGCTCCACCCATACTTTGCGCATGTTGCGATCGATTTATAGACTTAAATGCTGAATTCACAGAATTCTCAATTTCATAGTAACTTATAGGGATAACCTGTTGAATATTTTGAAACTAATTTGACTGGGGGTGCTGTTGCTCCATCCGTGCAGACAATTTAGTTTCAAGATATTCAACAAAGTGTTTATTAACCATTTAACCCTGGAATTAGTTGAATGAAATTTTCGAGCCAGTCATTCCAGTGGTAAACTTTCAAAAATAGTCTTCTCTTGGTCTGCAAATGGACATTTCTCTAGACCACTGCAGAAGCCGTTTTTGGTTGATATGAGTGTTAAAGGGTTAAATAGTAATACAACTGACGGACTATTCAAGATTCATGACTAAGTATTTCTCTCAATTATGATTGTGATGTCAGCCTACATGTGATGTATAGCGAATCTGGAACAAGGTCACTTTTCATATCACTATTATGGACGGAGTTGAAAATTATCAATTTGCACAAGCTTTAGCGAGTGCAAAATTGATCATTTTCAACGAGGTTCATAATAGTGATATGAAAAGTGACCGAGTTTGAGATTTTATTTATCATATAAACTGTAATTTTGAAATATTTGCCAATAGTTGCTGATGTGACCTTTATCTGATTTCTCATTGTTGATTTTCGTGAAATCGATACCGCCGCTGTGACGCACCACTACTTGATAACAGATACTGGATGCGCAGCAAAATATGGTGACAAACACAAAATCTGGTGATGTCAGCCGTAAACTACACTTTTCTTCTAAGACTATCGCAGAGCCACGGCCATCAATCGTTACTTCGTTGCTGACTGATAAACTGTCAAACCATGACATGTTGCAATGACGTTTCATGAATGACAAATCGTAGTAAACAAATCGTAGTAAAACAGTACTGCGTAGTAATCCCTACCCATCACGTTCACATCAATCGATGTTTTAATTGGTTGATTTAAATGGGTTGCGCACCCAATGGCCAATGTAAATACTCCGTTGAATATGGCACGTGTGCTCATATCGAAAAATATGGAACGGGCTAGAAGGCTTGTTTATATGATAAAATTGATTATGACATGACACACTTGACTGACGGATCAGATTCAACCATTATATGAAGCTGTACACGGGGTTATAGCGCTATTTATATAACTAGGGTACGCCTTTCGTGGTGAAGCCGGCGAAACCAGCCTCTAAAGTGGTCTTTTTAGACCAAGAGAAGACATTTTTGAAAATTTACCACTAGAATGACTGGCTCAGTTATTGAGCCAGTCATTCTAGTGGTAAATTTAAAAATCATAGTTTTCTCTAGGCCTGCAAAAGGACATTGAATAAGCAAATATTTTGATATTTCGCAATTTAACCCTTTAACAATTAATCGGCCAAGAACGGTTTCTGTAGTAGTCTTAAGAAATGTCCATTTGCAGACCAAAAGAAGACTATTTTTGAGAATTTGCCACTGGAATGACTGGCTCGATAAGCAAGCCAGTCATTCCAGTGGTAAATTTTCAAAAATTGTATTCTTTTTGTCTGCAAATGGACATTTTCTATGTCATGAAGACTTGTATCTTTCATTTATTTCTAATTTAGGTCTAATATTTTCTTCATTCAGTGAAAAAAACTAAGGAAGTAAATAACATTACTTGTGAAAATGTTGCAGAAATTGAAAAGATTATATTTAATTTTATTTATATAATGTTTAAACAAGATTTTGTTGCAAACCGGAAGCCCATATGTGAGGGGGATAGAATCATGATATGGCCTTCAAAGCAAAAATATAGGCGTTCATTGTAATATTTTAAAACTAATTTGACTGAAAGCTATTGCGCAGGCAGCAAGATCTTTCAGTCAAATTAATTTCAAAATATTCAAAGAAATATTTCATACATTGTAAAGAATTTTCATAACTGTCCTATAGGATTGGAATTATGTTGTATAGATGTAAATAATAATATATAGTTGTAATATGATATTTATATATTTATACATCTTGGTGTGTGAAGCATTCAAAAGCTATTGCTGATCATATGGCAATATTACATTGGTGAATATTACCTTAGATTTGAATAGAATTACACAAAAAGGTGATACGATCTGGAAATACCCTTCACATTGTGAAATTGTGACTTTCTGGGGTCTATAATTCACCACGTAACAGCAATGATCCAAAGCTGTTTAAATTACCTTTCTATGTTAAGAATGTCCAATGTAATGGCAATGTGAATCATGCCACTATTCGGAATAAAATTTTGAGAAAAAATGATTTAAAAGTACATAAAGCAGTTTCTGACTTGTACCTTAATGGCCCTTTCAATTTTTAGCTATGCCCCGCCCATCACTAACTAAGTTCCACCCACACCTCGCCGTGTTGGGATTGATCGATCCCCGAATGCCCTAGCCGTCAATTTACTGAAAACTGTACAGGGAAGCTGTTGAATATTTTGTAACTAGTTTGACTGGGTGCTGTTGCTGCCTATGGCAGCAACAGCGCCCAGTCAAATTAGTTTCAAAATATTCAACAGAATATTTATTAAATAGTAAAAGCAAACAACTTGTACAACAATGCATAGACCGTCTTCAAATATGCGTTCGTGACGTACTTATCCGACATCATTCATGACGTCATTCATTATGATGTCATTCTACACATCGCGCAGTTCATTATGACATCATATGATGGGTGGGTACTCTGGAAAGGTGAATTGTATAGTATTATTTGACTTTAAGCTGTCATTAAAAGCTGACTATTTTTAATATAACGGAAGGCTATTAGTGCTTTATATTTTGAAATATAACAGATGCCTGTAATGTCAATAAATGCAAAAAATAAAATTTAGCAAAGAGTAATCTGGTGACGTGTGAATGGTTTTCCCAGATCGTATCACAAATATTGCCAAGGGAAGTAACTCACGTACATAGTTCTGTCTATTGATTGATTTAAATAGAAAAATGACAAGGTCGCTATAAAGATGCTGAATGATTTTATTTTGCCATTAAGTACCCTACTGCTTGTATTGTGTTTATTAACTATCTGATTGGTGTAAGCCAACAGACAATGCAGGCAGAAATTTCAATGAGCAATAACTCTGGACCTGCTGAAAATTTTGAAAACAATTTGACTGAAAGTTGTTGGTGGCTAAGCTTTTCAAAATATTCAGCCTATCCAAAGTGAGTTAGACCCGTTGAAAATAGAGTCTGCTGAAACTCAGCAGGCAGATGGCTAAAAAGCCCTCTAATCATATTGATAAAGTCATTAAGCGTTGGGTTGAGCAAATTGCTTTGATTATCTTTCTCAGTTAACCCTTTCATCTATAAATCTCTGAAAAAGTAAGTTCTTTATGACATAACACTTATTATGTTGAATATTTAGAAATTAATTTTACAGGAAGACTCCAATGTTATTTATGAGTTGTACCGTATCTCAACCATATCTCAATCCTGCCATATGCCAGCTATCCTTTAACACTGTGAACTTGTAAATCCCATTTACGTATTTTGTTGTAATTAAACATTTTCATGCGCTTTAAAAGCAGATTTTCAATTCCTTTAACAGAAAGTTGGAATGAAAATCTGAGAGTTGAGGTCTGAAAGATATTAATTCAAGTATTTTAAATACTCAAAATAATTTAAATTTTCTCATAGAAAATGTCTATTTGCAGACCAAGAGAAAATTTTGAAAATTTACCACTGTAATGATGGTCTCGCTTAATGAGGCAGTCATTCTAGTGGTAAATATTTTCCAGAATATTATTTTTGAGCTGCAAATGGACCTTCCTCAAGATGACCACAGAAGCTAGTTTTGGCCAGCTTGACCAGTATTTAAATGATTACGCTGACCTCTGCTTAGTTGTCTAATTAATTTTAATAAAAATGTCTTTACACATAAGATAAGTCTGTTGTAGATGACCACCCAGCTGTTACTACATCATTACTACAGATGGCTATACTCTTAATTTACAAGTCCCTTACCATAAGAAATGCAATTTCTGCAGCAAAGCAGTAGTTTCTGTGGCAGTGGTGTATGGTGTTATTGCTTGGTTTTAACCCTTTAATGGTCAAGTCGACCAAAACCGCTCTCTGCAGTAGTCTTAAGGAATGTCCACTTCCAGATGAAGATAAGACTATTTTTGAAAATTTAACACTGGAATGACTGGCTTGATAAACAAGCCAGTCATTCCAGTGGTAAATTTTCAAAAATTGTCTTATCTTGTCCTGTTAATGCACATACCGAGGACAAATTTCAATATTTGATGAAAAGTCTTGAAAATGTGAGCAGTAAATCAACTGAAATATGTTATATATTGTGTTTTAACACTTTATTGGCCATGATTGGTCAAGAAAAGAAAGCCTTTTACTTAGTCATTGTCCATTTGCGGGACAAGAGATTTACTGTCTCGCTGCTGCAAGCCACCCGACAATAATTTCAATGAACAAAACGTCTTATCTTGCTGAATATTTTGAAAACAATTTGACTGAAAGCCACCAACAACTTTCAGTCAAATTGTTTTCAAAATATTTAGATATAACCCCTGAAATATGTTATCTGCACAAACTCAGTAGCCAGACAGTTAAGACCAATTTTTAACATTTTTACAGTTGGAATTAATAGCATGGTTAATACTGAGTTTGTCAATCCAGTGGTAAATATTAAAAAATTGTCTTCTTGGGGCGTTAAATGGACATTGCCAAAGACCATTGTAGGGTCCAGTTTTTGCCACCTTGACCGTTAAGGAGCTAAATCCTACTGCTACTGATAATAGATGTTGAGTTCTGCACGTCCCAACCAGAACCCAACCAGATGAGAGGGTGTCAAGTTTGTAGAAACTTATTCAGTTTACAAACGCGTTAAAATTGCCGTAAGAAAATTCAATCCGTTCTAGGATTTAAGCTGATTTTGAGAGGATTTTAATTTACAGAGACTTCAGTATGGGAAGTTTCGCAGTAATTTGTATGATAATTATATTAGTTGTAATTTCCCAATATTATATTTTATGTGTAGATTTTGTTGCTTAATTGATAACATTGTTACATTTGATAGTGCTCTTGTTGTTATGGTTGTGTAAGTTTAATTACTTGTTTCTTGATTTCAGGTAAATCTGATATGGCAAGCTCTTATGCCTCCCTCCCCACATCCATCCTTCCATCCATTCATCCATCAATCTGTCCAATGACCACTCAGCATGCCCATCTGTCCATTCATCCGTGCACTAATAGACCACTATCCATCCATTCACTATTCCATCCACTCACCCACCAACACATCCATCTATACACCCATGCTCATCATTCACTATTCATCATCACCCCTCTGTCCATCTGTCCGTCCAATGCTTTCATCCTTCACTCCATCCATCAATTAATTCATCCGTCCGTCAATCCATCCATCCACCAATCCATCCATCCACCATTGACAACTATACAACTATCGATTACAGAGTGAGTCATTCCAGTGGTAATTTTTAAAATAGCCTTTTCTTAGCCTTCATGCAGCATACATTAAGTAATTGATGGTGGCTATAATATGTTGTGAAAATGGATGAATCCGATTTGTGACTCAAGTATATGATGTCATAATCGATAATGTCACATGTAGGCTGATGTCACGATCAAACTGCATAGTGAATGGTGTATCTAGGTTCATCATGATTGAATGTTTAATGGTCCGTCCAGTGTACGAATCGTACTCTTCTATTTAATAAACATTCTGTTGACTATTTTGAAACTGATTTGACTTAGCGCAGCAGCACCCAGTCAAATTTGTTTCAAAATATTCAACAGCTGACCAGTATAGTTACCTGGAAATTGGGATTCGGAGAATTCAGGGTTCAAAGTATATAAATCAATCACAACACGCACAAACCAGGGGCGGAGCTTACCTAGAAATGGGCGGGGCATAGCTGGAAATGGGGCCCAGTCTATTGCACGTCTATTTGATTTATCTACTAGATAACCTGGCAAATAATGGAAACAGACAGATAATTTTTTGCCATCTGATTCCAATGGAGGATTCCAGTTTATCTATCTATCATATGACATCATAGTCAACTACGTGATGTGTAGGATGATGTCATAATCAATTACATCATGAATAATATATGTAAGTGTGTCATGAATGCCTAATTGACGACGGATTATGCATTGTTGTATGAATTGTATGTCTTCACTATTTAATAAACATCTTGTTGAATACTTTGAAACTAGTTTGACTGGGTGCTGTTGCTGTTTTAGGCAGCAACAGCACCCAGTCAAATTAGTTTCAAAATACTCAACAGCTAACCTGTGTAGTTTTCTGGAAATTGATAATCAGGGAGTTCATGGCTCAATCGATCCCAACATGGGCGAGGTGTGGGTGGAGCTTAGCTAAGGATTGGCGGGGAATAGCTAAAACTGGATTCCTCCGTTACCATTTATCTGCTCCCATAACATGCTGATTTACTATGATAACAACCCTGTACAGTTCATAAGTAAGTTAACACAAAACAAAAACAGAAACATGTTGGTTAGTACAATTTTGAACACGATGTAACAAATGTTCTGTTGAATATTTTGAACGCAATTGGATTGGAAGACATTGCTGCCTTAGGGAGCAATGTCTTCCAATCCAATTTAGGTTCAAAATATTCAACAGTAGACCTATGTTTTGTTTTGTTTTGGAAAGATTTAAAGTTATGTGTTATCTATACTGTAGCTATCTATTCATGCATCTCAACACCGTTTGATTTCTGTCGTATTGGAAAAATGCTTTTCGGTCTTTTCCAAGTCCCACCTGCCTACTCTTGTCGATGACATTGACGTTCTGACCTCAAAATCAAGAGTCTCCCATCTAAGCTAAAGATCGGATATGTTATCCATGTACTAACCCTGATTACATATCCGAATGCCTTGGAGTATAATTGGATAAGTGTATCACATGCAACAAATCTACTCGATTACTCCTGCTTCAAGCAAGAGTAAAAGTGTGTGCGTGCGTAGATACATAAAGCAACCGTGTGATACCTAAGATCGGAGTACCTCGATAACATTTCCGAACTCAGCCCAAGTTTGAGGAGAACTTGAATTATCACAGTGTGCCATTTTTCGTTGATCTTGACTTTTGAACTCTACCACAAAATCTAGGTTTTTTCATGACCCCAAGGGCAACCGTGCGCCTAGTAAAGTTTTTGTGTAGATCCATCTAGTAGACCTTCGAATTATGGCTCCAGATTCACACGCATGCACGCACGCACGCACGCACGTACACACACACAGGCATGCATGTATGCATGAACAAGCATGTATACGCGCACATACACACGCACACATTAATTTATTTAAACTGTTTAAATGTGGTTGCAGCGGCCATTATTGGTCTCAGATTGCAGTTCACCGCCTTCAACACATATTTCCATTCAGTAACTATACTGCATTGTTTTCTTACGTTTAAAGATGTATAGATTTACTTCCTGTTGTTTAAGTTATGATGTTGTATATTTCACCTACAATACAGTTGTGCCATTAACATGTTAACTAACTCATTATTTTGTTTGTTTGTTGTTTGTTTTACACCTCGAGTGTCACGGGATCGATTCCTAGCCGGGGTGTGTCCCTGAGCAAGGCACTTCACTCTGCATAGTTCCAGTACACCTGTCTGTGCAATAGGCACCATACCTGTGAGGGCAGTGTCGGCAATACGGAATGTCGGTAAAAAAGCCATTGAGTGCCTATAAATGGCATCCGTAGTATAGCTGTATGCTCCAAAAAGGGAGTTGAGATTGTGCAGGGATGAAAAGGCCCAAAGCCCAGGGGTTAAAGTTGGATTGTCAGCTGCATGAGCGCGCAAGTGGAAGCAGACGAGAGACCCGGCCTATACCTATACCTATACACCTGTGACACCTGGCATCATAGTGTATAGCAGTTGACTGTAAGACCTGTTAACCCTTTCATGATGAGGCTGGTCTAAACCGGCCTCCACAGTGGTCTTGAGGAATGTTCATTTGCAGGCCAAAAGAATATTTAAAAAAATTTACTGCTGAAATGACTGGCTTGATTACCGAGCCAGTCATTTCAGTGGCAAATTTTCAAAAATACACTTCTCTTGGCCTGCAAATGGATATTCAATAAGCAAATATCACAATTTTCTTGACAACATTTTGTTATTAAAGATTTCTAGCTATGCAACACTCATTTCTAGCAATGCGATGCTTAGTTCTAGCTATGCAACACTGATTTCTAGCTATGTGATGCTTAGTTCTAGCTATGCAACACTGATTTCTAGCTATGGAATGCTAATTTCTAGTTATGTGAAGCAACACTAATTTCTAGCTATGTAACACTCATTTCTAGCTATGCGACGATCATGTCTAGCTATGCGGCGCTCATTTCTAGCTGTGTGGAGCTCATTTCTAGCTATGCAATACTTATTTCTAGCTATGCGATCGTCATTTCTAGCTATGAGATGGTTATTTCTAGCTATGCGATGCTCATTTCTAGCTATGCACCGCTCATTTCTAGCTATGTGATGCTCATTTCTATCTATGCGACACTCATTTCTAGCTATGCGATGATCAATTCTAGGTATCATTCTAGCTATGCAACGCTAATTTCTAGGTATGCGACACTCAATTCTAGGTATCACTTCTAGTCTATGCGACGCTCATTTCTAGCTATGCGAGGCTCAATTCTAGGTATCATTTCTAGCTATGCGACACTCATTTCTAGCTATGCGATGCTCAATTCTAGGTATCATTCTAGCTATGCGATGCTAATTTCTAGCTATGAGACACTCAATTCTAGGTATCATTTCTAGCTATGCGACACTCATTTCTAGCTATGTGACGCACAATTCTAGGTATCATTTCTAGCTATGCGAGGCTCATTTCTATCTATGCGAGGCTCAATTCTAGGTATCATTTCCAGCTATGCGACGCTCATATCTAGCTATGCGACGTTCAATTGTAGGTATCATTTCTAGCTATGCGACACTCATTTCTAGCTCAGCTCCCACAAAGTTGGTAAAGTTAAAAATTAAGAAAATAAGACCAAGACTCAATATACAAAAGTTTTCTATCCCGTTGCGCTGTACTGATCAATGGAATAAGCTACCTGAATCCGTTATCAGCGCCCCCTCAGTGAATTCTTTCAAAGCTAGACTAGACAAGCTATGGGAAAGTCATCCATTGCGCTATAAGTATGATTGTGAACCCATCTGTAATATTTATACTCCAGAATCATTATAACATAGCCAATGTATAATTGTTAATAACAACTTAATAACATTAAAATGAACCATAAATATATGCAGCCCATTCCTGACGTTAGAGGCTTGTTGATGCCTGCTGTCAGTAGAGGATGGATTCGTGTAAGTTCGTGTAAGTTCGTGTAAGTAACAACAGTTACAAGTCAAATTAGTTTCAAAATATTTAACAGAATGTTTAGTAAATTGTTAATTCAACAAATCCATGCAATTCAGGGATGATATTAATGAAGGGTACTTAACCATTTCATCAATGAATTCCTCATATCACATTTTAAGACAACCATACAAGAAAACTGTTAACTATGTTGAAATTAATTTGACTGGAAGCTATTGCTGCCTACAACCAGTCAGGTTAATTTCAAAATATTTAACAGAGTGAGTTTTATATCGTAAAGAATGTACTCTCAGGAATTTATCTGTGAAAGGGTTAAGTACGTAAAAATGACATTTTTCTGTATTCAGCTAGTTTAGATGAATATTCAGCTTCCTTTTCATGAATATGCTATAGTCGAGTGTCCTAAATAGGTGCGGCCAGTTAGGTGCCTGCATAAGTTCAGCATTCCTCAGTGAATTAGCTCCTAAAGCTTACTATCAGACATTACCCCGCCCCCCCCCCCCTGCCCCACCTTGTTAGACCTTATGCCGTTCGATTGTGATGTAACCTAACAAGTGACATATTTGGTTATGATGTCAGATACTTCTCCCATTAGCTGCATGCAAACTAAAAATTGAGAATCTCTTTATGAATGAATCTAAAACAGAGTTCACTCACATATACCTATCTATTCGTGGCAGCGAATCATGGAGGAAAAGTACAATCCTGGGCTTACTGCTTTGCGGTGCTGCTGACATTGCTGCGTCATGGGGAACATAACTGTCCAGTCCTTCTGGAAGCTATGGATTCGTAGATCAAAGATGCCCTTGATAAAAATACTATATTTATGAGCTGAGTGCAGTTGGGATCCATAACCCTAACTTGCCAATGACATTTTTCAATAAGAAATAGTGTACAAATTTATACACAGGTGCAATCGCCAGCATCATTTTAGTTCACCTGGTCTGAAAGGTAAGCTTATGCCGTGGTGACCATCCGTCGTACGTCCATCAACTTTTCCTTTAAACGACTTCTCAAGAACACCTTAGCCGATTTCAATTATATTTGGCAGGAAGCATCATTATGGCATAAGGATCCAAGTTTGTTCAAATGAAGACTATCGGCCAATTTGGCCGGTGGCTATCTTGGATTTTGGCCGATTTTTATAAACGTCTAAAAATCTTCTCTGAAAATGCTTGGGGGATTGATGCAAAACCTCATGAAATATGGTGTTGGGCAAGAGCTGAAACAACTTTGTTCAAGGGAGCTTGATTGGTCCAATGGTTCAGTGGCCATCTTGGTTGACCTAGTTTTAGTGAAAACAACTCGAGAACCGCTGAATGGATCGGGCCAAAATTTGGCAGATATGATTAAGGAGTAAGGGGCATTAAAGTTTGTTCTAGGGAAGTTGATCAGTAAAAAAACCATGGCCGCAAATCAAAATGTAGCGTTTTTGACGGCCATATTGGCTATCTTTATGTGGTGGATTTTGGAGCCGAAATTGATTTATATAGGTTTTTGGTTATACATATTTGCCCTTTTCCAAAATGTCAGATAAACAGTTTGGTGACCATCTTGGATCATTTTCCCGCCAAAAACTCCCATACTAAAGCAATGGGAAATTTTAAATGTCTTCTCGAGAAGCGTTTCACCGATTTCAAGTATATTTGACAGGAAGCATCCGTAGGTCATAGGGAATTGTTCAAAGAAACCTGATCAGCCAATTTGTCTGGCGGCCATCTTGAATTTTGGCCTATTTTTGGAAACAGTTTTAAAAATCTCCCAAACCGCTTTGGAGATCGATGCAAACCTAATGAAATATGACCTATGGAAAGAGCTGAACTATGTTTGTTCAAGGGAACTTTATTGACCAAATGGTTCAGCGGCCATCTTGAATGACGTAGTTTTCGTGAAAACAACTTTTCCAGAACCACTGAACAGATCGGCAAGAAATTGGTCAGATATGATTAGGGCTTAAGGGCCATTAAACTTTGTTCAAGGGAAGTTGATCCTTCAGAAAACATTTCCCTCATGGACCAATCAAAATGTAGCGTATTTGGCGGCCATATTGAATATTTTTATTTAATAGATTTTGAAGCAAAAATTGGTTTTATATACGCTTTTGGGTATTCTGATCTCAAATTTGCCATTTTCTAAACCGCTGCGTAAGGGATCTTAGATCTTTTTCCAGCCAAAAATCCCATAATAAAGCAATGGGAAATTTTAATGTCTTCTTGTTTTTGTTATGTAAATTCCGCCTCGGAGTTTCCCTTCAGGCGAACCTCCAAATATGGAGTATATTTCTATCTAATTTCACTATTTGGTTTTTTGTTTTTGTTTTATGTTCTTTACAATTAATCGCGACGTCATTTGATTTCACTTGATTTCAGGACGAGTTCTATCAAGGTTAAGTCGGAGTAGACCGCAGCATTTCGTACGTAAGTTAAAAATATTTCTCTTGCATATTTTTCGAATGTCTCGAAGTGTGAATCCGTAAACTTACTCGCATCCATTATCATTTGCATACAGCATTTGTCTGTAATCGCGATATTCTGTTGCTGCATCAATGTTCTGATCTTTGTCAAAGTTGGCCTTTTAACATGATCTAGCTCTGAACAGTCCAGGAGGAAGTGCTGAAGATCTTTCATTTTATTCCTACACATTGGACATTTGGTTATTGCCTTTCTGTTTCTAGTTAAGCTACCAAATAGATGGTATCTCTGCACGAGTATATTGGCTTTTATGGTTGCTTTGTAGACTCCTTAGGTTTATTCTCCCAGTAGGTGTTAATATGTGATGAGATTGTTTTCTTCCATGCCAATTTGTCTGGTGGGTTTTCCAACATTGTATATGAAGATGGTAATTTATATTGCTGAAGGATTTTCCTGATGTTTACTGTCCAGCTGTTTGATGATGGCAGCTTGAAAGAAAGTTGTCGTTCCAAAATATCTCACACTAGAGAGCCTTCTCTCCTCAGCATTTGTACAAGGAAAGTCAGCATTCTTTTGTGCAGTTCACCCAATACTATATATACTGCAGAGTTGTCAGTTCCAGTTGGTAGATGCTGTATGCATGGCTTTCAGATAGTGTCTATAGAATTTATCCAGCCTTTCTATTTCTGTCTGCGTTAGTATTAGCTCTTCATGTCCATGGATGAAAACTGGAGTTATGGATATATCCCATAGTTGATTTGATGTTAGAGGATTCAACCCGTTTAAGCCGTGCAGCCCTGCTCCCATGAGTGAATATGATACTCTTGTAGATGATCCCATTCTGACTGCTATAATGTCCTTATTTCGAGCAGTTGACATTCGTACAACCCCAAGATGTGTTTCTATACATGTGTTTTCAAGGGGAATACCATTTAGGCTTAGATGAGCTGTTTTTTAACCTCTCATGGCTAATTGTTTTGTTTTATTGCTGCTGAATAAGTAGCGTTCATTTGATGCATCCATTTGAGCCTCGTTTATCAAAATTTGCATGGAGAGTGGTATATCTGCTATCGGTTATCTGCACACATAGTGGCACATGTTGAAATACTCCCGATTCTAAACCCAGCAGGATGGTCATCATATTTTCGAAGAGATCCGCTGAAGATTCACCACCTTGTCTTATGCCCTGACCGTCATAAATTGTTTCAGATAGGTTACCTTTCCATTTAACAATTGATCTCGAGAACTACATGGTCGATTTTAAGCATATTTGGCAGGAAGAATCGTTAGGGCATAGAGATCGATGTTTGTTTTTAAAGGAAGCCGATCGGCCAATTTAGCTGGCAGCTATCTTGGATTTTGGCTGATTTTTAGAAACGTCTTTAAAAATCTCCTCGGAAACCGCATGGGGGATCGATTCAAAACTCATGAAACATCATCTGATGCAACAGCAGGGCAAAGTTTGTTTAAGGGAACTTAATTGGCCAAATGCTTCGGCGGCCATCTTGGGTGACCTAGTTTTCACAAAAATAACTTCTCCAGAAATGCTGAAAATTTGGGAGATATTATTAGGACCTAAACGGCATTAACGTTTGTACATGGAAAGTTGATACATGAAAAAAACAAGTCCACAACGAATCAATCAAAATTTAGCGTTTTTGGCGGACATGTATTTTCTGCAAATTTCTGAGAAAATCATAATAAGACTACTTATTAAACGCTGGGCCAATTTTAATAACTCTTGGTTAAACCTTCTTCACAGAAATTAGATTAATAAATCTTTCCAATGATCATCTCATTTTGTTCGGTTGTGCCAGTGGCCAATAATTCCAGATGAGCGATACAGGCCCCTTGGGCCTCTTGTATATTAACGGAAGCCTGCCTACATGTGTTGACAATAGAGTAAGCAAAATTACATTTTCTATTTCCCTAGCTGATAACGCACAATGTTTGCAAACTAATGCAAAGATTTCTCTCAATAATCTCCCGCCGTCACTTTTGTTCAGGAGTTCCGCCATATTCCAGTGTAAACGAGGATATCTTGGTATTAGTTCATGTAGATATATAATTATGCTACATGCGTAACACTTGAAATTCCAGTATCCCAATTCACCTTTTCAGAGTATCCATCTATGATCTGACGTCATATGACGGCATAATTAACTAAGTGACGTGTATGCTGACGTCATAATCAGCTTACATTTATAGTTTTCCGGAAATTGATAGTCAGGGATTTCAGAGATCGATCGATCCCAACACGGACGTGGTGTGGGTTGAGCTTAGATTGAGATGGGCGTGGCATAGCTAAATATGGAAAGGTCCACTGGAGATTGTAGTTCACTCCTTTTTCACAATCGAGTGTCCATCGTCCGACCATCAACGGTTTTTTCTCTCGAAAACCACTGTTCCAATTTCAATCAGGTTTATCAGGAAGCACCCGTTTGTCATGGAGATCCAAAATTATTAAAACCATTGTTCAAACAAAGCTAATTTATCGATTTGGATTTGATCTTTTAAATCTTTTTAAGAAGATATTTAAACATGTCTAAAACCGCTTGTTCAATAGATTTGAAACACAAAAAAACCCTCATCTATTGAAAGACTTGAACCAAATTTGTTCAAGAGAACATGATTGGTAGATTTGTTTGGTGTTCATCTTGTATTTACTAGTTTTCACTAAAACAACTCCGTAATCACTGACGGGTGAAATTAAAAAATATGGTTACGTCCTAAGGGTCATTTACAGTTGTTCAAGGGTATGTTAATTCACAAAGGAAACATTATTGACATTGACCAATCGAAGTGTAGTGTTTTTAATTGTATTTTGACAGTATAAATAATAAAATACTGGTTTTTGTGGTTGCTGAATATATGAAGTTGACACTCTAATCAGCTTGCTCAATAAGGTTGTTCAAACGAAGCAGATTGGTTGGTTTGGTCGGTGGCCATCTTGGATTTTATGCTATCTCTAGAAGCCCAATTTCTAGATCTGAAACTGCTTGGCTGACTGATAGGAAACTCAAGGAATTTCATTTATTGCAAGCTGAATGAAGTTTGTTCAAGATAACCTGATTGGTCAATTTGCCTAGCAATGGATGATTCCCGTTTATCCATCTATCATATGACGTCATAATCAACTACGTGACGCGTAGGCTGATATCACAATCAATTACGTCATACATGACTCGATTTGGTCCGTCTTGATCGCATAATAGTCTGTCAGGTTGTGTGAATTTCATTTCCTTACTATATAATAAACAAACTGTTGAATAGCTTTCTGGAAGTTGAGATTCAGAGAGTGGCGGGATCAATTGATCCCAACAGTGCCAAATCGTGTGTGGATCTTAACTAGGGATGGGCGGGGTATATATAAAATGGTGTTCCTCAATTATCTTTGATGATCTAGTGTCTTACGTACGGCTGCTCTGTAACCACTCAGGTGATCGGGTCAAAACTTGGCAAATATAATTTGTGCCTGCAGGCCATTTATGCCTCTTCAAGGGAAGTGAATATGTAGAAAACATAGCCAATCGACCAAGCAAAATTTACCTATTGTTAGTTGCTTATTGTCGAGCCTGTAACAAAGCAGAGGATCTCGATATAGCAATCCAAATGATATCCAGCATTCGGCGTGTGTCAAGAATTAGCTAAATCTTAAGGTTTTTCGATGGGTATTTAATTTATTAAGGACTTATCCGATATTAATACAAACTTACATATTTGATTTATGCCATCATTACATGGAGTCTACATTTTCTCTATATTTTGCGGGTTTTGGACGATCAAGTAATAGGTAAAAGTTTTTCAATTGCCATTTAATTCATCATGGGCTGATTCACTGCCAATAAAACTTTAAAATTTGTTCAATGACATCATTGCATTCAGTTTACAACAAAACTAAGACAGTTTTAAAGTTTTCCCCATACTGTTACATGGTTTGTACTTAGTGTATTCCTGTGTAACGTGTCTCCTTTTCAACACTTAGAAGAATGTTAGAGGTTTTCAATGAAGCTTCCCAGTTTATACATACAGCATCTAACGTCATATAACATTATAATCAACTAAGCGACCTGTGCTATGACGTCATAATTAATTATGGCATGAATGACTCGATTTAGGCCGTCTTTAACGCTTAATAGTCCGACACGTTGTACGAATTGTATGTATTTACCATTTAATAAACATTCTGTTGAATATTTTGAAATTAATTTGCCATAGGCAGCAACATCATCCAGTAAAATTGGTTTCAAAATATACAACAACTTACCTGTATAGCTTTTGGAAATTGATAGTCTTGGAGTTCATGGATCGATCCCAACATGAGCGAGGTGTGGGTGGAGCTTAGACAGTGATGGGCGGGGCATATCTTAAACTGGGTCCCATTAAACTTTGTTCAAGGGTCCATTGTCATTTGATTCATCAGGGGGACACACTATTTTAAGGATTCCTTATTTTGCGGCACTGCCACATATCATGCGTGCAGATATGCAGACATACGAGGGTTCGACACGCGGACGCAGTCTATCTAGTTATAACGCGAAAAGACATTATCTAGTTGTTGTGCTGCAAGTAGCCTAAAGAAAAAAGGAATTTTAAGTGACAAGAATTGCCAAAGGTTCAATGGGGCTTATATCACGGGCATGGTGCGCGGTAGAATCTACATTTACCCTATAGACATGTTTCAACAGTTTATTGACACATTTTATAATGCAAAAAAATGTTTGCTTAGTAAAATATTGCCCACACAAAAATATATCTTCATATATACCATTTATTAACCTGGGATGGAGAAATAGGAATATTTATACGCTGTCAATATTGCCCTTCCCGTTTAAATGTTTGATTGCTAAGTTTTTTGCAGATAACATATTCCAAGGATTATATCTCTGGAGCTGCTGAATAGTTTGAAAACAATTGGACTGAAAGTTGTTGGTGGCTAAGCCACCAGGAACTCTCAGTTAAATTGTTTTCAAAATATTCAGCAAGTCAGGAGTTATTGCTAATTGAAATTATTCTCTGGTGGCTTGTAGCGGCATTTCCTGTTAAAACGCGGAGAGGTTTTAGGTGATACCTTATACATTTAACGTGGGCTTACGGAACAATGCACATATAAATAATATCGTTTGAACTGTCCTTATATAGGCCTATGTGCGGCTACATAGTAGCTAAATGTGTTCATATCAGGAAAAACTGAATTCCACAAATATGATAAATAGAGCTACAAATGTGCTACCGGGAACCATCACCAATAACGGGATCCAGTTCTATATATGCCCCGCCCAGTTCTAGCTAAGCTCCGCCCACGCGTTGCCAGTGGATCGATTGAACTCTTCATTTCTAGAATCCCAGTTGGTATATCAAGGTAAGTTGTTGAATATTTTGAAATTAATTTATGGCAGCAACAGCGCCCAAACAAAATAGTTTCAAATTTTTCAACAGAATGTTTATTTAATGGTAAATCCATCAAATACATACAATTCGTACATTTGACTGACTATTAAAACTTCACGATGGCGTATTTCTATCAATTATGATTGTGACGTCAGCCTACATGTGACGTAATTGATTATGACGTCATATACTTGACCGACAGATTGGATCAAACAATTCACAAGGAACACGGGCCATAAACCACTTTCTTTGACGTTGTTTACAATAATTTATCATCATAAAGCTAAATTACTTTGCTGCTTCAAGCCCATGCTTGATTCATGAGGTCTGACACTAGTAATTTCTCTGACGTTGGCGAACTGTTTAGACCTTACCAATCTAAAGTTACTAAAGTTAGACGCATATTCGTGTGTATGTATGTTCACTATTTGTCTGGATGCAGGTTCCATATTCGTCTGGATGCAGGTTCCATATTCGTATGGATGCAGGTGCACTTGATATTCGTTCAATAACAGATTTATTAGACACAGGTTCGATATTCATCCAAAACAGACACAGAATCACAGATAGTATGCATACAGTTGTCCAGTGTTGGTAATCCACCGTTTCAGTTTATCCACCCGGCATCCCGACGTCATATGTCATAATCTACGATGTGATGTGTAGTATGACGTCATAATTAATTACAGCATGAACGAATGACACTCGATTTAATCCGTCTTAAACGCTTAATAAATAGCCAGACACGTTGTACGAATTGTATGTCTTTACTATTTAGTAAACATTCTGTTGACCATTTTGAAACTATTTGACTGGGCGATGTCGCTGCCATAGGCAACAACAACACCCAGTCAAATTAGTTTCCAAATAATCAACAACTTGCCTGTATACCTTTTTTGCTAATTGATAGTCAGGGAGTTCAATGATCGACCGATCCCAACATGCGTGAGACGTGGGTGGAACTTAGCTATAGATGGGCGGAGCTTAGCTCAAACTGGAAAGGTCCATTGGTTAGCGTGGTCACAATTAGCTATCAGATATTGGACCAATGTTGTCAATTAAGTAGCGCAGTTACCATCTGTGATCACACTCGCCGTCACGTTTTTGTCACATTCTAAAATTTGAATTCGAATTTGACGAAAACCGTTCCCACAATTATAAAGTGCGATTATATATATATTTTTTTAAACCCCCAACAGACCCCACTTTAGTGGGCTGCTCTGTAGTTTTATTAACCACTATAAAAACATACTCACTCCTTGCTAAATCCAATCATCAGCATTTAGCTACCAGAATACGGTTTTTATGCTCGCTTACATACTCCCTTATGCCTTTATCATCACCATGCATACCATTGACCAGGCTACTGGTAAGGTAACCCCCGGCATAAGACTCAGTATAGACTGGCACCAGTCTGTACTCACTCCTTGGTGACGCCTGTCAATAAGCGCGCCCGCGCATGCGCAACAGTTCCCAAATAGGAAACAGATTCACTTTTCTAAATTTAAGGGCCATATATCCTGACTAGATTATCAAATCATTACCCTGCGGGCTGGCTGAGACTGGGTCGTAGTGATTGAACGGTAAGTATGTTTTTATAGTGGTTAATAAAACTACATACCAACACACTAAGGGGGGGGGGGTCTGTTGGGGGTTGTTATTACACCACAAAAACATCTTGACCGTTCAATCACTACTTACTAAATCCGTAGATTTGGTCAGTGCCCTACTGTAAACCCACGGTGGGTGGAGATTTGAGAATCCATAACCAAGGATAAAAATCAAACAAAACTTAACCAAATGTTAATAACATAACATAATGGTGCATCTTAATTAATCACACAGTGATTATCAAACAAGGATTTCTTTAAACTTAAAGAAATAAAATAAAAACCAAAGAAAGACTCACCATTTCACGCAGACGAGCAGTCTTAACGAAAATGGTGGAGTGTCCTTGGTAAATGGTCTTCAGCCTTTTTAGATAGAATCAAGATATATCTAAAAAAAGGTTGCCGCTGCACTCGGGTTTTTAAAATAAAAAGCAGGTAAAAGTAGACTCGGATTTCCATCCTGCTACTAGCATTACCTCAACTAAAAATGAGCCATCGAAAAGCGAAAGAGGACGCCCTTCCTCTAACTTCATGAGCTTAAATGTGAGAAAGGTTAATATGATCAGAAGAAGCAATCTCAAAACACCGGTCTCACAAATCCATCTGGCAATAGAGGCCTTAGAGACTGGACTGATTACCTCCTCCTCATACAGAACCCAGAAATGGGATGGATTGGTTCTCTTAAAATCAGTAAGACACTTGAAAACTTTTAAAGCTCTGACAGGACACCAAAGTCTGTCAGACGGTGAAAGGGAAGTTAAAGATTTTAAAATAATTGGCTTAGCTGAGTGACGGTTAGATTGAGTTTTTGACAAAAAATCCCTTCTAGGATATAAGACTAGACCGTCCCCGGATTCAAAAACCTGTCCTCGGCGGAAAAGGCATGAAATTTTGGATCGTCTTCTAGCAGAAGCAGATACAACCCAAAAAACGGACTAACGTTACAAGGTTCATGCGAATAGAAGAGAAAGGTTCAAAGTGATGGCCTGCCAAAAACCTGAAGAACCAGAGCCAGATTCCAGGAGGGCAAAGGTTTAGCTATTGGAGGACGAATATTGCATAAACGTCTAAAGAAACCATAACGAACCTTTGTATCTTTAACATCAGCATTCAACAAAGAAGCGATGATGCCAAAGAAAATCTATAACCTCTTACAGTGTTAGCAGACAAATATAAGGAGTCAAAGAGATAAGATAAAATATCTAACACTTGGAAAAATGAAAACAGGATCTGTCAAGAGACCATGGTCTGCACACCATTCTCCAAAATTTTTAAGACAGCCTTTGAAACTCTGCGGGTTGACTCCCTCCTGGCAGAATCAATGATTTCCTGAGAACTCGCAGAAATTTAAATCTCAGGGATCGAACAGACGAAACTCCAAAGAAACTGACTGTAAATTCCTGAGACTGAATACACGTGCCCCTTACCTGAGACAGAAGGTCCAGGGAGACTGGAAGAAGACAAGGGAAAACTACCCGGAGATTGAGGAAATCTGCAACCCAAATCCACTTTGGCCAAAAGGGAGCGATCAGAAGAACTTCTAAGATCTTCCTCAAGACCAAAGAAATCAGGAATGTTGGAGGAGACGCATAATCTAACATTCCTATCCAGGACTGAAACAGGGTATAAATAATCACCTGAGGAGAAAACTTGACCAAAGGAACACCCAACAGAATCAGAAACGATCCTTTCAATAAACTAGAAGGAGAAATAGGTTTCTCTAATTGGATCTGAAGGTAATAGAGTGAACCGACTGAAGCCACAAGGACATTAAGTACATTGGAAAGGTCTTCTCATCAGCGCCTCCCTAGGAATGATACTCTTGACACTGACCATCAACCCTATCACCCTGAGAAAGCAATTAGCTCTGACCAAGGATGAGGAAGACAGAAAATCCATCCCTACAAAGATGGCTTCCATTCTTAGGTCTAAAGGGAAAAAACAAGACCCCGAGCTAGATCGAATAAAAACGCCAAACGTGAAGGTGAATAGAATGACAGGAAACTATTCCTGCCACGGCTAACCCTAGACGAGTGAAGAAAAAAGGGGTCCATGGACAGACCGAAGGGCAATGCTCGAAAAGCCATACCCAACATGGGAGAACGAATCTCAAGAACTGAAGGCACGAAGGGTGGATGAGAACATGTAGAAAGACATCCTATATCTCTATGGAATTCAGACCAGTGATAATCTGAGATATGGCCTCCATCTAGATTTTTGGAGTTAAGATAAGAAGAATTAACCTCTTCAGATGATGATCGGACACCATCCACCCAACTACTTGGGCTCCCTAGCGGAACGTCTTCTATGACCTCAGAATCATCTACTCCAACTCATCCACTAGGGCTCCCATCTTCACCGGGAAGGAAGGAAACTGAGTCCACCTAGATTTGAAGAACAGAGGATGATGAAAAATCCAGGAAGGTGCGAAAAAACCCCAGCGAGGATCTATGATCCAGGGGACCTGAATGAGGGCTTAACAAGTCTCCCAAAATAGAGACAGGCGCCCTCCTACTAGCATGCTGGGAGAAAAGTCGAGCACCAACGGATCCAAAGGCAATGGAAGAGGAATGGATAAAATAGGAAAAAGAGAAAGGGATAGGCCTACCCAGGCTATAACCATCCCTTCAGACTCTTTTACTCTGAAACCTTTAAAGGAATGACATCTATGACTAGATCAAAGACCACAGAAATAAGACTGGCCCCTTCTCACCTGAGAAGAAGTGGTCTGCCGGACTTGGGATCTAGGACAATGAGCAAAAAAGGAGTCAAATCGATCCTCCTCCTCGGATCGGACTTTAGAACCTGAAGACAGAGAAGAATTGGTAATTATCCTAGAAGGATAGGCGCCAAACTCATCAGGCCTGAGACTCTTCCTCTATGGAAGGATTAAAGAGGACTCTTAACAGAAGAGTCTCTCTACACAGAAGGCTTCAAAGCAGAAAAATCAACTCGAAGATCCCTTGGCGGATCTAAGACTGTCAGATTCAGCCTGAAGAATATGGAAGAAGATTGACCAAATATGTCGAGGCCAAAAGGAGGAATTGATATAAGAATACTCCTAAGCATAATCAAAATATTAACTTCGGATGGCTTTCTAGGTCTTCTCTTAGAGGCCTAACAAACTACAAACTGAGTTCAAAGAGCCTCTAAAGACAGTGGCTAGAAAATCTCTAGGAACCTCAGGAGGGACTCTGATCCCCTCTCTCTCCTGCGCCTAAAGAACATCTTCCGAAATAAGAGCTAGAAAAATAGCTGATTTAATCTGTGCCCTACATACAGATTCCCAACTAAAAAGATCCGAAGAAGACTCAACCGTAGCGGAATCCTTCAAACTAGAAATAGACTGAAAGAACACTAGGAGAACAAGAAAAAGGGACAGACGAGAAAAAAACTCATCATGAAGAGAAAGAGAAAGAACGAGAGAGAGACAAGAAGCTATCCATCGATGAGCTGAGGACCAATCATCCGAAGAGGCCCTGACCGGGTAAAACCTCCTCAGATCCCTGACCTCGACTCATCCAGGAATAGAATCTAGAGACAATAGAAAAGACTAGCGGAAACAGAAGAGTGATTGAGCGAGGAATCCCAGATTACAGAAAACAAAGAGAACACTAAGCCAGAGACAACAAATAGAAAACTATTTTCTGAGAAAGAAAAACAGACACAATTTGATCTAGACAAAGAAAGATGAAGAAGAAGTGGAAGAATAAGAAAGAAGAGAATTAGAAGGAACAGAGGAGGAAAAAAAGATGAAAAAAAGAATGATATGAAGAAGCAAGACTAGGATAAACAGAAGAAGGAAAGTGAGAAACCCAGCAAAGGAAGGATAGACAAAGAATGAAAAAGAGAGAACACTAGGAGAACAGGAAAAGGGACAGACGAGAAAAAACTCATCCTGAAGAGGAAGTGAGAGAGAGAGAGAGAGAGAGAGAGAGAGAGAGAGAGAGAGAGAGAAAGAGAGAAGAAGCTATCCATTGATGAGCCGAGGACCAATCATCCGAAGAGGCCCTGATCAGGTAAAACCTCATCAGATCCCTGACCTCGACTGATCCAGGAATAGAATCTAGAGAGAATAGCGGAAAAAGAAGAGCGATTGAGCAAGGAATCACAGATGACAGAAAACAAATAGATGACTAAACCAGAGACAACAAATAGAAATCTAGTTTTTGAGAAAGAAAAACAGACACAATAGGATATAGATGATCAAAGGTGAAGAAGAAGTGGAAGAATAAGAAGGAATAGAAGAATTAGAAAGAACAGAGGAGGAAAAAGAAGATGAAAAAAGAAGACCTGATACGTAGAAACAAGACTAGTATAAACAGAAAAAGGAAAGTGAGAAAACCCCTGAGAAGGAGGGATAGCCAAAGAATGAAAAAGAGAGAAAATTGGGAAAACAAGACTAAAGAAAATCCCCCAACAGACCCCCCTTTAGTGGGTTGGTCTGTAGTTTTATTAACCACTATAAAAACATACTTACCGTTCAATCACTACTTGCTAAATCAAATATCTGCATTTAGCTATCAGAATAAAATTTTTATACTCGCTTACATACTCCCTAATGCCAATACCATCACCATGTAGACCCTCAACCAGGCTTCTGGTAGAGGGACCCCCTGCATTAGCCTTACAATAGACTGGCACCAGTCTGTACACACTCCTTGGTGACGCCTGTCACTAAGCACGCTCGCGCATGCGCAGTAGGTCCCAAATGTGAAAACTGATTCACTTTTCTAAATTTAAGTGCCATATATCCAGAATAGATTCTCAAATCAATACCCAGCGGGGTGGCTGAGGCCGGGTCGTAGTGATTGAACGGTAAGTATGTTTTTATAGTGGTTAATAAAACTACAGACCAACCCACTAAAGGGGGTCTGTTGGGGGTTGTTATTACACCACAAAAACATCCATTACCGTTCAATCACTACTTGCTAAACCCGTAGATTTGGTCAGTGCCCCACTACGAAACTTTGGTGGGAGGAGATTTGAGAATCCATAAGCAAGGATAAAAATCAAACAAAAGATAACCAAATGTTAATAACATAACATAATGGTGCATCTTAATCAATCACACAGTGATTATCAAAAAAGAATTTCTTTAAACTTAAAGAAATAAATAAAAACCAAAGAACAACTCACACCATTACATGCAGACCCACGGTCCTAACGAAAATGGTGGGATGTGCTTGGTAAATGGTCTTCAGCCTTTTTAGTTAAAATCATAAAGTTCCTAAACAAGGAAGCTGCTGTGCTCTGGTCTTTTTCAATAAAAAGTAGTAAAAGTAGACTCGGATTTCCATCCTGTAACTTGCATAACTTCGTCTACAGAAGAGCCAGCAAAAATGGCAAAAGAGGAAGCCATCCCTCTAATGACATGAGCTTTAATGTGAATGGTCTCACAAATCCAGCTGGGAATAGATGCCCTAGAGACTGGACTGGCCAACCCCTCCTCATATACGGAACCCAGAAAAGGGACAGATCGGATCTCTAAAAATCAGAACGACGCTTATAAACTTATGGAGCTCTGACAGGACACCAAAATCTGTCAGCCGGAGAAAAGAAGGTTAAAGATTGTGAAATAATCGGCTTAGCTGGATAACAGATTGATTGAGTCTTTGACAAAAATTCCCTTCAAGGATATAAGACCAAACCGTCCCCAGATTCGATAAACCTATCCTTTTCAGCGGAGAAAACATGGATTTCGGATCGTCTTCTAGCAGAAGCAGATGCAATTAGAAAAACGGTCTTAAAAGTTAAAAGGTTCAAGCTAATCGTAGAGATAGGTTGGAAATGATGACCTGCCCAAGAACCTGAAGAACCAGAGCCAAGTTCCAGGAAGGCAAAGGTTTAACACCTGGAGGACGAATATTACCTAAACCTCTGATCAAAAGATTAAGAATCATAGTATCTTCAACTTCAGCGTTCAACAAACCAGGAAGAGAAGATGCAAAAGAAAATCTATATCCTCCTACAGTGTTAGCAGACAGATGTAAAGAGTCGAACAGATAAGATAAGGAGTCTAGCATCAGGGAAATAGAAACAGAATCAGGCACGAGACCTTGATCTGAACACCATTCTCCAAAAATCTTAAGCCGACCCTTGTAAACTCTTCAAGACGACTCCCTCCTGGCAGAATCGAAGATTTCCTGAGATCTTGTAGAAACTTTATTCTCAAGGATCGAGCACTCGATATACTCCAAACGCACAGACTTAAGATTCCTGGGTTTGGATGATGGTAGGTACTAGAAGATCGAGAAGGTCTACAAACCAGATCCTTATTGGCCAAAAGGGAACTATTAACACGATCTCGCAGATCTGGTCCCTGACTTTCTTCAGAACCAAAAGAAATCAGGATTGTGGGAGGGAACGCATAAGCGAAGATTCCTGACCAGGACTGAGACAGGGCGTCCACAGCCCACGCCCGAGACAATTGGTCCGCAAGAAAACTCAGACAGCCTGGGACATGAGTGGACACTCGAAAAGTTTTTATTCATGCGACACCCCATGAGGAGGTTCCACACTTCCAAGTACAGGAGAGACGACTTTGTGGCCCCCTGCCTGTTGATATAAGAGACTGCTGTCGAATTGTCCAATCGAATCGAGAACTAGAGACCCTTAACCTGACTGTCCGAAAAGGGAGACATGAAAGATAAAATCTGGCCAATCAGACATGTCGCAAACAGATTGGATCTAGTGACATCCCAAGAAAGACTCGATCCTCCTTCTAAAAATGAAAGAAAACCCCATGGCAATGGCTGAACGAATCCAACCCAGAACAGAAGCCTGGATTTACTTTCCACAGAAGAGCCTCTTCTTAGACTCCTTGACGAGCATAGAAGACAACAAACCCTCTAAAGCTAATAGCTTCTGATTAGAGGAACAGAAGACCATTTGGGAGGAGACTGCAGAGAAGGGTTCTAGATCCAAGAATATCTGGCCCTTTTGATAAGGGCCGCCCTTAAAGATGTGGCAAGCTTACTATATGCTAAAGAGGACTGCTTATAGAAAACACATAGATTACATCTGCCATGATGCTCCAACCAAAATCCTGGGCTATATCCTTATTGCTTAGCCCTCACTAAAGAGGTAACTCATGTTTATTATGGATATTTTAATAATACCGCTTAGTCTGAATGGAGAAAAGTCTCATATCAGTATAGCTTAACTTATTAAAAAGCTAAAGACTCTGCAAAAATTATAGATAATTTTATTTATAGAGATTTAACCAGATATCGTGGGAAATCAAAAAACCCATAGTAAGCCTAAGGGAGTGCTTAGAGTCAAGATATAGCCAAATCCTGTACCTGAGATCTGCAATAATCCCGACTGGAATTCGAAAACCTCAAATTGTGACAGAATTTAGCAAGATAAAATGAAGAAAAGAAATTACGGTTTCCCAAACCACCACTCAAAAAGATGAAATAAGGGAAACTTACTTGTGATGACATCATCACAATTCTACGAATAGAACGCATGACAAGGTCCTGTTAAGAGAACTATGGCAAACATTTGACTATCTAATTTAAAAATCGTATAATAATGGAGCAGATTTAACAAGAAAATTGTTATTGAATACATCAACGGTTGCCTAGCCGCTCGGGCTTGACAGATCATCTTGTCATCTTGTCAAATAATACTTGATCTACGCAAGTATTTCTTACAAATAGTGTTAATGTATGGAATCCTTTACCAACAGAAGCAATTAACGCGCCAACATAAAACACATACAAAAACGACCTAGACTCATTCTTCAAGTCACAGGGTTTTATATATATATATACCTAAGGTCGACTAACTCCCAAGATTGCACTCACCTCTTCTACACTGAAGTATTAGACTGCAATCACTGGAAAATCATCAGCCTGAACGTGACAGGATCCTATAATGATTGCAAAACTGTGTCCTATATTTAAATCAACGACATAGGAAAAACAAGCCAGCTTCAAGACTTGGCTTAGGCATACTGATCAATTAGATATCCTAAACCATTCGATATTTATGCCCAGAGGCAGAAAACTTAAAAGAGTTTGTATATATTTATTGATTCTTATATTTATAGTCTTAGAATCAATAATTTCATCTTTGTAATAACAAATGACATTGTGTTAGAAATCCCGATAAAAGGAAAGATTGAACACTGATACTTTATATTAACTGTCTGGACACTGAATTTTGCAGACGACATATTACAACTGTAATATCTCTGGACCTGCAAAATATTTTGAAAACATTTTGACCGAAAATTGTTGGTGGCTGCTTAAATCCAGATTCTCAGCCATTCCTCCACCCCTCCAGCGCAACCCCCACCCCACTCCAACCGGCCCGTCGCCAGCCCCCAGACAACAACTTCAACGAGCAAAAAAACCCAAGACCCACCGAACAGTTCGGGAACAATCCGACCGAAAGTTGCCAGTGGCTTCACCGTTATCCGGTCAACTCGGCCCAAATACCCCCCCCCCCCCCCCCCCCCCCCCCGGCCCACCCTCAACTCGGCCTAGTTCCAACTCGACCTATGTTTATGCCTAACATGTGCGAATATACCCTTGGGTCGAGATGACCCTACAGTATCACCCATAACCACATACGAATGCACATATGCGCACACATATATATACCTATAGGTGCACTATTAGGCCGAACCGACACTGCGCATTTAACTGTATTCTATGGTAGCTACTACACACGATAATCTGTATACCATGACATACACGGAAATCTCGGTAATATCTTAAGATCGCCATTGTCTTACAAAGATAGTGCTTTTAGGATTGTCTACGTCTTATGTAAAATAGTTGCGCGTTAGTGAAAATAATAGACACTAATAATTCTGTCCGTCTTTTAATAAAGAGACGTAAACGCCAGTAAATATTATTAGATCCACCAACAGACGACTAATGCTGGTATAATACGACTGGTATAAGAGGGATCTCATATTTCCATATCATCAATTTTTGAAGAAAAATTCCGAAATCAAGGATATAGAAATATGAGATTCCCAATTATTCCACGCTTCCAGCCAGGTAAAAAGATTTCATCTTGAGAACGGCTCTCCAAGTGTGATACCAGCGATCGAAAAGAGAAGAAAGAAGCCAGTTAAATGCATTCCTAGGCCTATTTGACCATTAAATCGGGCCGACATGACTTTTTATCCTAGGCCGATCCGACTAATTTAAGTAGGCCGGGTTGGCAATTGGACCGACTCGACTGGAATTCGCTTCACCAACAACCCTCAGCCAGACCGCCCCCAAACAAAACCAGCAAATCCCGAGTCCCCGCCCCCCAAAACCACCGTCCGGAGGCCTGCAGCAACCCAGTCAAAATAGAGCAAAAAAATTACGCTAGAAAAGGGAAAACAACCAAAAATCTGGAAAAAATTAAAACAAAGCGAACTCACCGAAACTATGTCAACGCAGAAGAATTCGGCTTATATTCCTTCTTCCTGCCCCCTTATCCGCTTGATTATCTTTTCTAAGCGACTATTGTTCTTGTAGACATTAATCTTTTAGTCATACTGATCCCTATGAAACCTTTACTGAATCTAATTCTTTTCAGCGACTGACAAAACTATACTACGATTTACGCCAGATCACGGTTTTTCCCTATACAAATTCACTCCCTTTGGTTAAAATAAATATGTCAACCTGCCGACATAAGAGGTAAAAGGAGCGTGAAAAAAGGCTGACTGGCCCGAAGACAACTGGCCATCTAAAGTTGGATTTAAGTAAAAATCGTATCTCGAGATAATGCGTAGAATAGATTGACTTATCGGCTGATGATATGCGCATATAAAATAATCTGCAACAAAAAACCCATACGGCAACCAGTCAGAAGAGTCTTTAATTACGTTGAAAATTGTCACTGATAAACGAATAAATGTCTCAATAGACTACAATTCCAAGAGAGACTGGCAATGAATATTTCCAGCCATTCAACATTTCCAATATTAAACAAATACGGAACTTGACTAAATCTTAGGCAAGAATATGACAAGATTCTAGGAAAGCGAACATGTAAACCGGACTTGAAGAACAAAACTGGAACCCCAGGAAGTTCTCTATCACCTGAAATCCAAAACAGGAAGACAGACCCGGAAGCTAATCCTAGAACAATAGAAAGATCCATGAAAACCGGAAATGACCTTATCCCCGGCTGTACGAAATCCGGATGTGGGAAAAACGGAAAACGGAAATGCGTAACCGGAAGTAGATACAGGAAACTGATCAAAATTCTACAACCCGGATGTACAGAATTACCGGAAGAGGAAGCTGAACCGGAAACGGATATAGATGAATGATGCAATGCCCGGTCTAACAGACCCAGATAAGTATTCTTCCTACCGGAAGTAGCAACACTACGACCGGAAGAGGAAGCTGAAAACCCGGAAACGGAAATAGATGAATGATGCAATGCCATGTCCAACAGACCCAGATAAGCATTCTTCCTACCGGAAGTAGCAACACTACTACCGGAAGAGGAAGCTGAAAAACCGGAAACGGAAGTAGACGGATGATGCAATGCCACATTCTTCCTACCGGAATCGGAACTCTATAGCCGGAAACGGCAGAAGTTGACGAAAAAAACCAGATTATCATGAGTCACCGGTTGTTCAGCCAAGCCAGAAACAATCACGGTGCTCATTTCCGGATGCCCGGTAAAACCAGAAGACAATCCGGACGGCAAACCCGCTTGCCCGGACAAGCCAGGAGCAGAGACGGGAGCAGAGGCGATCGGCGATCCTAAAACATTTCTGGCAATCGGTATCACGGAGAAACGAACTTTTGCATGTGATGACAAATCGGAAGCTTCCGCCACCGATGCCATCTCTTGAGGATTATGATGATCCTCAAGACTAACATGGTCTTTGGCCTGGCTCCTACCAGAGGATGACTTACCAGGCTTCTTTCTCGAGTCGCCGGATTTACCTTTTGGAGACTTGATCATCTTCTCTTCCTTGTTTGTTGAACGCTGAAGTTAAAGATACTAAGGTTCTTAATGGTTTCATCAGAGGTTTAGGTAATATTCGTCCTCCAGTTGCTAAACCTTTGCCTTCCTGGAACTTGGCTCTGGTTCTTCAGGTTTTGGCAGGTCATCATTTCGAACCTATCTCTACGATTAGCTTGAAACCTTTAACTTTGAAGACCGTTTTTCTAGTTGCATCTGCATCTGCTTCTGCAAGAAGACGATCCAAAATCCATGATTTTTCCGCTGAAAAGGATAGGTTTATCGAATCTGGGGACGGTTTGATTTTATATTCGAGAAGGGATTGTTTTTTATCAAAGACTCAATCAAACCGTTTTCCAGCTAAACCGATTATTTTAAAATCTTTAACCTCCTTTTCTCCGTCTGACAGACTTTGGTGTCTTGTCAGAGCTCTAAAAGTTTACAGGCATCGTACTGATTTTAAGAGATACGATCCGTCCCGTTTCTGGGTTCCATATGCGGAAGGGGTAGTCAGACCAGTCTCTAAGGCAACTATTGCCAGATGGATTTGTGAGACCATTCGCCTTTGCTATGAGATTGCTTCTCCTGAGCATATCAATCTTTCTAACATTAAAGCTCACGACGTTAGAGGGATGGCTACCTCTTTTGCCCTTTTTTGCTGGCTCTTCTGTAGACGAGGTTATGCAAGTTGCAGGATAGAAATCCGAATCTACTTTTACTAGTTTTTATTTAAAAGATCAGAGCGCAGCGGCTTCCTTTTTTAGGAACAATATGATTTTAACTAAAAAGGCTGAAGCCCATTTACCAAGCACATCCCACCATTTTCGTTAGGACCATATGTCTGCATGTAATGGTGAGAGTTGTTCTTTGGTTTTTATTTATTTCTTTAAGTTTAAAGTTTTATTTGGTTGATAATCACTGTGCGATTGATTAAGATGCACCATTGTGTCATGTTATTAACATTTGATTATGTTTTGTTTGATTTTTATCCTTGATTATGGATTCTCAAATCTCCTCCCACCAAAGTTTCGTAGTGGGACACTGACCAAATCTACAGGTTTAGCAAGTAGTGATTGAACGGTAATGGATGTTTTTGTGGTGTAATAAAAAACCCCAACAGACCCCCCCTGTAATGGGTTGGTCTGTAGTTTTATTAACCACTATAAAAACATACTTACCATTCAATCACTATGACCCGGCCTCAGCCACCTCGCTGGGTATTGATTTGAGAATCTATTCTTGATATATGGCACTTAAATTTACAAAAAATGATTCAGTATTCACGTTTGGGACCTACTGCGCATGCGCGAGCGTGCTTAGTGACAGGAGTCACCAAGAAGTGAGTACAGACTGGTGCCAGTCTATTGTATGGCTAAGGCTATTCTGATAGCTAAATGCAGATATTTGATTTAGATATTGAGAAAGAAAAAAGCAGACACAATAGGATATAGATGACTACAGTGAAGAAGAAGATAGAGAATAAAAAAGGAAAGAATTAGAAGAAAAAGAGAAGAAAAAGATAAGATGATAAAAGGGGAACCTAATACATAAAAGCAAGACTATCATAAACAGAAAAACGAAAAGAGAATGGGAAAGCAAGACTAAAGAGGTTCTAACAACCAAAGAATAAAAAAGAAAAGAGGAAGAATAGCGTAAAGCAAATTGAATCTGAGCTAAGGAAATATTATTAGCAGAAGAATCTGAACGATCAGGCAATTCATAACCTTAAGCTCGAAAATAACTCCCGGAAAGAGAGCCAGTAAAAGCTGATAAACTGGAAACGGAATTAGGTATCTATCCAGATCTAACAGACCCAGACAACACGTCTCAAACCGGAAGTGAAAGCACTACTACCGGAAATAGATAAAACAAAAACGGAATCGGAAACGGTAGTTGGAAGTTAAGCCGGAGCTAAGTGACCCGGAAATAAACTTCCCATACCAGAAGTAGAAGCACTACTACCGGAAACAGATACAACGAAACCGGAACCGAAAACAGAAGTATGATGCTAGGCAGGATCTAACAGACCCGGAAAAGCACCCCTCCTCCCGGAAGTAGATACATACTCGGAAACGAAAATCTGGAAATGGAAAAAGAAGACAGAAGCTTGACCGGATCTAACAAACCCGGAAAGCACCTCTCAAACTTGTAGCATTTTCTCAACACCACTACAATAACTGAAGGGAAATAACCGTAACCAGATATAAATAACGGATGTTCGACCGGATCTAACAGACCCTGACAAGCACCTCTCATACCGGAAGCAGAAACACTACTACAACCGGAAACAGAAAAGGGGCAAAACCGGAACCGGAAATGACAACAGATGATAGGCCAGATCTAACAGATCCGGAAAATTGCCTCTCCTAGCGGAAGCAGATATACTACTACCGGAAACGTAAGAGAAACCGGAACCGGAATTTGAAAATAGAAGCTTGGCCAGGTCAAACAGATCCGGAAAATAATGTCTCCTACCGGAAGCAGATACACTACCACCGGAAACGAAGCTGAAGCGGAACCGGAAATTGATAATAGGTGATTAGCAGGATCTAACTGACCTGGATAATCATCACTCCTACCGGAAGCAGATACACTACTACTGGAAGTGAAGGGGAACCGGATATAGAAAACAGATGATTAGCAGGACCTAGCAGACCTGGAAAATCATCTCTCCAACCGGAAGCAGATACACCACTACCGGAAATGGAAGCTGAAGCGGAACCGAAAATTGATAATAGATGATTAGCAGGGTCTAACAGACCTGGAAATCATCACTCCCACGGGAAGCAGATACACTACTACCAGAAGAAAAGCAGAACCAGATATTGAAAACAGATGATAAGCAAGGTCTAACAGACCTGGAAAATCAACTCTCCAACCGTAAGCAGAACAACTACTACCGGGCAAGGAAGAGGAAAGACCGTAACCGGAAATGAATAACTCATGCTAGGCCAGATCTATCAGATCCGGGGAAAAAAATCTCTCCTACCGGAAGCAGAAACACTACTACCGGAAATGGAGCGGAACTGGAACCAGAAAATGATAACAGATGTTGTTATTACACCACAAAAACATCCATTACCGTTCAATCACTACTTGCTAAATCAATTATCTGCATTTTGCTATCAGAATAAGATTTTTATGCCTGCATACACACCTCCCCATGCCTAATCCTATTCCTATGGACCCTCCACCAGGCTACTGGTTGAGTCCCATCTCCAGCCTACCATCAGGTATAGACTGGCACCAGTCTATACTCACCTCATAGTGACGCTTGTCGCTAAGCACACTCGCGCATGCGCATTAGAGCCCGAATAGGAAACAGATTCACTTTTCAATTATTCTGCAAGCAGACTAGTTGTCTAAAAATATTTGTATAAGTTTTTGTGTTTTGCGCTGTGTCAGTGATACCTTTTGACTTTATATCTCGGAAGAATATGCTCAATATGAAGTCAATCCTCCCTAAGTTACGTCTAGGAAGTATAATTGTGTTTATATGGTATCTTATAGACGAATTTTATATATTACCGGTTTTCGCGAAGATCGTTTTGCTTCGTGGTATCTTGATTATTATGCCTATCCTTACTTCATCATCATCATTAATAATGTCCAATCCATTTCTAGAGCCTGTAACGAATTGTCAGATAGGGCGAAATGTTCATCGTCATAATGTGATCGTCATCACTCTATCGAGTTCGCCGGGCACATCTGTGCGAAGTGTACATCCTGTACACCCAATTCTACGTGTGGAATTTGTAGAGGGTGGCCGGTTTCGGTAGCGAAAGCATTTTTATTTTATTTTTAAAGATTTGTCTGTCACAATCGCTGCCCTCTGGTCGTCCGTCCCCTTCCTATGTTGCTAGCAAGGCAAAGGCGGTGTCCTTTGCTCAATCCTCTGTTCCATTATCGGTAGCAACGGAGGGGGGAAACTCATCGGGTAATTCGGACGCCGTGATGGCGCTTTTGGCGAGATTTGAATCGTTTGCCACAGTGTTGACAAAATCGCTCGATGAACGAAATTCTTCTGCGATAAAAGAGGCCAAAAAGCAGGAAAGCTCGTCAAGTTCGGAGGATAGCCCGAAGGCTAGCGGGCGATCCCGCAAATGGGGGAAGCCGGTCCCTCTGACCTCTAGGCAGGTGTTGGTATCACCGAAGCAGAAGACAAGAGCATCCAAGCTCCTGAAGGTGTGCTCGGAGAGTGAATCAGATAAAATCCACTTAAGACTTGAGGGTGATGGGCATAACCCTCAAGCAGTGGTGGCGTCAGATGAAACCGGCGTCCATAAGGCCAGTCCTTATGAGAATGCCAGTTTTACGGTGGTTCCGGTCGTTAAGTTCCGTTGTGGTGGACTCGGGTTTACTTCCGTTTTCCGCATCTCAGTCTTTTTCCGTCCGAACTTCCAGTCTAGCAAGACATCCGGGTCTTTAAGATCCGGTTCCTTCTTCGGTGGTTTCCGTTTCCGGTAGTACTTCCAGTTTAGTGGGTAATCCAGGTCGGTAAGATCCGGTTACCACTTCCGTTTCGGCCACTTCTGGTCTGTCTTCCGTTTATGTAGGACATCCGGTTCCTAGAGATCTGGTACCTACTTCCGTTTCCGGTTCTATTAGCGCTTCCGGCCATTCCGGATATCCGGAGTCTGAGGACTCCCCCCCACAGACCCCCCTTGCGGGTTGGTCTGTTGTTTTATTAACCACTATAAAAACATACTAAATCAATTATCTGCATTTTGCTACCAGAATAAGATTTTTATGCCTGCATACCCACCTCCCCATGCCTTTTCCTATTCCTATGGACCCTCAATCAGGCCTCTGGTTGAGTCCCATCTCCAGCCCACCATCAAGTATAGACTGGCACCAGTCTATACTCACCTCATAGTGACGCTTGTCGCTAGGCGCGCTCGCGCATGCGCATTAGAGCCCGAATAGGAAACAGATTCACTTTTCTAAATTTAAGTGCAAAATATTTCCAATGTGATTCTCAAATCTTAGCACACGGAGTGGCTGAGGCCGGGTCGTAGTGTTTGAATGGTAAGTATGTTTTTATAGTGGTTAATAAAACAACAGTCCAACCCGCAAGGGGGGTCTGTGGGGGGTTGTTATTACACCACAAAAACATCCATTACCGTTCAATCACTACTTGCTAAACCCGTAGATTTGGTCAGTGCCCGATGTCCACATACGGTGGGAGGAGATTTAGAGACTCATTAACACAGGATAAAAATCCAAGCAATCTTATCCCATTGTTAATAACATAACATAATAGTGCATATAACTCAATCACACCGTGATTTAACAAATAAGGATAAGTAGAACTCAAAGAACCAAATAAAAACCAAAGAAGACCCTCACCATTTTTACAGACTCACAGTCCTAACGAAAATGGTGGGAAGTGCTGGGTATATGGTCTTCGGCTTTTTGAGTTAAAATCGTAATATTATGAAAGAATGAAGCTGCTGCACTCTGGTCTTTTAGATAAAACGAGGTAAAAGTAGATTCAGATTTCCATCCTGCCACCTGCATGACCTCATCTAACGATGAACCGGCAAAAAGAACGAAAGAAGTAGACATGCCCCTAACATCATGGGCTTTAATATGCGTGAGATTAATTTGATCCGGAGACGCTATTTCGTAGCAAAGCTTAATCGTCTCACAAAGCCATCTGGCAATCATAGCCTTTGATACCGGCTTAGATAAGTCTTCCACATAGGAAACCCATAAATGGGCAGGATCTGTTCTTTTAAAATCGGTTCGCTGTTTATAAGTTCTCAACGCTCTAACCAGACACCAAAATTTGTCTGAAGGCAAAAAGACGACACAGATTTTAAAATAATAGGACTAGCAGGAAAACGGTTAGACTGGGTTTTAGATAGAAAATCCCTTCTCGGATATAAAACCAAACTGTCACCTGATACTATAAATCTATCCCTTTCTGCAGAAAGAGCATGAATCTCTGAACGCCTTCTAGCAGATGCAGCAGCCACAAGAAAAACTGCTTTAAGAGTTAAAAGCTTAAGACTGATAGACGATATAGGTTCAAAATGGCGACCTGCCAATACTTGAAGAACCAAAGCCAGATTCCAGGCAGGTAAAGGCTTAGCAATCGGAGGACGAATATTACCTAGACCTCTAATAAAGCTATTAAGAGTCTTAGTATCCTTGACATCGGCATTCAGAAGACAAGAAAGGGAAGATGCAAGCGAAAATCTATACCCCCTGACAGTATTAGCTGACAAATTTAAAGAGTCAAACAGATGAGATAAAAAATCTAAAACTTGTGGTATAGAAACAGAATTGGGCACGAGACCTTGGTCTGAACACCATCTACCAAAGATTTTAAGACGACCCTTGTAAACTCGATGGGTCGATTCCCTTCTGGCCGAGTCAATAATTTCCTGAGATCTTGAAGAAACCTTATCCTGGAAGCTTTCAGACTCGAGATTCGCCACACGCACAAATTGAAGATTCCTGGACTTGGATGTACACATCGACCCCTTACTTGAGATAGAAGGTCCTGGGATACTGGCAGAAGATGAGGAAAGTCTACCAGAAGATCCAGAAGGTCTACAAACCAAATCCTCTTGGGCCAAAAGGGAGCTATCAGAAGAATCTCATAAACTTGGTCCTTGACCTTCTTCAACACTAACTGGATCAGAATAGTAGGAGGGAAGGCATAAGCGAACATCCCTGTCTAGGACTGAGACAGGGCATCCACCGCCAGGGCCTGACTGTCCGGAAAAGGAGACATGTAAGAGGAGATCTGGGCATTCAGAGAGGTCGCGAACAGATCTACTAGAGGACGATCCATGAGATTGAAAATCGCTCTGACAACCGACTTCTTTAACTGCCACTCTGTGTGGGCGAACTTGCTGGGACGTCACAGTTGATCCGCCAGAAAGTTCAGACTGCCTGGGACATGTGAAGACACTAGACAAATCTGCCTCTTGCGGCACCACAAGAGCAGATTCCACACTTCTAGACAAAGGAGAGAAGACCTTGTACCTCCCTGCCTGTTGATATAAGCTACGACTGTCGAATTGTTCGACAGAATCGAGACTTTGAGACCTATCACCAGATCTGACCAAGAAAGGAGAGCCTTCTTGACAGCCCACAACTCCAGAATGTTGATGTGGGCTGACGACTCCTCCAGGGACCAAAGGCCGGAAGCTGACAGGGAGTCCCAGACTGCTCCCCAACCCTCCTGAGAAGCATCCGTGAAAATAATTGCTTGAGGAGGGGACTTTACCAGTGGAACACCCATCAGCAGCAGAGAACGGTCTTTCCAGAAATCTAGATGAGGGATCAAATGTTCTCTGATGGGAATCTGATGGTATATAGAGTGGACTGACTGTTTCCAAAGGGACATTAAATACATCTGAAAAGGCCTTCTCATCAGCGCCGCCCAAGGAACCACCTTCTCTACGCTGACCATCAGACCTATCACTCTTAAAAGGAATCTTGCTCTTACCCAAGGCGAAGAAGCAAGAATTTCCATGGCCACCGATAAAGCCTCTATCCTTGGCTCCGAGGGAAAGACTAACCCCCAGGCCAGATTGAAAGAAATGCCTAGATGAGTAAAGATTTGCGACGGAACTAGGCATGATTTCTCTAGATTCAAAATCCACCCTAGATTGCAAGCCAGACTGCAAACCTCTGGAAGAATACCTTCGAGAATTAAGGAAGACCTTGCTTTTACCAACCAATCGTCTATATAAACATGAAGATGGATAGAACGACAGTGTAAAATTCCTGCCACGGCTGAAACTATGCGGGTAAAAAGGAAGGGAGCCGTGGTCAGGCCGAAGGGCATGGCGCGAAACTGCCACACCCGATCCTTGTAGGCAAACCTCAGGAACTTTCTGAATCCAGGATGAATAAGAACATGGAAGTACGCGTCCTTTAAATCTATGGAAGACGTACACATTCGCTGATCCAGACTGGAAATGATCTGGGAAACCGTCTCCATCTTGAACTTTGGGGTGAGAATGTTCTGATTTAATGGCTTCAGGTTTATGATTGGACGCCAACCTCCTGATTTCTTTGGCACTAAAAAGATGGTGGAGTAGTAGCCCGGGTCTACTCCCCAACTGGGAACTTCCTCTATAGCCCTCTTTACAATCATGGCTTCCAACTCCTCTTCCAAAGCCCTCAGTTTCTCCGGATTGGAGTCCACACTGGGCAAAAGGAGCGAAGAGGAGGATGACGGATCCATGATGGAGCATAACCCCAACGTATCTGGGATACTAGCCAGGAGTCCTGAATGAGGGCTTGCCATTTCTCCCAAAACAGAGAAAGGCGCCCTCCTACTGGCACATTGGGAACACAGCACTGGACTGCTTGCTCCAAAGGGGGAGGAAGAAGGGAAGGAATGGGAAAAAGAAGAGAGAAATTTGGACCTACCCGGGAACTGTCCAAACCTTCAAACTCTCTTCCCCTGAAAACCTCTGAAAGAAAAACGTCCTCTGGATCTAGACGCACGGCGAGAAGGGGTCTGACCTCTCCTCGCCCAAGACGAAGGAGACTGCCTCCCTACCGACCTCGAACGATGGGAGGAAATGGAGTCGAATCGATCCTCCTCCAAAGATCGATCCCGCTGATCAGATGAGGACAAATTCGAATTACGAACGACCCTGGAAGGATACGCTCCAAACTGATCAGGTTTGAGACTCTTTCTTCTGGGTGAAGAATTAGGGCTTTTAACCGAAGAAACATGTCTTTTCCCGGAAGATTTGGACCACGAAACCTGAGCTTGAAGTTCCCTAGAGGCCTTCAAGCACTCAGATTCTGCCCTAATTAAACTAGGAGCTGACTCTCCAAACAGATCAGTCCCGAAAGGAGACGCAACCACAAGATTCTGTTTCAACACCTCAGAAATCCTAACCTCAGAAAGCTTTCTAAACCGACGTTTGGAAGTAATAAATCCTAATGACTTACAAACAAAATTAAGAGAACCCCGGGACAAATCAGCCAAAGAACGAAAGACTGCTACCGGAACTTTTTCACCTCTTTCTTCCGCCTTAAGAATGGCCTCCGACAGCAGAGTAAGATAATTAGACGACTTAATCTGCGACCTACAAACTGACTCCCATTTAAACAGATCCGAAGAAAAATCCGACTTAGAAACCTCTTTCAACTGAGGTGATAAAACCTCCCAAGCTGGACCAGACAGAGACTGAGCAGAAGCTACCTTTAAAAAATCCTCCTTAGGAATCTGAACCGGCGAGTCATACTTGGAAACCAGAGAAAAATCAGAGCCAACCGAGTCATTAACGAAAAAATCTAACATATCTACCACTAAATTGTCAATAGAAAGCACCTGAGGCGAAGATGAAGAAGGATCAGCAGAAGAAAGAGTGGATCCGAAAGAAGGAGGATCCACAGCAAATTCCTCCTTAAGAGGAAGAGAAAGCGAAGAAGCAATCCATCTGTGAGCCATGGACCAGTCTTCCGAAGAGGCCCTCACTGGGCAAAATCTCTTCAGATCCCTGGCCCTGACTGACTTAGGAGCAGAAGAAATAGAGGACAGCAGAGGAGGAGGAGAATAAGAAGAAGCTATAAGAATTGAAGAGTCTCCTGAGACCAAAGAATCACCTCCCCTCGAAAAGACAAGAGAGGAAGGCCTACTGACCGAATCATGAAAAGAGGAAGCATGCATGAACCCAGAATCTCTACCCACCTCCTGACTAGCCAATGAAGAAGGACGAACCCCTGAATAAGCCGAAAATCTTGAAAGAATAGACGAACGAGCTGACACAAGCGAACGATCTAATGAAGAATCTCTAACCACTGAAAACAGAGAAAAATCTAACCCTGAATCAACAATTTGAAATTCGAGCTCAGGGGACAGAACCACCGAAACAATCGGATCAAGATGATCAAAAGATGGAGACGACGCCAGAGAGGAAGGAGGAGACGAAACTGATTGAGCAGAAGCAAAAGCCTGATCACACTGATCCTGAGAGGAAGAAGAATGAAGAGTAGAATGAAGACGAGCAAAGCCCGGAGGAGGCGGAATGGAAGATTTAAACAGAGGAGAAGAGTTAGAAACATGAGAAGAGGAGAAGTCTTTCGACGAGAGACAAGAGGAATGGGAAGAATATCTAGAAAAAACCGGATTAACCACAGCATCACGAAAAGAAGAATCCGCCTGAGAAGATACCTCAACATCAATGACCCTTGGAGGAAGGAAAGAATCATAAATAGAATCTACCGAATCCTGTGAAAATCTTTGCGAATTTTCTGGACCAGAATCAAAATTCCTAACATCCCCAAATCTAGCTGGGCCTAACGAATCTTGTTCTCTCGCTAAACCGGAAGCTGACTCCCCACTGGAAACGGAAATCGGAATTACATCCAGGTCTGACCGACCCGGAAGTACACTTCTAATACCGGAAGCGGAAGTAAACTGATTAGTGTCCACCCCGGAACCGGAAACGCCTCTACCGGAATTCGGAAAATAAAAAGAGTCCTCAGACTCCGGATATCCGGAATGGCCGGAAGCGCTAAAAGACCCGGAAATGGAAGTAGACACTAGACCTCCGATTCGGGCTCTAATGCGCATGCGCGAGTGCGCCTAGCGACAAGCGTCACTATGAGGAGAGTATAGACTGGTGCCAGTCTATACTTAGTGGTGGGCTGGAGAGGGGACTCAACCAGAAGCCTGGTTGAGGGTCCATAGGAATAGGAAAAGGCATGGGGAGGTGGGTATGCAGGCATAAAAATTTTATTCTGGTAGCAAAATGCAGATAATTGATTTAGCAAGTAGTGATTGAACGGTAATGGATGTTTTTGTGGTGTAATAACAACGGTAATATCTCAAATTCGTCTATAAGATACCGTACAAACACAATTATACTTCCTTAGACGTAACTTAGGGAGGATTGACTTCATATTAGGCATGATTATATCCTTGATATAAAGACACAGGTACAGCTGTCACAGCGCAAAACACAGAATTTTTTCAAATATTTTTTGGCCAACTATTCTGCTTGCAGAATAATTGAAAAGTGAATCTGTTTCCTATTCGGGCTCTAATGCGCATGCGCGAGCGCGCCTAGCGACAAGCGTCAGTATGAGGTGAGTATAGACTGGTGCCAGTCTATACTCGATGGTAGGCTGGAGAGGGGACTCAACCAGAGGCCTGGTTGAGGGTCCATAGGAATAGGAAAAGGCATGGGGAGGTGGGTATGCAGGCATAAAAATCTTATTCTGGTAGCAAAATGCAGATAATTGATTTAGCAAGTAGTGATTGAACGGTAATGGATGTTTTTGTGGTGTAATAACAACTTTTATTTTCGAATTCCGGCAGAGGCGTTTCCGTTTCCGGTTTGGACGCTAGTCAGTACACCTCCGCTTCCGGTCTTAGGTGTGTACTTCCGGGTCGTCCAGACCTGGATAGACTTCCGATTTCCATTTCCGGTTTCAGGAGCTTCCGGAAGAATGCATATCCGGGTTTGTTGGACCCGGCAATGCATTGTTCATCAATTTCCGGTTCCGTTTTTTCAGTTTCCTCTTCCGGTTATTCTGTACATCAGGTTTGTAGGATCTTGATCAGTTTCCGGTAGTCTACTTCCAGTTTTATCCATTTCCTTTTCCTTTTTTCCACATCCGGATTTCGTACAGCCGGGGATAGGGTCATTTCCGGTTTTACCCGGCATTTCATTGTTCATTCATTTCCGGGTTTTCAGCTTCCTCTTCCGGTTATTCTGTACATCCGGGTTGTAGGATTTTGATCAGTGTCCGGTGGTATACTTCCGGTTTATGCATTTCCGTTTCCCTTTTTCCACATCCGCTTTCCTAGAATCTAGTCATCTTCTTGCCTAAGAATTAGTCTTTTTTCCTTATTTGTTTAATATTGGGAATGTTTAATGGCTGAAAATATTCATACCAAGTCATTGCCAGTCTTGTAGTCTCTCTTGGAATTGCAGTCTATTCCCCCCACAGAACCCCCTTGCGGGTTGGTCTGTTGTTTTATTAACCACTATAAAAACATACTTACCATTCAATCACTACTTGCTAAATCAATTATTTGCATTTTGCTATCAGAATAAGATTTTTATGCCTGCATACACACCTCCCCATGCCTAATCCTATTCCTATGGACCCTCAACCAGGCTACTGGTTGAGTCCCACCTCCAGCCTACCACCAGGTATAGACTGGCACCAGTCTATACTCACCTCATAGTGACGCTTGTCGCTAAGCGCGCTCGCGCATGCGCATCAGAGCCCGAATAGGAAACAGATTCACTTTTCTAAATTTAAGTGCAAAATATTTAAAGTCTGATTCTCAAATCTTACCACGCGGGGTGGTTGAGGCTGGGTCGTAGTGATTTAACGGTAAGTATGTTTTCATAGTGGTTAATAAAACAACAGACCAACCCGCAAGGGGGGTCTGTGGGGGGGGGGGGGTGTTGTTATTACACCACAAAAACATCCATTACCGTTCAATCACTACTTGCTAAACCCATAGATTTGGTCAGTGCCCCCTGTCCACATAAGGTGGGAGGAGATTTGAGAATCAATAAACCAGGATAAAAATCAAACCAATCTTATCCCTATGTTATTAACATAACATATTAGTGCATTTAGCTCAATCACACCGTGATTAGCAAATAAGAACAAGTTGAACTTAAAGAAATAACTAAAAACCAAAAGAAGACTCACCATTTCTCACCGACGCAGAGTCTTAACGAAAATGGTGGAAAGTGATTGGTAAATAGTCTTCAGCTTTTTTGGTTAACAAACAAGGATAAATTAAATCAATCTTATCCAAATGTTAACAACATAACCTAATATAGCATTTAGCTCAATCACACCGTGACTAGCAAATACGAACAACTTGAACTTAAAGAAATAACTAAAAACCAAAAGAAGACTCTCCCCCTATCTCACAGACGCATCGTCCTAACGAAAATGGTGGGAAGTGCTTGGTAAATAGTCTTCGGCTTTTTTAGTTAACAAACAAGGATAAAATTAAATCAATCTTATCCAAATGCTAATAACGTAACCTAATAGTGCATTTAGCTCAGTCACACCATGATTAGCCTGCACTCTGGTCATTGAGCTAAAAGGATGTAAGGTGTATTCACATTTCCCTCCTGCTACCTGCATGATCTCATCTAAAGACGATCCCTCAAAAAGAGCGAAAGAAGTAGCCATACCTCTAACGTCATCGGCTTTAATAAGGGAGAGATTAATTTGATCCGGATTCGGTGAGGCTTAAGTATTCTCTCAAAATCCATCTGACAATCGAAGAATTTGAGACCGGCTTAGATAACTCTTCCTCGTAGGAAAAACATACATGAGATGGATCAATTCTTATAACATCTGATCGCTGATTGAAGGTTCCTAATGCCCTAATAGGATACCAAAATTTTTCGGACGGCGACAGACGAAAAAGATTTTAAAATGATCGGACTAGCAGGATAGCGGTTAGTGCGAGTTTTAGATAAAAAATTCCTTCTGGGATATCAAAGCCGTCTCCTGAAACTATAAATCTCTCCTTTTCAGCAGAAAGAGCATGAATCTCTTGAACACCTTCTAGCAGAGGCTGTAGCAACAAGAAAAAACAGCTTTGACAATTAAAAACAAAACCAAGCTTACTACTGGTAGAAGAAATAGGTTCAAAATGGCGACCGGCCAAAACTTGAAGAATAAAAGCCCAACTCCAGGAAGGAAAAGACTTAGCAATCGGAGGACGAATATTACTTAGACCTCTAATAAAGCTATTAAAAGTCTTAGTATCCTTGACATCGGCATACAGAAGACAAGGAAGGGATGACACCAGAGACCATCTATACTCCCTGAACGTAATAACTGACAAATGAAAATACCCAAACAGATAAGATAAAAAATCTAATAATTTGGGTATTGAACCAGAATCGGGCACGAAACCTTGGTCTGAACATCATTCACCTAAATTTTTAAAAATCGACCCTTGTAAACTCAACGGGTCGAATCCCTTCTGGCAGAGTCAATCATTTCCTGATATCAGAAGAAACCTTATTCTCGAGGACTTCAGACTCGAGATTCTCCAGACACACAGACTGAAATTTATTGGATTTGGATGCACACAAAGACCTCTTACTTAAGATAGAAGATCCTGGTATACTGGAAGAAGAGGGAAATCTACCAGAAAATCTAGAAGGTCTAAAAACCAAATCCTCTTTGGCCAAAAGGGAGCTATCAGAAGAATTTCGCAAACCTGATCCTTGACCCTCTTCAACACTAACTGAATCAAAATCGTTCGAGAGAAGGCATAGGCGAACATTCCTGTCCACTACTGAGACAGAGCATCCACCCCGAGGGGTTGACTGTCCAGAAAAGGAGACATGTAAGAGAAGATCTGAGCATTCAGAGAGGCCGCGAACAGCTCTACTAGAGGACAATCCATAAGACTAAACCTCATTCCTCCTTCTAAAAATGAAAGAAAACCCCATGGCCATGACTGAACGAATCGAGAGTTAGAAGCCTAACAGACAATCCAACCAATGCACAGAAGCCTGGATCTACTTTCCAATGAATAGCCTCTTCTATAGACTCCCTGACAATCATAGACAAACAACAACCCCTCTAAAGCTAATAGCTTCTAATAATAAGGAACAGAAAACCTTTTTGGAAGAGGAGACTACATAGAAGGATTCTAGATCCAAGAATATCTAGCCCCTTTTAATAAGGGCCCCCCTTAAAGAAGTTTCAAACTTACTATATGCTAAAGAGGACTGCTCATAGAAAACACATAGATTACATATGCCATGATGCTCCAACCAAAAATCTTCACTATGAGGTGAGTATAGACTGGTGCCAGTCTATACCTGATGGTAGGCTGGAGATGGGACTCAACCAGTAGCCTGGTGGAGGGTCCATAGGAATAGGATTAGGCATGGGGAGGTGTGTATGCAGGCATAAAAATCTTATTCTGATAGCAAAATGCAGATAATTGATTTAGCAAGTAGTGATTGAACGGTAAGTATGTTTTTATAGTGGTTAATAAAACAACAGACCAACCCGCAAGGGGGGTCTGTGGGGGGGGGGGGCTTAGCAGGATCTAACAGACCCTGAAATCATCTCTTCTACCGGAAGCAGATACACTACTACCGGGAACGGAAGTGTAAAAGAACCGGAAACGGAAAAAGATAACTGATGCGTGGTCAGATCTAACAGACCCGGAAAAGCACCTCTCATACCAGAAGTTACTACCGGAAACGGATGTAAAAATAATTGGGGAAATAAAATGAAAACAGCCAGATGAAAAAGAGCGTGACTCCGAATGTTCAGCCAAGCCACAACAATCACAGAGCTCATATCCGGCCGCCCGCTCAAACCAGCAGCAATACCGGATTTAGAACCCACTTGCCCGGACAAGCCAGGAACAATAACGGGAGCGGACATAGGGATCGAAGATCTCTAAACATACTGGCTATACCGGCATGGGATGAATAATCGGTAACTTCCGTCACCGACGCCACTGCATGGTCTTTAGACTGAGACTTACCGGAAGTCTATAACAGGCTTTAAGAGAAACCAAAGCCTTAGTCAACAAAAGACGTAATTCATGCCTGGTCGTGAAAGACGTGGGATTCCCCCCATTAACGAAAACGGCCGCAAGAATTACGACTATCATCTTAATCAGACTAATTCTTTATAGAATCACGAAATAGAGAAATCAGTTCATATGATGCTTATATAACAAACGTACTTAATAAGAGATCTCTAGATATGGAAATCCGCTAAAGAAACCAAACCTCTATACAAGAGGCTGGGAAACGGATTTGAAAATCTCACTGAAAGACCAAGAATTTACGAAGATTCGTAAGATTATTATTTTTATGTAGGCACTAAATATTAATAAGCGAATACTAAGGGTCTTTTATTTTAAAGCATGGTTTTAATTGATGATATTAAATAGGCATGAATTGTAATACCTAAAAAAAACCTCAACAGACCCCCGCTTTAGTGGGTTGGTCTGTAGTTTTATTAACCACTATAAAAACATACTTACCGTTCAATCACTACTTGCTATATCAAATATCTGCATTTAGCTATCAGAATAAGATTTTTATGCTCCCTTACATACTCCCTAATGCCAATACCATCACCATGTAGACCCTCAACCAGGCTTCTGGAAGAGGGACCCCCTGCATCAGCCTTACAATAGACTAGCACCAGTATGTACTCATTCCTTGGTGACGCTTGTCACTAAGCACGCTCGCGCATGCGCATTAGGTCCCAAATGTGAAAACTGCTTCACTTTTATAAATTTAAGTGCCATATATCCAGCCTAGATTCTCAAATCAATACCCAGCGTGGTGGCTGAGGCGGGTCGTAGTGATTGAACGGTAAGTATGTTTTTATAGTGGTTAATACAACTACAGACCAACCCACTAAAGGGGGGTCTGTTTGGGGTTGTTATTACACCACAAAAACATCCATTACCGTAAAATCACTACTTGCTGAACCCGTAGATTTGGTCAGTGTCCCACTACGAAACTTTGGTGGGAGGTGATTTGAGAATCCATAAGCAAGGATAAAAATCAAACAAAACATAACCAAATGTTAATAACATAACATAATAGTGCATCCTAATCAATCACACAGTGATTAACAACCAAATAAAACTTTAAACATAAAGAAATAAATAAAAACCAAAGAACAACTCTCACCATTACACGCAGACGCACGGTCCTAACGAAAATGGTGGGATGTGCTTGGTAAATGGTCTTCAGCCTTTTTTTGTTAAAATAGTAATGTTCCTAAAGAATGAAGCCGCTGCACTCTGGTCTTTCAAATAAAAAGTGGTAAAAGTAGACTCGGATTTCCATCCTGCAACTTGCATAGCTTCGTCTACAGAAGAGCCAGGGAAAGGAGCGAAAGAGGTAGCCATCCCTCTAACATCATGAGCCTTAATATGAGAGAGATTGATTTGCTCAGGAGAAGCAATCTCGTAGCAGAGTTGAATGGTGTCACAAATCCATCTAGCAATAGATGCTTTAGAGACTGGTCTGGCTACCCCTTCCACATACGGAACCCAGAAGTGAGACGGATCAGATCTTTTAAAATCAGTACGACGCTTATAAGCTTTAAGAGCTCTGACTGGACACCAAAATCTGTCAGACAGAGAAAAGGAAGATAAAGATTTTAAAATAATCGGCTTAGCTGGATAACGGTTTGATTGCGTTTTTGATAAACAATCCCTTCTAGGATATAACACCAAACCGTCCCCAGCTTCAATAAATCGATCCTTTTCAGCGGAAAAAGCATCGATCTCAGATCGTCTTCTAGCAGAAGCAGGAGCCACTAGAAAAACAGCCTTAAAGATTAAAAGCTTTAAGCTAATCGAAGAGATAGGTTCAAAATGATGACCTGACAAAACCTGAAGAACCAAAACCAAGTTCCAGGAAGGCAGAGGTTTAGCAATAGGAGGACGAATATTACCTAAACCTCTGATGAAACCATTAAGAACCTTAGTATTTTTAACATCAGCGTTTAACAAACAAGGAAGAGAAGATGCTAAAGAAAATCTATATCCTCTTACAGTGTTAGCAGTCAGATGAAGAGAATCGAACAAATAGGATAAAATATCTAACACTTGGGAAATAGAAACAGAATCGGGCACGAGATCATGATTTAAACACCATTCTCCAAAAATCTTAAGTCGACCCTTGTAAACTCTTCGGGTCGACTCCCTCCTGGCTGAATTAATGATTTCCTGAGATCTTGCAGAAAATTTATTCTCAGGGACCGAACACTCGATATTCTCTAAACACACAGACTGAAGATTGCTGGGTTTGGATGAAGGCAAGTTGCCCTTACTTGGGATAACAGATCTGGGGACACTGGAATCAGATGAGGAAAGTCTACTAGAAGATCGAAAAGGTCTACAAACCAGATCCTTTTTGGCCAAAAGGGAGCTATCAACAAAATCTCGCAGAACTGGTCCCTGACTTTCTTCAGAACCAAGGGAACCAGGATAGTTGGAGGGAACGCATATGCGAAGAATCCTGTCCAGGACTGGGACAGGGCGTCCACAACCAACGCCTGATTGTCCGAAAAAGGGGACATAAAAGAGGAGATCTGGACATTCAGAGAGGTCGCGAACAGGTCTACATGGGGACGATCCAGGAGGTTGAAGATTGCTTTGACAACCGACCTCTTTAACTGCCACTCTGTGTGGGCGAATTTGGAGGGGCGAGACAATTGATCTCCCAGAAAATTCAGACATCCTGTGACATGGGAGGACACCAGGAAAATCTGGTTCATGCGACACCACATGAGAAGATTCCACACCTCCAAACAAAGGAGAGATGACTTTGTGCCTCCCTGCTTGTTGATATGAGACTACTGTTGAATTGTCTGATCGAATCGAGATCTTGAGGCCCTGCACCCGATCTGACCAAGAAAGGAGAGCCTTCTTGACAGCCCACAACTCCAGAATGTTGATGTGGGCTGACGACTCCTCCAGGGACCACAGGCCTGAGACAGAAAAGGAACCCCAGACCGCTCCCCATCCCTCCTGGGAAGCGTCTGTAAAGATGATTGCTTGAGGAGAAGACTTGACCAGAGGAACACCCATCAGAAGCAGAGAGCGATCCTTCCAGAAATCTAGGTGGGGACTTAAATGCTCTCTGACAGGGATCTGATGGTAAATTGAATGACTCGACTGTTTCCACAGGGACACTAGATACATTTGGAAAGGTCTTCTCATCAGCGCCACCCACGGATTGATGTTCTCTACGCTGACCATCAAGCCTATCACCCGGAGGAAAAAGATTGCTCCGACCACGGCAGAGGATGACAGAATTTCCATGGCTACTGGGATGGCTTCTACTCTTATATCTGAAGAGAAGACTAAGCCTCGACCTAGGTCGAAAGAAACACCTAGATGGGTGAAAACCTGAGACGGAGCCAAAGATGATTTTTCTAGATTTATTACCCATCCTCGACTGGAAGCCAGACTGCAGACCTCTGGAACGATACTTGACAGAATTGAGGAAGATTCTGCTTTTAGTAACCAATCGTCTATATAAACGTGAAGGGGAATAGAACGACGGTGCAGAATTCCTGCAACTGCTGATACTAGGCGGGTGAAGAAGAAAGGAGCCGTGGTCAGGCCAAAAGGCATGACTCTGAATTGCCATACCCGACCCTTGAAAGCGAATCTCATGAACCTTCTGTAAGAAGGGTGGATGAGAATATGAAAATAGGCGTCCTTGAGGTCTATGGACGACGTCACCATGCCTGGACTCAGACTGGCGATAATCTGAGATACAGTCTCCATCTTGAATTTTGGGGTGGATATTAGAAGATTTAATCTCTTTAGATTGATGATTGGACGCCATCCACCTTTTTTCTTGGGGACTAGAAAGAGAGTTGAGTAGAAGCCCGGGTCTACTCTCCAACAAGGAACCTCTTCTATAGCCTTCTTTATTTATACACATTGACTCCAATTCGTATTCCCGGGCTCCCAACTTCTCCAGATTGGATGGAACTGGAGTCCATTTGGGCTGGCAAGACAGGGGAGGAGGCAGATCTATCCAAGATGGTGCATAATCCCAGCGGATTTGATCTAAAAGCCAGGAGTCCTGAACGAGGGCTTGCCAAGTCTCCCAAAACAGAGACAGGCGCCCTCCTACTGGCACGCTGGGAGGAAGGGAGTGCACCGATAGATCCAAACGTGGTAGAAGAGGAGGAAGGACTGGGAAAGGAGAATGGAAAGGCCTACCTGGGCTGAGGCCACCCCTACAAACCCGTCTAGGTTGAAAACCTCTAGGGGAGCGGCCTCTAGAACTAGATCTAGAACCTCGAGAGGAAAACTGACCCCTCCTCACCTGAGGAGGGGCTTGACGAACCTGGGCTCTAGGTCTATGTGAAGAAATGGATTTGAAATGATCCTCCTCCGCGGATCTGGATTGGGAAGGAGAGGACTGATTAGAGTTCGTGAAAACCCTTGACGGATAAGCCCCATACTCATCCGGCCTGAGACTCTCCCTCCTGGGAGAGGAAGACAGACTCTTGACCGAGGAAGAGTCTCTTTTTGCTGAAGGCCTCAAAATAGATATCTGATCACGCAGATCCTTAGCTGATCTAAGACGATCAGACTCCGCTCTAAGGATTGAGGTAGAATTTTGACCGAAGATATACAATCCGAAAGGAGGAGCAGAAATCAGGTTACTCCTGAGAGAGTCCGAAATGTTCACCTCTGCAAGTTTCCTTGACCTTCTTTTCGAGGTGATGAAGCCTAAGGAACGGCAAACTGAATTCAAGGAACGTCTTGAAAGATCAGCTGACGAACGAAAAATTTCAGGAGGAATCTGACCACCCTTCTCCCGAGTCCTGAGAATAGCCTCAGAAAGAAGGGCCAAAAAATTAGCTGATTTTAACTGAGCACGACAGACAGACTCCCATTTAAAAAGGTCAGAAGACGATTCTACTTTAGAGGATTCCTTCAGATGCGAAGAAAGAACATCCCATGTCGGACCATTAAGAGATTGAGTAGAAGTCAATCTAATATAATCATCTTTCAGAACCTGCACCGGAGCATCTACCTTGGGGGTAAGAGAGAAATCTTTCGATTGGACATCATTAATGTAAAAATCTAACATATCTACGACCAAATTATCCAACTGAAGATCAGAAGGAGCATTAGATGAAGAGTCTGAAGATGAAAGAGCAGAACCGAACGAAGGAGGATCAATCAAAAATTCATCCTGAAGAGGAAGAGACAGAGAAGAAGCTATCCATTGATGAGACTTAGATCAGTCATCCGGAGAGGCCCTCTCAGGATAGAACCTCGTCAGATCTCTGTCCCTGACTGATCTCTGAGTAGCATTGACAGAAAGGTGAGATGGAGAAGAGGAAGGGGGACAAAAGTCCGAGTCTAGAGAAGCAGAAGATTCAAAGATTCTTTGAGAGGAAGGAGAAGATAAAGCTCTAGAGGTAGCGTCCGAGAAAGAGTCCAAAGTCAAAGGAGACTGATAAGAAGGACTAACACCATGATCCTCCGGCTGATTAGAAATGAAAGAGTAAGAATCCAAAGCACTAGCTGAAAATCTGGAAAGAACTGAAAATCTAGCTGAAATAATAGAGCGATGAAGGGAAGAATCGCGGCTTACTGAAAACAAAGAAAAGTCTAAGCCTGAATCAACTATCTGGAATTCTAATTCTGGAGAAAGAATGACAGAAACAATAGAATCCAAATGATCAAAAGCAGGCAAAGATGAAGAATAACAAGGAAGAGTAGAGACAGACAGACGGAGAGGAAGAAGAAGGGATATGAGAAGAAGAAGAGTTCTGATGAAGAGAAGCCGGAATATGAAGAAAACCTGGAGGAGGAGAGATAGTTGAAGGGTGAAAGAGAGAATAATTAGAAACATGGGAAGACGAAAAATCCCTAGCCGATAATACAGAGGAAGAAGAAGAAGAAGGATGACTACTACCCTTCTGAGAACCTGCCTGAGAGAAAGGAGAAGGAGAGGAAGAAGAATGAGAGAGTGATACTACATCACGAAAGGAAGGATGAACAAAATCTGAAGAAGGAACAGACTGAGAAAGAGAAGAACGATCAGGAAAATGCCTATCAAAAACGGGAGAAGGAGCGGCGCGAAAATAATTGGAATCGGAAGTAACAGACCTATTACTAAAATGGGAATCTGAGTTAGTCGGCAGCTCATAATTTGATGTGCAAAAAGTTGTTCCCGCAGGAACTGAAACACAGAGACCGGAAATAGAATGCTTCACATCTCTTAAGCCGGCAGATAGACTGTCACTAGAAGCGGAAACAGAAAAACCGGAACCGGAAACGGAAGTCGATTGCAAGGACGGGTCTAACAGACCCGGACATGCATAAGACGAAGCGGAAGTGTCTACACTACCGCCAGAAACGGAAGTTAACAAAACGGAAGTTAACAAAACGGGACCGGAAAAAGAGGATGTATGCAAAGACGGATCCAACTGACCCGGATATGCATTCTTCCTACCGGAAGTAGCAACACTACTACCGGAAGAGGAAAATGGCAAACCGGAAATGGAATGATGCATAGAAGGGTCCAACAGACCCGGATGTACATTCCTCCTACCGGAAGTAGCAACACTACTACCGGAAGAGGAAGCCGAAAAAGCGGAATCGGAAACTCTATAGCCGGAAACGGATGAACCGGAAACGGAAGTTGACGATAAAGCCAGATTATCATGAGTCACCAGATGTTCAGCCAAGCCAGAAACAATCACGGTGCTCATTTCCGGATGCCAGGTAAAACCAGAAGACAATCCGGATGGCAAACCCGCTTGCCCGGACAAGCCAGGAGCAGAGATGGGAGCAGAGGCGATCGGCGATCTTAATACATTCCTGGCAATCGGTATCACTGAGAAACGAACTTTGGCATGTGATGAAAAATCGGAAGCTTCCGCTACCGATGCCATCGCTTGAGGATTATGCTGATCCTCAAGACTAACATGGTCTTTGGCCTGGCTCCTACTAGAGGATGACTTACCAGGCTTCTTTCTCGAGTCGCCGGATGTACCTTTTGGAGACTTAATCTGTTGCCTAGATGTCAAGGAAACCGGCTTACCCCACTTGCGTGAACGAGACTGGGGGCTGAATTCGAAGTCTGACGACTCCTCTTTAGCAGCCTTAATTGCGGATGAAATTCGTTCGTCTAAAGACTTTGTTAATACGTTAGCAAAGGATTCGAACCTGGCAAATAACGCCATAACAGGATCTGAGATAGAAGAGCTGCCCCCCCCCCCCGACGTATTAACAGAGGTAGAAGCAGATGTTACTGCCTTAGTACACTCAACAACGGAGGGAGAGCGACCTGAGGGCAATGCAGGCTTAACGACAAAATCTTTGAAGAACGATTTAGATATGACTAATGGCCCACCCTTGCAAATCCCACACATTTTTTGAGGGGAGCAGGAGGTACACCTCAGGCAAACGTGGCCCGCATAGTCCTTAGCGTGACAATGATCACACTTGTTTGACGTGCATTTTACTTTCTCAGAAGATAAGGACACTTCCTATAAAAAATAAGAAATGATAAGAAATAAAGCAGCTAGCTTTGATAAAAAAACTAATGAGAAAGTCAACAGAGGATACGTCATAGGCGTACTTAAGAAAGTGACTGAAGAAAGGAATCATAATGATTCCTGAATGATGATGTTTGAGAGCACTAGGAACTACGTTAATAGGAGTGGTATTGGATATTTTATAACATGATACTCTTGATGGTATATAATAGGCATGGTTACTCTAACCTAGAAAACGGGAGTAGTGACACGAAAACTGGTAACTAAAAAACTAGAGTTACAAACACCTCTAAAACACCATGATATAAAAGTTAAACATAACTTAGGAAGGATTGATTTCATGGTAGGCATGATTCGATGTCAAATATAGTAATAACTGAACACTTTCAGAGCAAAGCTAAAACTTTTATATCAGATTGATAGCAGGCAAACTGTACTGCTAGCAGAATATTTGAAAAGTGAATCAGTGTTCAAATTTGGGACCTACTGCGCATGCGCGAGCGTGCTTAGTGACAAGCGTCACCAAGGAGTGAGTACAGACTGGCGCCAGTCTATTGTAAGGCTAATGCATGGGGTCCCTCTTCCAGAAGCCTGGTTGAGGGTCTACATGGTGATGGTATTGGCATTAGGGAGTATGTAAGCGAGCATAAAGGTCTTATTCTGATAGCTAAATGCAGATATTTGATTTAGCAAGTAGTGATTGAACGGTAATGGATGTTTTTGTGGTGTAATAACAACGGGAGTATTTGACACGAAAACTGGTAACTCATAAACCAGAGTTAAAAACTCCCAAAAAACCACGAAGTATACAATAGACATAATTAGGGAGATTAGAGTTTATAATAGTCATGATTCCTGTATCAGAAACTCTTAAATATGTAGCTGAACTTCAGCACAAAGCTGTAAAAATCTTAAGCTGGATAGCAGGCCGACTGTTCTGCTTGCAGAATATTTGAAAAGTGAATCCGTTTCCTATTTGGGGTCTGTTGCGCATGAGCGGGCGCGCATAGTGACAGGCGTCACCAAGGAGTGAGTACAGACTGGTGCAAGACTATACTGAGGCTTATGCTGGGGGTTCCCTCACCAGTAGCCTGGTTAAGGGTATGCATGGTGATGATATAGACATAAGGGAGTATGTAGGCGAGCATACAAAATTTATTCTGGTAGCTAAAATACAGATATTTGGTTTAGCAAGTAGTGATTGAACGGTCAAGATGTTTTTGTGGTGTAATAACAACCTCTATACAAGAGGCAGAGTAACGGATTTGAAAATCTCACTGAAAGACCAAGAATTTCACGAAGTTTTGTAAGATTATTTTTATGTAGGCACTAATAGAATAAATAAGCGAGTACTAAGGGGTTTTATTTTAAAGCATGGTTTGATTGATGATAGTAAAATAGGCATGGATTGTAATACCTCGAAAACGGGAGTCTTTGACACGAAAACTAGTAACTCATAAACCAGAGTTAAAACCCCCCAAAACACCACGAAGTATACAATAGACATAATTACAGAGAATAGAGTTTATTATAGACATGATTCCTGTATCAGAAACTCTTAAATATGTAGCTGAACTTCAGCGCAAGGCTGTAAAAAAACTTAAGCTGGATAGCAGGCCGACTGTTCTGCTTGCAGAATATTTGAAAAGTGAATCCATTTCCTATTTGGGATCTGTTGCGCCTGCGCGGGCGCGCTTAGTGACATGCGTCACCAAGGTGTGCGTACAGACTGGTGCCAGTCTATACCGAGGCTTATGCTGGTGGTTACCTTACCAGTAGCCTGGTTAAGGGTATGCATGGTGATGATAAAGGCATTAGGCAGTATGTAAGCGAGCATAAATATCTTATTCTGGTAGCTAAATGCTGATAATTTGATTTAGCAAGTAGTGATTGAACGGTCAAGATGTTTTTCTGATGTAATAACAACAGTGGTTTGTTTCTAAAGGCCACATTTTATCTTGTCAGATAATAACTTTAGACATACACATAGATACATATATAGATGAATCCAGTCTATCGATCAATCATATGACGTCGTAATCAACTACATCACATGTAGGCTGACGTCATAATTAAGTCCGTCATAAACGCTTAATAGTCCGTCAAGTTGTATGAATTGTATGTCTAGCAACAGCAGCAAGTCAAATTAGTTTCAAAATATTCAACAGGCTAGCTGTATAGTTACGATGAAATTAAGATTCTGAGTATTCAAGATTCAAAGTAGTCTATATTAATCGATCCCAACGTGCTCACAGCATGGGCGGAGCCTAGGTAAAGACAGTGGGGCATAGCTAAAACTGAATTCATCCATTCTGGATCCGAGTTCTTCATAGAAAGACGACAAAACAAAAACAGTTGATAATTTAAACAAACCGATATGTATTTAAATCTAAGTTCCATAATGATCAAGTTCAGGTCACTTTTGATATTGGGGGTTCCAGGTACCGCTGTCAGCAACATTCTCGCTAAGACTGATTCTCACCTAGCGCAAGTTCTCTGACTCAGCCTTATGCCGTTTCTGATAAATGCCTGGAGATATCTGAAACGGCAAAGGGCGGAGTCAGAGAACTCGGACCGTTGACACCTACAGGCGGGACAAGACGGTGCGTTCAACTTCCGCGACGATACTCACTTAACATCACAAAATCTAACTGCCAATGTCCAATCCACACATGCAGGCACACACGCGTGCACGCACGCACACACAATTCACGTGTTTCTATGTCCGCATGCGTGCATATGTTTATGTGTATATTTGCATGTGCGCATGACAAATCTATTTGCAGGCTATGCCCAAGCGTGCGCGTGCATATGTACATGCACCCTCGCGCACACGTGTATGCGCATGGTCGTGCTCGCACATGCGCGTGTAGGTCTACATGCGGACGTGCTAAGACGAAGGTGGGGCTGTCTTCTGCTATGCCATACTAAATTGCTAAATTTTCTACTGAGGCAGCCTGTATGGCATTTCTATCAATCGCTTCCCTTTTCGCTACTATTGTTGTCGTCGTTGTTGTCGTTGTCCCTTTCTTCAGAAACACAAGCGTGAAGATTCCTGCCGACATCGTGATGATAAATGCACCGCATATATAGAATGTCAAGTCGTAGCTCCCGCTAGCATCACGGATGTAACCTAAAAAAACACCACATGATAATATGATACCTGTGATATACGAATCTAATGTGTCAGTCAAGTATATGACGTCATAATCAATTACGTTATATGTAGGCTGACGTCACAATTAAATACGTCACGAATGGTGTATCTAACTTCTTCAGGAACTTACTACTTAATGACTATTCTATTGAATACTATTAAAGATCTAAGTATATAAAACAACCACAACACGCTGAACGCATGGGCGGAGCCTAGCTAGAGATGGGCGGAGCCTAGCTAGAGATGGGTGGGGCATAGCTAAAAGTGAATTCACCCATTGCCCAAACTCTATTGTAAGAGATGAAGATAGAAAGATTCAGTTTTATATGCGCGTTTGAATCAAATTTAACACTCTGAATTCCTAGAGTATCAATTTCAATGGAAATCTACAGGTAAGTTATTGAATATTTTGAACATAATTTGAACAGCTCCAAGTCAAATTAGTTGCAGAATATTCAACACAATGTTTATTAAGTTGTAAAATTCACCAATTCGGACGCGCATTGTCGGACCTTTTGCCAATTTCCTGTCAAATTAGTTTTAGAATTTTCTACATAATGTTTATTACGTTTTTAATTCGTCAAAGACACCAGGTTCAGACGCGTACGTAAGTGGAGCTTAGCTAGAGATCGGCGGGGCATAGTTAAAACTGGATTTCTCCATTGACAGATTTTGACTATGACGTCACATTCTTGAGTGACAGATCAACTCCTTCCATTGGCACAACGACCGTTGGTCATAATGCGCTTGACCAACAGAGACAAAATTACAGTTGGATTATATTTGTTGGCCCAATGTATGCTTGATGTTTGATCAAAGAATCTCTCACCGAATGCCGAATAACATTCAAATTGCAATGCTTACGAACAGCACGGTAAATAATTCCTTACTATAAAAAGGAAATTACGCAATTCTTCATCATTACCGCAAATACATACACGCATGTACGCGCACAGACACACACGCACATGCAGACACAGCCTTACATTCAGTTCTGTATGCAGACCTTTGTGTACGTGTGCGGGTGTCGATAACGGTCATCCAAATCACTTCTTCCCACGGCCATTCTATATATGATTCTGACCAGTGGACCGTTCCAGATTTAGCTATGGCCCGCCAACCTCTGGCTAAGCTCCACCCACACCTCTCGTGTTGGGATCGATCGATCCCGGAGCTCCCTGACAATCGATTTCCAGAAAACTATACAAGTAAGCTGTTGAATGTTTTGAAACTAATTTTACTCCTCAAATTAGTTTCAAAATATTTATGTTTATTAAATAGTGAAGATATACAATTCGCACAACAACGCTTAGTCCGTTGCCACTTATGCGGTGGTGACGAACTTAACTACGTCATTCATGACGTCATTGATTACGACGGCATCCTATAGGCCTACGTCATGCAGTTGATTATGACGTCATATGATGGATGGCTAAACTGGAAAGGTCCACTACACAATTGGAACACAGTGACTAAGAGTAATTACATACAGCGGACAGCATAGATGGTCCTAAAGTGACTATAGTTTCAATGACATACCGAACAATGGAACCAGTGCAGCTTGACTCAGCATGGACGTGAATGCAATCCACCCTAGACCTAGTGGCATGCGGGAAACGCCCACTAGGTCAACAACAATAGGCATTGTCAGATACATTCTGACCTCTGATGTCAAACCAATTAAGCCACTTACAAGCATCATAGCCCAGTACTCATCAGCCAATGGGAACGCGCAGATGAAAATACCAGCAGTTACACCGCACGTCGCCACTAGCTGGTATGGCTGAATAATCCTCAAGTCAGCAATAAAACCCACAATCAAACGACTAGAAATGTCAGTTATTGCACCAACTGTTAATAAAAGTGATGCTTGCTGATTCGGGATTCCGTCTTCTTCTGCGCTGGGTACAATGAATAATTGAATCGGTCGATAAAATCCAAAAGTACCGCCGACAAGAATGATAAAGACAAGAAATGCTGGTATTGCGAATAACTTCATATCAAGCTGAGTGGAGACAATGGTATGCATCCGTGCACAAAATGATGGCCGTGTCTTCTCCAGCGTCTCCTTTTTAGAATTAAACGTGTTATCGTGTTCCGAATTTGTTGTTTGAATGTACAGCTCACCTGTTAGTGCTGAGGATTCTGTTATCGGTGTTGTTTTTACATCACCATCCTCACCAGCACTGTTTACTAGAGTCATGGCATCGTCACTATCAACGTTGTTCATTATGTGTAGTCCGTCCTCTTTAAGCTCTGCATCTGTTCCATTTTCTACACATTCGATTGGAGGTTGTGTTTTTATAGCGCTTAAATCTATTGGTCTTTGAAGTGCACCTGCTACAACAACGTGTAAAGACATGGCTCCCAGGATGAGAAATGCTCCCCGTACTGTAAATTCCTGTATAAGCCAGACACAGAATGGCGGAAGAACCAATTGCCCAATACTTCCACCAGTTGAGCTGATGCTGGCTGCTAACGACCGCCGTTTCTGGAAGTACTTTCCAAGGATAGCTTGAGATGGCACCATGATTAAACCTTGGCCCACACCTGAAATAAAGAACAATGAACTGTATTACATTCACCGTACATTGACATGGTTATATATGACATCTATAGCTACACCGAAGCACCGGTGTGCACGTGTGCATGCATGTGTGTGCGTGCATGCGCGCGTGTGTGGGGTTGTCTGGCATTCTCCGTCACATTCACTGAGCATTCTTCCGTTGAATACATGGTTAACTTTTGAAAGGCTAAATGCTAAGATCGCTTTCGGAGATAGTCTAAGAGAAAAGAAGAGAAAATATCATCTTATTATACAAGCTTTTCTAATGATGCAATATGTCAGATATAAACTATGCATTTCATTGGCAGATTTCTATCATGCCATCAAAACAGAGATTCGGTTTAAATATGCAAGTATTGATACATTTCTCCAGCCGATGAAGACTACCATGATTTACTTTTCAATTCACCTTTCACCTAGAGTATCCATTCATCATCAGACCTCGTATGACGTCATAATCAGCTCAGCGCGTGTATGATGATGTCATAATCATTACGTCACAAAGGGTTCCATATAGACCGTCACCAAATCTCAAATACTCCGACACGTTGTTTGAATTGCATGTCTTTGTCATTCTTTGCTATTTAATAAACATGCTGTTGAATATTTTGAAACTAATTTGACTGGGCGCTGTTGCTTCCCTAGGCAGCAACAGCACCCAGTCAAATTAGTTTCAAAATATTCAACAACTTACCGGTGTAGTTTTTCGGAAATTGATAGTCAGAGTGCTCAGAGATCGATCGATCCCAACACGAGCTAGGTGTGGGCGGAGCTTAGTTAGAGATGGGCGGGGCATAGCTAAAACCTGAACGGTCCATTAATCATGAAGAACATAGGCTCTCTGCCTCAGTATACACTCTCAGTTGTATAGGTGTAATCCATATCTTACCATTGTAGTGTTAAAGCAAGCATACAGGTAAGCTGTTTAATAGTTTGCCTTGGGGAGCAATAACATCTTTCGAGTCAAATTAGTTTCAAAATATTCAACACGATAATTCATAATAACGTGTTTTATTTGCACCTAAGCATGTCACCAACACTGTCTCTTTAGGTGACAACATGGCAGTGATGCCTGTTTAACATTAATATGTAGAGTCGGATTAAGGCACTTTGTGGCCCATGGATAAATACTTGTGGGGGTTCATTATCTGGTGGGTCGTGGTAGAGCACTCGCCTCCCAAACGCTAGGCAAAAGTTGCCGCAGAATTCACTGGTTCGAACCCCGCTCGGGTCGAAAATTGAAAAAGGTAAAAATTACATTTCAGATGACGCCATGGTGGTCAGCCAAAAGCGGTCCCTGTAGTGGTCTTGGGAAATATCCATTTGCCGGCGGGGGTTGGAGTATTTTTGAAAATTGACCGCTGTAATGACTGGCTCGGTAACATCGGTAACACACATCATAGATCTTTTGTCCAGTTTGACAATTAAAAGGTTAACTTGCCACAAGAGGGGCTAAGTAGTAAAGGCATACAATTTGTACACATGACAGACTATTAAGAGTTCCTGACAGACTTTTATACCTTATTCATGGCGTATTTAATTGCGAGGCTATTCTACCCATGTGCCCATGCCGTATATTTGATCATGACGTCACGCACTTGAGTGACAAATTGGATTCCTCTATTATAATCTGTGCTGGTGTTTTTTATCTTGTAACAGCGATATCGCTTTCAATCTGTTATTGTGTGCGCATGTGTGAATGCTCCTCTGTGCATGCGTTTCTGTGTGCGTACGTACGTGCGTTTGTGCGTCTGCCTAGATGCTTTGAGTAAACCCGCAGAATAACAGAACTCTGAAACTGATTTATATAGGATTGCACACATATGTAACTGTACTTAGGGACTAGCTTAGTCAATCTAAAAATAGATGCGTGGCTTCTTTGCAAAAACTCGATCTCGTATCGAAGGAGATCTCGCGAGATACGAATGTAGCTTAGTGTTAAGATTATAAACTGCAGATCGAGTCTCTTGTTGACTTACCTGACAGAGCTGCATATACGATGCAGTAAGTTATGCTGTCAGCTACATAAACGATGATACAACTACAGCAGGCGATCCCACCACCAACCATGACCACCTTCCTCTCCGAGAATCGTTCCGATAACACAGGTGCCACTAGCACTGTAGACAAAATAAGATGACCATGATGATGATAATGATGGCGGCTCTGGTAATTTCTCATACCGTTTAGACGGGGTTTCTTTAAATTTCAAAGACACTTTCAATCTGTTATGTTTAAGTATTTTAATTGGTATAAAAATAAGTTTTGTAAGGGGGTCATTTTTCGGTCAATCAAAATTCCCCATTTCACATTAAACGACTTTTGTGTCGGACGTATGCCATTTTATTGAGACGTCAGCTAATATGTGGTATATCATGATTATGACGTCATATTCTTGAGTGACAGATGGTATCCCTCCATTATATTATTATCAGCGATGTTCCCTTATTAAATTTAACCCATAGCAATATTACCGCCTTTAATAACTACTGCTACTGCTACAGTGATACTACCACCAATACATACTCACCTGATATCATGGCTGTTACCATACGTGCTGTAGCAATAGTCGAGACCACAGTAGCGCTGCTATCAAACGTTTCCATAAGAGGCTGGAAAAACACACCAAAACTGCGAGCAAGGCCGGCCAAGAAGAAAGTTGTTAAGCTATTTCCTGGAATGAAGAAAATGGATGCATCAAATCTGTCACAACGTCATAACGTCACTTGTAGGCTTACGTGACAATGACAAGCGTAAAGAATGAGGTAGTTAAGTCCGTCGTGAACTTTTAAAACTCCGCCATGTGTACGAATTGTATGCCGTTACTATTTAATAACCATTCTGTTGAATATTTTGAAACTAATTTGACTGGGTTCTGTTGCTGCCTGTTCACACAGTCAAATTAATTTAAAAAAATTCAACAGCTTATCTGTATAGTTTTATGGAAATTGAGATTTAAGAGATTCAGGGTTCGAACAGTCCCAACATGGGCAACGCGTAGGGGATGGTGCTGGTTGTGTGGCCGATGTTGGTGAAGATTATGTCGGTGGTGAGGTGGTTGATGATGCTGGTGGTTTAGTTAGCTGTTGTTGTACAGGAATTGGCGGCGGTGGCGGTGGCGATGACGACGACGACGACGGAGGCGGTGGCCGCGGCGATGTTTATTCTTGTGGTCAAGTTTGCTGTGGTGTTATGTATCGTCTACTCACCAACAACGATGATCCAGGCCCAGCCATGGTCTATTGATGGAGGGGACTTCGTCATATTCAAGTCTTCTAAATATTTTATTTAGCAAATGATTCGGCAAACTGGTGAACGCGCGCGTTTTAATATAACTAAAATATATATACCGGTGTCAATAAATGGACCGAATCCGAACAATAAAGGATAGGCGTAAATATTTGTTTTAAAACCCTTTAATCTTTTAAAACTTATTCTCATAGAAAATGACAATTTACTGACCGAGGGAAGAGCACCTTTGAAAATGTATCACTTGAATGGCTGCCTCGGTTACCGAACCAGTCTTTACAGTGGACAAATTAAAAAAATAGTCTCCTCTTGGTATGCAAATAAACATTTCTCAGGACCACGGCAGAAGCCGCTTTGGGGACATTAACTGTCTGACTGCTCTCATGCCATCAGACGATAACTTCAATTGGCAGTAACTCTGAACCTACTGAATATTTTGACAACAATTTGACTGAAAGTTGTTGGTGGCTTAGCCACCAACATCTTGCAGTCAAATTGTTTTCAAAATATTCAACAGGTCCAGAGTTAAACCTTATTGAATAATGTAGTCTGTAGAAATCCAGCGGGCGGACGGCTAAGTTTTAAAAGGTGAAGAAATGTGTCTTTACGACAACCGCAGCATCATCGATAAATGCTTACGTAAAATATAATACAATGCGAAAAAATATATCGTATAGGTGGGGCCTTATTCATTAATTGAGTCATGCTGTTGTACACATATATTGAATAAATACGAATCAGGCGATTAATTCACCAAAGAAAAATCCTAGACGTTATATATGTATATACAGCGACGACCATATTCTCACTCGACAAAATTCCCAATGGATAATAAGTGTGACGGGCTATAGGTTCAACATAGGTGGCTCTGTCTGGAATGTGAAATATATGACAGAATCAGAATAATTTATTAGCACAAACTCTCACACATAGAGATAAAGCCAAAACAGTACAAAGCAATACGAAAACATTACAATTGAAACAGATATAGTAAATAATATAACATATAACTAAAATAATGTGATTAATTTATACAATTATGTACACGCACGCACGCACGCACACACACACACACACACACACACACACACACGCACGCGCGCGCACGCACGCACGCACGCACACACACCACTATGTATTTGAACGTTGACAATGATAATCAATATAATCATAACTAAGGTTTGAGCATAAAATTTGTTTGCTACCGTTAAGGCACAATGGAGTCCCGGGGCCATATCGATCTGCTCTACAACTGGGCAGTGATCGAAATCATGCGCCACATGCCGGCAGACACACTCAGCACTTACCTGACTACATGATTTCAAACACTGCACAGCATAGCAGGCATTTATTTTTTGTCTACAAGGGATGTACACATGTAGCAGTGGCATTATCAGTTCACTGTCCTGGCTGTGCATGGGCTGGAACATTGTAATTTAAACCAAGGTTTCTGGGGCCTAAATACCCATACTAACAGAGGCACTGAGGTCTTGCCTTTATGTGACGCAGTTGTTCACACAACTAAGGACAAATTTGCATACCGCAGTGTCACCATTACCATAGGACATAATTACCACAAATTTATCATCATCATTGGGATTACTCAGATTTAGGAATGAGCTGAGCGAGTTGATTAATGATGCTTGCTCAGTATTGTAGTATGCACAGTAGAGGATAAAATGTTTTTCGTCCTCAACTGGTTGCATGCTGCAAAGGGTACATAGTCTTTTTTCCAATGGAGTTTTTGGAGCTGTATGCCTGCCCAATTCAATTTGGAGGTTATGTTCACTGACTCTGAGTTTGGAAAATTGGCTTCGTCTGATAAAATTTTGCTCGGCTAATAGGTAATTCTCCATACAGAAGGTATGCTTGAAGGTTCGATAACATCTCAATTTAGAACCTTGTCCAGAGCGAGTGGGTGGTTGTAGAACATCCCTATTAATATGGGAATGCCAATTTGAGCGATATCGAACCTTCATAGCATCTTTGAGAAGTTTATGTGCATCAGCTTTACAATGTGCACCTTGACTGGACCATATATTTACAAGTTCAAAATTAGTCCATAAGACTTTCATCCAGGAGGTCCAGTTAGCTTTGTCTGAAGATAAGTAAGAATCCATATAGGATTGAAAGACTAGTGTTTCGGAGTCAAGTGCACATAACCTCATCCAGTATTTTGCTGAGTGGGAGAGCAATGTGGTGAGTAGGGCATACTGACCGAATTCACCTCGAACTGCATCATGGGTAGTTCGCCTGTTCACCCTTAGCAAGTATTTGCAAAAGTTGATCGAAACTTTTTCAGAGGGGACTTTGTCACCAATATGCATGAGATTATGCTCATTGATGCCTTTAAGATAGAATGGACTCCAAATCTCACTACAATATGATGTTATTGGAAGGATCAATGAGTTGAATAGTCTAAATGCTGTTAGGATGTTGTTTCTTACATTTAGAACTTTCAGTTTAAAAAGGGCTTTTTGAGCTTGTTCGACGAGTCTCTCACATGCCAGTTTAAGGCTACCTGATGGTATAAATACAATGCCTAGATAGCGATACGAGTGTACAATTTCAATATTAGAGTTTCTAAAAATAAAATTGTGCCTTTTTACCAAGTGACCACCTTTATTAAAGACAATAATTTTTGCTTTGCTCAAGTTATGAGTGAGGCCCCATTTGGTACAATAGTTGCTCAGATTATTTAATGCATTCTGCAAGCCAGTTGGAGTTTCAGATAATATTGCTAAGTCATCAGCGAACATAAGACAGCTAATTTTGATATTATGGATGGGAACAGGGTCACAATTTTCACCAAAAGTCTCTGGCATGTCACGCAGGAACAACTTAAATAGTATTGGGCTAAGAACACAGCCCTGTTTGACACTGACACAAGAAGAGAAACTGTTGCTGTAGCCATCACTGACTTTAACTGCAAATTTAACATCACTGTACATATTCTGAACGATATTAAGAAAGTTTCCACCAATGTTGGCTCGCAACAGTTTATATATTAGTTTTCTGCGAGATACTGTGTCAAATGCAGATTTGATATCCACAAAGCAACAAGAGATTTTTATTGCTGACACTGTTCACATATTTGTCGATTGTAGTTTTTAATGTTAGTATATGATCCGAGGTACGAGCATCTTTTTTGTATCCAATTTGGCATTGCGGTATTAATCTATGTTCATCTACACATTTTGTTAATCGCATCTGAAGAACGCTACAGAAAGGTTTGCACAAGTTACTTCTTACAGAAATGCCCCTGTAATTCTCGGGGTTGGAAGTGTCACCCCTCTTGTCTATCGGTGTCAACAGGTTGCAACGGCACTTATCTGGAAAATTTCCAGACAACAAAAGGGTGTTGAACAATTTGTGCAGGATGGGTAAGAAATGACAGTATCCTGCCTTAATCATTTCATTTAGAATTTTGTCCTGACCACCAGCCTTTCCATTTGTAAGTCTGGAGATAGCTTCAGAGACCTCAGAAAGTTTAATTGAAAAGTTTAGATCATTAAAGACTGTATGCTGATTTGTAGCAATAAATGTATCTATGGCTTGTTCTGAATCTTGGTTGGCACATGCAAGAGCACTATTGACTAGTTTCCTGAAATAGGTTACCCATTGAGTACATGAAATAGGATTTGTCTTAGAATTTCTCACAGAATCCCTTAATTCGTCGTAAACTTTCCAGAAGGATTGGGGGTTCTTAGACTGGAGTGCTTCCATCTGCTCCAAGATCTGTTGTTTAAAACAAGGTTTCTTTTTAGCAACAGTACTTTTGAATTTCTTATGTAGGCATCGAAAACTACTTAATAGAATAAGATTATTTGGATCTTTGTGGAGTCTACGACATAAACTTCTGAGATCTCTGTTCATAGCCACGCAATCAGAATTAAACCATGTGTTTATTTGCTTGCGTTTCGGTTTTTTGAGCTTGGCAGTGTGCATTTTAGATTGTTTGATACCCGCAATATCAGCGGCATCAACAATTATATCAGTAATAGATTCGATACTGGATTCATATGAGGTCGGATAAATCTAGTGACATCAATTCGTCAATTCGGGTTTTTATTTGAGGATCAGTCATTGAATTCATGAATTTGATATCATCACCACTTTTCCATAGAAATTTTGGACATGGTGGGTTTGGAGTGTCACTAGGTACATGCTTATATACCCCAGTGCTCAGAATCATTGACAACATACAAAGGATAGAAAGATGTGTGGGATTATTTACATAAAAACACTACTTGACTTAGGACATCAGTAGAGATTAACATGTAATCTATTAAACTTGGAACACCTATATGGCTAAAGCATGTAGGATGGCCAGAGGAATCACTTAGGCAGCGACCATTGAGAATACGCATGTTGCTTGATTTACACATGGATAGAAGTTGCTTTCTGTGGCTATCAATACTATGGGTGTCAACTATGACAAGTAGAGCGACAAACTGCCTTATAGGCCATACCATTTATTTGATTTAATTTTGTTTATTTATTCAAATGTGTCTTAAATACAATGATATAGGGGAAATGTATGTAACATTTCTATATGCAAATTTGAATCTTAGTACGTATTAGATAGACTATTATTATTATTATTATTATTATTATTATTATTATTATTATTATTATTATTATTATCGTCGTCGTCGTCGTCGTCGTCGTCGTCGTCGTCGTCGTCGTCGTCGTCGTCGTCGTCGTCGTCGTCGTCGTTGTCGTCGTATTTAATGTCAGTATTTATATTATCATTGTTATTGTTGTACTATTGGTAATTTCTATCACGTTTGTTGTCACCAGAGTCTTTCTTGTGTCAAAGTTTTAGCCCAATCGGACCAGCAGTTTCCGAGATATTCATAGATCAAGAATTTTATCCGATCTGGATCTCGACCGAAGTCGGAAAATCGTTGTTTCCTGTAATCTCCTTTGTTGTGTTAAGATTTTTGCCAAATTGGATCCGCAGTTTTTAGATACAGTCCAGTAACCAGATGCTGAAAAAACCATATTCGTTGTCCACCCCTGGCAACAAAATTTTGATGCTAAAACCTCTTAGCACATACTTTGCCCGCTTGGAAAATGTTGCCATGTATAACTCACATTAATTAGCCCTACTTATAATTAATTAGATAATACTTCTAATTAAAGGGGTACTATTTTGACAGACGAAGAAATCACAGATAAATACATATAAGCATTGCTTGAATTAGGCAACAACTCTCGTTTTTGCCTGAATGCAATGTATTTACATATACCAACGCACACATTTTTTGAAATAAATGTAGGCAACTTGGACTTGGAGTGTACATGTGTGTGCCTGAATTTTTCAATTATTGCATCTTAAGCAATAACTTTTATATCTAGCTTACCCTGTCTTTAACTGGTGTGAAAGCGACATAAAAATAAGACCATCCTCGCCACCGTCTCAGTGCTGCACTCTACATATTATAATGTGCATGGGTTTTATTTGATTAAGCGGCGATGGACAGGACAACATAATCAAACGTTAGATGGCATAACGATCAAGTCCAATTTTAACCACGACATTATTTAATGTGCGTTGACATACCCTGATACACTTTCACTTAAAGGAATGGAAAAGGGAAATAACAAATGATGTTTATTGGTAATTTCCTACAATATTAAATAAACTACCATCGGTAAGAAAAATAGAAATGAATCGGGATTACTTGAGAATGAGCATTTACGAGATCTAGGAGCGCATAACCTGGAGCCAATTACTGACCGTGCTGGCCCTTCGCAGGCGCCGTCTGTCAACTGTGTATACAGGTGTTTAGGCCTACCTGAATATACCGAAAGCACACCTGAATATAGTTTTGTAAGCAGTATGAATAGTATTCTCTATAGGCACCGATGTAGAGCGATTAACTCGCTACTACTAATTCACTATTGACCCTTTTGAAAACGTTATATTTGAAAGTCACTTTTTTCTGGTGGAAGTGGCAAGTTTCGGTCAAAATGATTTCAAAATACACTGCTGGTTTCCATACACCAGAGCGCATAGGTCCAGCTGCGTCACTAATTGGTTCCCGCCAGTGGCATAAATGATATTTAGCTGCTTTTTTCTAATTATTCTGATTTATTTCTGTTTTTACTAGGGCTATAGGTTGCTTATCATATAAACGTTTCATTCAAGAGCATATGTTAGTTCCCTGATCCTTTCCTTTAAATAAAACATGATTTGTTACCACGTCTGAATACTGAAGGATGATATGTTGCCAATCCTGAGCATTGCAGCATGGCATTTAACACATTTCATGCCATGGGAGATAACATTTTGCCAAACCTAACCGCTGAAAGAGGACATTTACCAATTGTGAATGAGGAAAGTTGATCTGTTGTCAATTCTATGTACAGAAGGACCGTAAGTTACAAATTCTTAATGCTGAAAAATGATATTTCTACTCTGAAAGACGGAAACATGATTGGTTACCACGTCTGAATACTGAAGGATGATATGTTGCCAATCCTGACCATTGCAACATGGCATTTTACAAATATCATGCCATGAGAGATAACATTTTGCCAAACCTCACCCCTGAAAGATGACATGTACCAATAGTGAGTGAGGAAAGTTGATCTGTTGTCAATTCTAACTACTGATGTACAGTAATTTACCAATTCTTAGTGCTGATATATGATATTTCTACCCTGAAACATGATTTGTTACCACTTCTGAACACTGAATGATGATATGTTGCCAATCCTGATCATTGCAACATGGCATTTAACAAATTTCATACCATGAGAGTGGACTCTTTGCCAAACCTAACCGCTGAAAGATGAGATTTACAAATTCTCAGTGAGGAAAGCTGATCTGAACATTGTCAATTCTAAGCACTGAAAGTCAATAATTTGCAAATCAAATCAGTAATAAGCGCGGGGCAAAAGAGTGCTGGTTATAACAAATACAATTATATATTTCCCACCGTCAGAATTGGCTAGATTTTTTTTGGTAATATGCCATTGCTTCTGTGCCCTAAATCTACTGACAGAAATTCTGTTGCAATTTTGCCAGGATGCACCAAAGATTTTTCTTAAATTGACTGGACCGGTTTTATCGCTGGCCCGCCCATCTCTATCTAAGCACCACCCACACCACGCTCGTGTTTGGAAAGACCAATCTCTGAACCACTGACTATCAGTTTCCAGAAAGCTATGCAGGTAAACTGTTTAATATTTTGAAACTAATTTGTCGGACTATTAAGCGTTAAATACGGGCTTAATCGAATCATTCATGTCGTCATGATTATGACGTCAGCATACATTCACTTAGTTAAATAGGACGTCATATGACGTCAGATGATCGATGGATAAACTTGGAAAAGGTCATTGTACGTCACAGCGATGATGCAATCAGCTGCACTGTCTGTATATAAGATGTGTAGGCATATATGTAGGTATACATACAATATCTCATATATAATTAGTATTACATCGTTTCATGTTCCGCGATACACTCACGTACGCCTAGATTGTTATTAAGCTTTTATAGAACTCCTATGCATACTATCATTATTTCCCTGATTTAATTTTCCTGTTGTCTATAATACTTCACATCCTTCCTTAGTCGCCAATGCACATCAGTATGATCATATCGAGGACATAAGCTACTCACTCACGGGGGTATAGTCAGAAAGTTGGGTTCGGGACAGTTCGGGACATGTCGGGATGGTCCCGAGTGTCGGGAGAGGTCGGGAGGAGTTTTAAAATCTTTGACACCTTTGTGATTGTCGGGGTATTTCGTGACACATCGTAGTAAAAAAATTGGACACTTCGGTGTACTGCGGGACAATTCGGGTAGTTCGGGAGTAGATCTGGACCAAGATAGTGCTTTGTTTCATGGTGCAGTCACGAACTGTCACGAACTGTCACAAACTCTCACGAAGTATCACGACACCTCTACGATAGTTTCACGACACTTCTACGAACGTTCACGAACTGCCACGAACTCTCACGAAGCACCACGAACTCTCAAGAACTCCCACGACGCTACTACGAACTCTCACGAACCGGCAAGAACCGGTCCGAACCGGTACGATCCGCTTCACGAACGCGTGGACGAACTATATAAAACAGGGAGGGGGGGGGGCACTGGCCAGTTTCCTCATTCCACTGCTACACACCGATGCCGTTTAAAGTATTTCTCTTGTCCACCATTCTGGTTAAATCATATGCACTGATTAATACTATTGACAGATAGGTGTAAATATACAAAATCGATGTATACAATTTCATGACCATTGATGACATTCGTTCGTAGCAGTTCGTATGAGTTCGTGAATGTTCGGGATAGTTCAGGACGGATCGTGAGTCGAGTTCGTAGTACTTTGTAACAGTTCGTGATCGGTCCGTGACAGTGCATAATAATGCTGCATTAATGAGAAAAGATTTAAGAAAATGGAGATGGTGTGATGTCACAAAGCTAAAATGACATTAAAATGACCACTTATTTTGTACTGAGATATTTCTCGAATTTTTACGTTTTATATCGTTTAAAATGTGCTGGTCTTATCAAGGATATATACTTATAAATATAAATTACATCAAAACTTAATCTAGAAATTATTTGAGAAAATCTTTGTTTTTATCATTTCAATCATATTTCATGCGGGCTGCTGCACATTCTCTCTTAATAAATCTGTGTAAAACTTAATGGATCTTTCCAGTTTTAGCTATGCCCCGCCCATACCTAATTAAGCTCCTCCCAGACTTCGCCGAACTCTGGACTTCGTGACCATCAATTTCCAGAAAACTATACAGGGAAACCTAAGGCAACAACAGCGCCTAGTCAAAGTAGTTTCAAAATATTCAACATAATGTTTATTAAATGGTAAAGACATAATTTTGACGTCAGCCTACACGTCACGTAGTTGATTATGACGTCATATGATTGAGTGAGAAAATGGATTCATAAATTGACAGAGTTAGGCTACAGTTGGCAACTGGAATTTTTTTAAAGTGTCAAGGCGTCTCGAATCATGGTCTGGGAGCAGAAATTTGTTGTCAGAGGTGGACCAGGAAAATGAACAATGACAAATTTGTCCAATACCCGTATCGTTGATATATTTTTCAGTCGGGTCGCCGTAATGTCAAAAGTGTCTATTCTGCAAACAATGTTGCTGAAAGATGTTGCTGTTGTGCTTTAATTTTGGACAGTAAAATTGGCAATCGTCTTCCGGACCCCACAGTGACACATCAATCCAAGTTCGGAAATAGATCGCACCATTAGAGTTATTGAAAAATGCCTCCAAAGGTTTATTTTGAAAACAATTTTGCTGAAAGTTGTTGCTGTTGCGTTTCAGCATTTAGCCACAAAATTGGCATACGTGTTCGAGACTGAATGGGCAAGTTTCCACCCAAGTTTGAAGAAGAATGCACCCGTAGAACCAAAGTTATTGAAGAATGTGTAAAATGTTTAAGCTGTTGCTAAAAGATGTTGCTGTTGGGATTTAGACCCCAACATTGGCACATGTGCTTAGGACCGCATGGATAAGCTTCCACCCAAGTTAGGAAAAGATTGCACCAACTGACCAAGAGTTATTGAAGAATGCGTAAAAATGTCTATTTTGAAAACTGTTGCTAAAAGCTGTTGTTGTTGGGATTTAGACCCCAGATCTGCTCGGGGCCCCACGGCATACTTCCCTCCAAATTTGGAGCTGATCCCTCCAGTAGAGCCAGAGTTATTCAAAAGTGTCTTAAGAACAACAGCAACGACGATGACGACGGCGGCGACGACGACGACGACAATGACGACGACGACGACGACGACGACAATAAGAATCAGCACTCCATGTTCTCTATATATACCGTCTACCGACGGGGGTAAAAATAAAAAAGAAGCCATTTATCAGCATCTGGCGACCGGATTAATACTGTTCTTGACACACGCACGCACGTACGCGCGCGCGTGCGGGCACGCACGCACTCACTCAACACTCACGCACGCACGCACGCACGCACGCACGCACGCACGCACGCGCGCGCGCGCGCACGCACACGCACGCACACACATGCACACAGACGCACACACGCAGGCGCGCGCACGCAGGCGCGCGCACGCACGCACGCACTCACGCACACACACGCACACACATATTCGCATACCCGACCACGCGCATGCACGCACGCAAGCAAGCAAGCAAACAGACAACCAAGTAAGTAAGTAAGTAAGCACACACGCACGCACGCAGGTACGCTCGCACGGATGCACTCACGCACTAACGCACTTACGCACGCACGCACGCACACACGTGCACACGCACGCATGCACGGATGCAAGCAAGCACGGTACCAGAACACGCCGACAGAACTTATCGGAGGACAACATCACTACTAACTAAAACTGAATCAAACGATACGATTAATACAGGTTATGTTGAAATGAACCAGAAAACATCTCCAACGAGAGGAATCAAAGATTGTAGTCGCTTGTCCGCCCGTTTTTTGTCATAATTAAATGTTCCAGATTTTCCAAAATCTTCGGATTTTTGTCCTCAAAGTAGTGGAATTCCAGTGTACGGTCACACCCTCTCATGTGCCAATATTCGAGCCAAATCGGCCAGTCGTCTTCGAAATATCCATAGATCCATAATTTAATCCGATCGTGATCCGGATTCTTTTATCCGGATCATGGCCAAAGTCGGAAAATCGTCTGGCACCGCAAGTTCCACCGTTGTGTTAAAATTTGAGTCAAATCAGGTCAGCAGTTCCTTTTAGATACAGCTACATACAGGCAGCCAGGCACACATATGGACAGACAAACGTACATTGCAATATCCTCTTTTCCCTTACAGGCCGAGGGTAACAACGCCACAGAAACAAAGTGACAGTCCGTTGGATGGATGGGCCCATCTGTTTTGATCATATTACTGTGCAGGGGTAACAATGGACCTTTCCACCTTTAGCTATGCCCCGCCCATCTCAATCTAAGCTCCACCCACACCACGTCCGTGTTGGGATCGATCGCTCTCTGAACTCCCCGACTATCAATTTAAACTATACAGGTAAGCTATTGAATATTATGGAACTAATTTGGCTGGGCGCTGTTGCTATTAGTTTCAACACATTCACCAGCATATTTATTAAATAGTAAAGCCATACAATTCGTACACCAACGTGTAGCCCGTCTTCAAATATGCGTTCGTAACGTACTTATCGACGTCATTCATGGCGTCATTCATTATGATGTCATTCTATACATCGCGTAGTTGATTATGATGGTTGATAAAGTGGAAATGTATATTGTGTCTTTGGCGTCTTTGCTAAATTTAATGGATCATTGTTAGGGCATTCGGGGCTCGATCAATCCCAACACGGCGAAGTGTGGGTGGAGCTTAGATAGAGATGGGCGGGGCATAGCTAAAACTGGAAAGGGCCATTATAATTTAGTGCATACAACCTGACAGGGTCGAGTGGAAAATCAAATTGTTGAAGCCTGCTACAATATGATCTTTCCACTCATTGAAATCGCGCTATTACTTAGGGGGGGGGGGGGAATAGTGCCTTAAAGGATTTTCAGACTTTCGAAAAATCTATGACGATAGCCGGTAAAATTCACCAATCAAATTTCTTTGCAAGTTTCCTGATGTCTACAACGCTAGGATTCTTTCCGCTAAAATGTACTATAATCCGCCAAGAGATCAAGGGGTAATCTTTTAGCATGGCCACCAAATAAGTTGGCCACTCAAATTTGTGTATACAGCTTCTGAAGCCATCAACCTGAGAGTTCTGCTAGTCGGGTTAGGCTGTAATCGGTATAGCGGTTAACAATGAGTAATCTTTTTGCGAAATTTCTGGAAATGTCATAAGTCCACGATGCCTTTCGGTAGAAATTGACCAATTAGATTCTCTTAAGCAAACTCGTTTCAGTCTCTAGCCTAAATGAAGTTTCTTGAGTTTCAAATCAATCGGCCAAGCGGTTTCGTAGAAGGATCTTAAAATGTTTATAAGAATAGCGCAAACTCCAAGATGCCCGCCGCTCAAATTGACGAATCAGCCACATTTGAACAATCTTGGATCTCTATGAATCATGGATGTCCCTGTCGAATCTAATTGAAATCGGATCACTCGCGCTTGACAAGTCGTTTGAAGTGTCCCATTCCTTTACTATAAGGAATATAATTCATGATGGCGGGTGATACGTTTATCTTACAAAAGCAACGGTGTAAAATTTTACATCGCCATATCCATGAACATATATGAAGAAATCGTAACCAACACTAACCATCGAATCCATTAACTTAAAAAATAATTTTAATGGCCCTTAGACCCTGATCATATTTTCCAAATTTCGGCCCATCCATTTAGCCGTACTGCTGAAGTCGTTTTTGCAAAACGTATTTTCATGCAAGATGGCCACCAGATAAATTGACCAATCTCTCGAACATCTTTGTTTCAACCATTGGCTTCACTGACGTTTTCTTGAGTTTCAAATCAATCCACCTAGCAGTTCATTTCGGGGAATAAGATGTATGAATGGGCTTCTGAAACAGTACAGAATGCAAGACGGTCGATGCTCCAAATTGACCAAGCAGGTTCATTTGAGCAATGACCCAAAGACGTTTTCTGACGGATTTTGTTTAAATTGGCCTAGTGGCTTTTGAGAAGCATTCGGTTAAAGCAAAAGTTTTAAAGGGACGGCAGACAGACAGACGGACAGATGATCAGACATTGGATTGATTGAGCATCCCTCGGCATATTCAAGTCTACTTCAATTAATCATACCATGTGACAATCTGGTAACTGCGGTTCGTCACTGTAATAGATACCATACGTATATACCAATGTCAATAGATGGACATGTCCGACCAATGCAAAAAAAAGGGGTTAAGAACTCGGAGCTGATGAAACTCACAACATCATTGATAAATACATATGACAAATATATCGTATGCCTATACTATCCATGTAAACATCCAGTCCACAAAAGAATCCTAGCACTTGATTTGTAAAATTGTAACCATGTGTTCTGCTCAGAGCCGGATTAGTTGGGTCCTAGGGCTAAATAGTTATGCGTCGCCTTATAGGGTGAATCAAGGAGGGAATAGCTGCTGCTGCTGCTGCTGCTGCTACTACCACTACTGCTGCTGCTACTACTACTACTACTACTACTACTACTACTACTACTACTACTACTACTACTACTACTACTACTACTGCCGCCGACGCCGCCGCCGTTGCTGCTACTGCTGCTACTTCTACTACTACTACTACTACTACTACTACTACTACTACTACTACTACTACTACTACTACTACTAAGTTAGCACCAGCTTTCAAATCGGTTTCAAAATATTCAAGAGGTTACGTAAATCATGACGGTACATTAACTGGAACTATTAAAACAGTCCAAATGATTAATATGCGATATAATAGGTATTGAATTTGGGGTCCCTTGATTTTCGGGGCCCGGGATGTATGTAGCCTTCGCCCTCGCATTAAGCCGACTCTGATTCAGCTTGACAGTGATGACCGTATGGATATGACACACGTTATGGATATGACACGCGATGTAAGTGGATTTGTCATTATAAACTGTTTGACCAATCCACCGACAAACCGACTTATACTAGGTGCGAATCGCAACTAAACTGCTTAGGACTAGATGAGAGTGGGATCAATGGAGGTATCCGATCTGTAACCCAAGCATATGACGTCATAATCGAATACGTCATTTGTTAGCTGATGTCACAATCAAAATCCAGTGACTTAATGAGTGCGTTCTGCGCTCAGGGTTGGGGAAAATCCTAAGCCCCATGCGCAAATAAGGCGTCCGGGCGTGCGTGCGTGCGTGCGTGAGCGTGCAAAACCAGCTCAATGACCCATTTGGTGCCCCTCACAAATACTCCTATACTACGCTGAACTTGGCGTCCTGGAGAAACTTCCCGCACACACACCCAACCCACACTCGCTTACTCCCATCACTACGTCACTATCAAAATAACGTACGGCCGTCACCAACGTCGACATGATCATCACGAAAGTGTGCGAATTATATGTCGTTGATGGATTTATAATTTAATAAACATTATGTTGAATATAATTATTGAAAGGAAAGTTTGACCGACTGATGTTTGATTAATGACATAACTGTAGCATAATTACAGACACGCACGCACGCACGCACGCACGCACGCACGCACGCACGCACGCACGCACGCAAGCACGCAAGCACGCAAGCACGCACGCACGCACGCACGCACGCACGCACGCACGCACGCACGCAGTTCTCATATTTTAAGCCCATTGCTATTGGCCAATGGTATGCCTATGTGAACAATGGCCCTTTCCTGTTTATATCGATCCATCATATGACGTCATAATCAACTACGTGACGTGTAGGATGGCGCCATAATCATGACATCATGAATGCCTCGATATAGCCCGTCTTTAACGCTTAATAGTCCGACACGTACGAATTGTATGTCTTTACTATTTAATAAGCAAGCGCCCAGTCAAATTAGTTTCAAAATATTCAACAGCTTACCTGTATAGTTTCTGGAAATTAATAGTCAGGGAGTTCAGGGATCGATCGATCTCAACACAAGCGAGGTGAGGGTGGAGGTTAGCTAGAGATGAGCGGGACATGGCTAACGTTGGAAAGGTCCATTCTTGCTGTAGGCCTATTCATATGGAAAGAAGGCGTATAGGATTATGTATAGTGTTTATTTATGTAGTTGTACGGTTTGTGTTTGTTATGAATTATACATGAAAATGTTAGAAAAGTAAAATGAAAGGGAAGTACAGTTTTGTTCTGTCTGAGGTGAAAAAAGCTATGAGCGATACAGTACGCTTAACCTGGAGATCATGGGCCTGAAGACACAGTATACGATACAATTGCACACCCGACGAACTTTTATTAGCCTACATATGGATCAAACATACATGCTTGAAAATAACACCTTTGGAAAACGTTAATACTAAAATGAACTACCGGGGGAAATTGAACAAGAGAGCAAACGGAACGAAACCGCAACCTCTATAAAACGGTGAGTAGGCCGATACTGAAAATATTGTACTTTCTACTAATACAACATCGTAACGTTAAAGAGGAACACAAAACAAAGAATGGGCACGCAACGCCAACTAATGTTTGTGTCTGTTTTAAATAAAATAAAATATATTATTTGCAAATTTCTGAATTCCTTAATCGTAAATATCGTCACGAAAAGTCATTTTCCTCAATTTTTCATGAGAATCACGTAGTGACGTCTTCACGTGAATGATTGTTGCGATATGACGTCATCGCGTGAATAGTAATTTGTTGTTGATGATTGATAGCTCACAACAGCTCATTCAGACAACAACAGATTAATGAGATACAGGATATAAATTCTGGATCAGCAGCAGCTCATTGGTTTTCAAATTTATCTGAATTCAAGTTGATGACGCGGCTCGCCCTTGATTCTGTGATCAAATATTTATATCCGTCCCCGGCCATCTGACATCTCGAAGATTCTTAGATTCGTGCCAAAGTGTTTCTCTCTGGTCTTGTTGCATCAATCTGGCTATTAATACTTGTATCGACAAACAGCAACTTCAAACTTGTATCATACTGTGAATTTATTCTCTGTAACAATCATAACTATAATCTGACTAAAACTTCTAACTAATATCTAACATTCATGTTTATACCATCAAAAACGTGGACCGAAAAGTGAACCAAAAAGTGATCTCAAAATTGATCTAAAAAAGTAGATCCCGTTTGCACAAGACATGCAAATATATAGCACGCTCATCAACCCTCGCCTCAGCCAATACTGGCCCGGCACGCCATCTTTCCTAACTCTGTGGTAGAAATCACTGATGTCATCTTGTTGACCGATCTGTGCACTCGAGCGCGATTATGACCTTTAACGGCCATAATGACTCAAGACTAATTTGTGCAACGTTCGTTTCAACGATAACATCAATGGTCTCTATCATCAGTAATTGTCCAGCCATTACGCTGACTGACCTTTGTTGTACGCCAACAAGGCAATCGACGTAATGGCTGTGATCACGGCTTATCCTGAATTTAAAATCAGAATGCAGAGTAATCTTTTATATCAAAAAATCTGCACTTTGAATAATTCATATTTTACAAGGAGAAACACTACCGTTTGGATCGGAACATTCGGAGATGATATTCCGCTTCGTAACTGCAAGCCGCTAGTTTCCTCTAATCTGAAAACACGCGTGGCGTAATCTGAATCCATGTTGTTGATGATTCACGCGATTGCGTCATACTGTGATTGGGCCTTTCCAGTTTATCTATCCATCATATGACGTCATAAGCAACTACGATTGACGCAGATAAATTCGCCACGAACGCATAAATGATGACCGACTAAGCGTTGTACGAATTGTATGTCTTTACCATTCAATAAACATGTTGTTGAATATTGAATATTGTGAAACTAACTTGACTGGGCGCTGTTGCTGCCATAGGCAGCAACAGCACCCACTCAAATTAGTTTCAAAATATTCAACAGTTTACCTGTATATATTTTTTGGAAATTGATAATCATGGAGTTCAGGAACCGATCGATCACAACATGGGCGTGTGGGTGAGGTTTAGCAAAAGATGGGCGGGGCATAGCTAAAACTGGATCCCTTAATTGTATGGCGGGTCAAAATTCATTGCTTTAACCGTAATTTTAACAATGGCAGAGTTTGTGAAAACCTGTCAACATCTTTTTGATTTATAAAATATGATAAAACCTTTTCTTTTTTTGGTGGTTTTTTTCCCAATCTAATTCTTGTTTGTAATCGCCTTTAATACAATGGAATAACCCGATGTGTCACTCACGTATATGACGTCATACTCAATTGCGTCACGTAGGTTGACGTCACAATACATAGTGGCGTATTTAGCTCCGTCATGACAATTGAAAAGTCAGTCGAGCGCATGAAATTGAAAGCACACTTTGATGTATTTACAATTTAATACCGGTAACCATTCTGTTGAATATTTTGAAACTAAATGGACCTTTCCAGAGTAATGACGTCATATTTCAGCTAAGCGGCGGTCGTAATCATTACGTCATAAATGATTCTATACGGCCCGTCCTTAACTCTTAAAGGTCCGACATGTTGTAATAATTGTATGTCTCTAGTATTTAATAAACATGCTGTTGAATATTTTGAAACTAATTTGACTGGGCGCTGTTTGCTGCCATAGGCATCAACAGCACCCAGTCAAATTAGTTTTAAAATGTTCAACAGCTTACCTGTACAGTTTTCTGGAAATCGATATTCAGGGAGTTCAGAGATCGATCGATCACTCCCAACAAAAGCGAGGTATGGGTGGAACTTAGCTAGAAATGGGCGGGGAATAGATACAAATGGAAAGGTTCATTGACATAGGCAGCACCCATTCAAATTAGGTTCTGCTACATATTCAACGGCTTACCCGTATATTTACCTTGAAATTGGGATTCCGGGAATTCACGATTCCATGTACATAAATTGATTTAAAAAAGCGGAAAAAAGTGGGCGGTGCTTGGCTCGATATGGGCGGGGCATAGTTAGATACGAGGAAACAGCGTAAAATAAATGTTCAGCACACAAATTCCTCATACAGGATATCATATTGTAGTTTGGATCGACCGGTCGGATGCGGCCGTACCAGCTAAGCTGGGTACCCGCCGCCCGTCCTGGATTTGTTTCTTGAACACGCCCCCGTGGGTAGAGCCATAAGTGTATATAGGCCTATGGGAGAGATAGCGTGTCGAAAAACGACTAAGTTCGTTAAAACGCCAGAACGCTGCTTCGATAGAGTGCATAGTTACGACCAAGATAGGATGGCGCTTTTAGTGTACCGAGATGGTACCCTGTAATCCTTATTAATTGCCTGTTACGGTAAAATCTGGCATTAATCAAGACCAGAATTCAACGGGCTTTTCAAATCTGTAAACCATTTCAAAATCGGTTGAGAAATGGAAAACTCTTCATGATTATCTTCAAAATATTGCCGTGACGTCATAACCACGTGGACGCAAAACTTCTAGAATGTTCTAGAACATTCGGCTGTGCTATTATTAGCTACGCGCTGATTGGCTGTTGCTCGAACGATGATTTGTTGAAGCCTGCGCCTGTGACATCACGAGGAGTATAAAAGGAGACGCGATCCAGTGATCGAGAGCATCCTCGGCCAGGGGCCAAACAGGTTGGATCTGTACCAGCTACTAACAGCGTGACAGACAATACACGTTTTCCTTCGCTATGTGTCGGGTTTTTATTTCGTAGCTTGCAGTTGTTAAACCCACCGCACTAAAACAATTTTGTAACTCCCCATTTACGGGAGTAATTTGGAACTTCTGATAATTGTTCACGAATATCAATATCTATCTCGGAACACAAATTTGCGGTGAGGCCTTTACGGCCTGAATATGTGAGTCTACAGATGTAGAGGCAGGATGTTCTTTGATGGATGACTCGCCGGATCAAAAGTGGTAGTTCAATCCCCGCCGCACTAATATCGTGTCTCGACTTTCGACCGCAGCTAGTAAACTCTGCCCGGTGCGTCTTCAGAGCTGGCTGACGTACCCAGCACAGTGAAGCTTTGTTTTGTATCTTCGTTTGCCTCTGACAACCCCCGCTAGTGATTGGGTTGTTTACACCTTCAATCCGTGTCATCGGTGTATGGGAACGTTCTTCACCACGTAGTACTATCATATTTTTTTGCTGACTGCTCGTTAGACATTCTATAAGGCCTACAGCACTGAGTGATGTACTCCGGCCATGAGTGTTCTTGCGGGAGTCTTGTTTGTGGAAAACGGCTTGCGGGAACCAACCTGCGGGAACTTTCCAGCTTCCGGAGAGCGCATCATCTCACGTCGACTATGGATTGACGTATCAATTTCAGTAATACGGTAGCCTAACTTGAGAATGACTACCAAGTATTCAAGTAACTATACTTCACAGTTTAATTATTTCTCTATATAGGTTTTGTTAATTATATTGTATCCGTAAGAACGGCCCCGATGACTAAAAGGAACCGTAATGGTCTTAGGATCGCTAGTTATAATTCCTGTATTTGTTGATAATTATTCTCATTTTCCTCAATGTGTTGCTAACCGCACTATAGTAGGTTCGTTAACCTGTACTGATATATATATATATATATATATATATATATATATATATATATATATATATATATATATATATATATATATATATATATATATATATATATATATATATATATATATATATATATATATATATATATCTTGATCATTTGACACCGTATTGATTGTTCTAGTTAGATTATGTATATATATGGCCAGTGGCCATCCGTTCATATGTTTTGTTTATTCATAGAAAATATAGGACTGCAGTGTACGTAGGAAACACTATACAGCAACACTTATATATGCAGCACTTTCTCCCACCACCAACAATTTTTAACTCTGTTTAGCCCGACATGCTACCGACTAAACCTTTTCTATTCAGCTCAATAGGATAGGTTAAAAATGATTGGAGACACTTTCTTCATTACATACTCTGGAATATACGCTTCTCTTCCGGTAGTGTGATAATCTAGCCCCGCACTCCGGTAAGACTCATAACTCTAAGATTTTGTCTCTCTTCATGTTCCACTCAGCCTTGTTGCTTCTTAATTGTTTGGATGTCCCCATCCGCCCCATGGGCTGATCCGACTCTGGGAAACTATAGGACCCGGTGATGGGCGAGATACGTATCCCCACCGAATTCCATAAGAATGTCTGGGCATGATATTTAGATCTGCCATGCCCTTGCGGGAAGGACATTTACAGTGGGTATTCATCTCTCTTACCCCGACCATAACGATAGAACAATGGTCTAATAATGCTTTCGTGAAATGTAACCCATGTCTTGTAACGTTTTATGTGGTTACGGGGTGGGATGTCCGGATTCCTAGCCAGTTCGGAGATCTTGCTACGTAACATGCATGAGCGCTGTCTTCAGTAATGATGTCTTAGGGCATCTGTTCTCAGTGACAGCCGTGTCTAATAGGTAGGTAGGTAGATACCAGCCAGTTGCGGCCAAAAATAATTCTTGTTTTAAAAACAACTAACAGCTAATTAAGCAAAGCAGAAGGCCCGCATAAATAAAGCGGCAACTACTAATTCAGCATACCAAGAATCACATAAGACAGTAATGAGGGAATCCATCGGGAATCCCCCGTCCCGTCTTCACGTAAAACAGTACGCACCCCTATAGTCATAATCTCACTAGGTATGGTCTTTTCTTTCTAAAGCATTTTTGGTTGAAATATTAGAGTGGGGCCCATTTTTGCCTACTATTCTTCTCCCGCTTTACGCAGTGCCGACACCTTCCCGAGATGGAGGCCCGCACGAGGCACTTGCCTCTCGCAAGGATTCAGCGATGATGGTCCACGCCAGGATAATACTCCTCACCCAAACTATCACTAGGAGTAGTGCCCGCATGAGGCACATCACTTTTCGTCCGAGATAACTTTCTTCTTTCAGCTTAGAGGTAAAATAACTTATATTAAGCTAAATAGCTAAGTCTCGTGTACAGGAGCCTCCCTTGCTGGGCTACTTCTGCGGACCTACGAGTCTGTGTGGTACCTCTACCGGTCTCTATGTGTCGTATTTTCGTATGCTCTTACTGAAGTATTATCTAGCATATTTATAATTGCTTAGGTAAACACATTGTATAGACTTATATTTTTAGTCCATAGATCACGAAATTGCTATGGACAGGCATACTGGTGACACAAATTCTTAGGATGAGACAGTTGTGTTTAATGTTCGCGACGATGGTCGCATGTCCCCACTGGAACGATTGAGTTTCACCGGTCTTAGGAGCTGGTTTTTGTTTCCCGCTGGGCAGTCTCGTAAAGGTCCGTCACCCCAAGACCGGATGCTAACCTGCGTCATCACTCGTCATGCACTTGCGGCGCGGCGAGTTGACATAATACACTGGAACGGCCCGACACTACCCGGCGAGCTACAAGTGGCGCCCGATATGGGACTCGAAGAACATCAATAGTAACACGCATCGAACTCACGTCCACACCATATAGTGAGCTCAGTTCAATGCCATCTCCATTCAGGGACGACTCCCTCGATCAAGAGGTAGTCTCCTACGATGGATTCTCAGCACACATGCTCACCGACTATGCCAGAAATTCAGCGGAATCAACAACCCTGCACTATCACCTGTTTTCGCCTGTTAGCGATGGCACCTTTTGGGATGCCTCACAGGCGGGAACGGAGTTCAGAACCATATCGGACGTCCGCGACAAGCCAACTCCAACAGGGCCGAATCATGACGACTCCAACAAAGACCCGATTACGGGCAAATCTACAGCCCTTCAGACTACTATCGTTCACCTATGTCATCTACGGAAACTGTATGGCCGGGTGATAATCCACAACACAGACAACCTCCTGCACCGCCCCCTTCTCTCGCAATGCTATACTCAAGGGGCACACCACAACTTTATCAGGAGGAATCGGCACCTCCATTTCGCCGGTATATCAGTCATGCAACGCATCATGACCGTCAGCCGACCGCACCACCGACATATGAGGAACGTCAGTCCTCACCTCGGGAGTAACGACCATGCTATCTTCACAACAATCCACCTCCTATCCATAGACCCATGCCGGTCTATGGCTCTATAAACGGGGTGGACTCATCAAATTGGAGTATGCGTGTCCTGGCTCCTTGGCATAGGCATCGAGGGGAAACACCAACACCACTGCCACCTGCACCACGACCAACCTCAGCATCTTCATCAACTTCCCAGATACCCACACCACCCGGTTTTCAGCCCCTGCATTCTTCCCGCGGTCTTGGCTGAGTCATCCTCCCTCCCGAGTTTAGTGGAGAGAATGACTGGACCAATTATAAGATACAGTTCGAAATCATAAGTCGGACTAACTGCTGAAACGATCGGCAAATGGGTGAATATCTCGCCGCCAAGCTTTCCGGTAAAGCCCTCCAAGGTCTTGCGGATCTGGGAACTGATTACACACCCACCTACACACAATTGGAACGAGCACTGACTGAGCGATTTGGCGACACAGCCCTTGGAGAAACCAGTCGTCTTCAACTTAAAAATCTACGAGGACGCATGGGAGAAACTCTTCCAGAGTTAGCTAGCCAAATCAGAAGGATAGTCACCCACGCATATCCGAACAGCAATACGGAGGGTATGATTCATTTGCATCTCGACACTTTCATCGATGCATTAAGCGGTGAACCCGCCATGAAAGAAAAACTATTTCTCGGCGACCACAGGAGTTTGGCCCAATTAACGGCAACCGCAGTTCGCATAGAGAACTTTCTGGAGCGGGAGAAGAGTAACCGACGCCGACGCCATCCTATCAACAAGATAGAGGGTACAGCTATCGTTCCGCCTGCTAGTCCTCCCCCCCCCCCCCAGTTCATCAACACCGACCACACAGACACCACAACCAACAGATGTGCAGAATCCCAGGCAGAATCAAGCACCTGGAGGAAGGGGGCGTGCCCGTAAAGGAAACTCCAACGGGGCGTCCGGGTGCGGGAACCAGTGAAACAACAACAATAACGGCAACATGGGAGAACGTATAGACGAGATTAACAAGCAAATCTCCGCACTCACCAATTTGGTTACTACACTCAGCATCAACCTCGCCACCACACAGTTTAGGACAACAAACACCACCAGCACCGCACCACCACCGAACACTTGTTTCGGATGCGGTCAGCAAGGACATTGGAGGGAACAGTGTCCTAACAGACCTCCCTCTACAACGCCTGCTTCAGACCGCAGCACACCGCAACCAGAGAAGCAGTCAAACTCTTAAGGGCACTGAATCAACCAGAGCCACTTTGGTGCCCATATCCACCTCCTGGCTCAATTGTGGCTTTCACGCAACAACGTTCAGTGGCCAACCATCATCCACAGAAATCAGCTTTCACACCGACACCAAAATGCACGGCTTCACATATGTCAGTGCCTACGTTGCCTCCCCCATCCACAGCAAGGACATCCTCCTCTTTCTCCGGACACGACAAGCCTTCTTTCCTATGTAAAACGGCAGTAGTAGGTTGTACCACCTCCGCGGAAACAACGTTTTTGCAAGCACTATATCCCGCCACCAAGACAGTAGATTCTCGGTGTCCAGTGGTGGTATGCAGAACACCACCCCATCCAGCACCATCTCTTGCATCCACAGACAGTAGCGACTCAGGAGAAAGGATTCACTCTGCCTCATGGATTCGCAAGCGCCAACATAGATGGAGGAATACACGTCCTTGGCAACATCATTGTCCTTCTGTGCTTCAACAAAGCATCCTATGAAGCATTGCAGGAAATGGCATGCACAGGTAGAGCTTATCCGTCATTCCGTACGCGCCGCCGTCTACACTAATACTGCCTACACCGAAATGGCAACAACACCACCACCATTGCTACCCCAGCTCCGTCTTCACCGCAGTCTTCGCACCAGCGGCGATGGCGAACTGGCCCTTTCCTCACTCAGCCATCTGCAACCTTGCAAGAAGCAATACGGAAACAGTCGGAATACATACAGAGTGATGCTGCTCCAACGCCATTATCGCGGCCAGCATCGTTGGAAACTCTTCCACAGGTACATTGCAAAGTAATATACAAACGTGCCTGTCTGTTTAGTGGCATTTCCACCAGTGCCACCGTCGACACCAGTGCTTCTATTACAGTATTTAACCAGCGCTTATATGAGAGCATTCCAGCTCATAAGAAGCCTCCCCTTAAGCCTACAAACATTTACCTACAGACAGCTATGGCAGCAGATGTACGCGTAGCCGAGGTAGTTAATTTAGCTACCCAAATAGAGGAGATGCAATTCATTCAGTGAGTTGTCATCGCCTCTAATCATAACGATGCCCTACGTGGCTCTGATTTCCTCAGTGCCAGCGAAGCCATCATCCACTGCAGACAACAGGAACTCGACATACATGGCCGACGAATACCTCTCGGACCAGCATCATCATTATACGATACGTGTGTTGTAATATTATCAAGTACTGCCACAGTTGAGCCGGGACAGGAACAGATCTTATGGGCCACCGCACCACAGTTAGGAAGCAACACACCCCTCGCCATGCTGGAACCCGACCCTGATTATATGATCGCCTCTCAATGCGCAAGTCCCAGCATAATAGTGGACACTACTAATAGGGAACAAATACCTTTTAGAGTGTTCAATGGTACCGCAGATCCCATCACTCTGGAACCCGGAGTCCGCTGCAGTGATTTAGTGGACATAATCTCATTGGAATCACCTGCACTTTCTGACACAACACCGCAAATGACTGATGATTTACCCGAACATTTACACGATTTGTATCTACATGCCACCACTGGATTACTGCAATCACAAAAAGAAATTCGGAAACTACTACATAAATATCATGATAGTTTTTCCTCCGGAGATATGGATCTCGAGAGACTCATCTTGTACGACACTTCATCGATACAGGCAATAATCGCCCCATATGACAGCCGGTACGACGTCTTCCCATTCCCAAGGAAGTGGAAGCACACCAACAAGTAAGCGACATGTTGCAAACGGGTATTATTGAACCCTGAGCATCTCCATGGGCTAGTCCTATAGTACTAGCAGGAAAAAAGGATGGAACCTTGTGGTTTTGCATCAACTACCCGCACCGTAATGATCTTAGCGTTAAGGACGCTTATCCAGGCCTTGGATTCCTTGTCCGGAGCCAAGTGGTTTTGTACCCTTGACTTGGCTAGCAGTTACTGGCAAGTAGCCATTGATGAAGCTGACATGGAAAAGACCGCATTCGTTTGTAGGGATGGTCTTTTCCAATTCCGCAAGATGCCCTATTGTTTGTGCATTGCTCCCGCGACATTTGAACAACTCATTGAGCAGGTATTAACCACCCTGCAATGGGAAATCTGTCTTTGTTGCATCGACGATGTAATAGTCTTCGGACCAACGTTTGAGCAAACCTGAATAAATTTGGACACCGTGCTTTCGTACGCCCAATTTGAAGCTCAAACCGAAGAAATGTCATCTCTTTAGACAGAGCTTTAAGTTCCTAGGACACATCATATCCGGTGACAGAGTGGCTACTCAGCCATCAAAAACTAAGCCAGTAGCAGAGTGGCCTCAGCCCTCTTCAGTTACGGAGACATGGAATTTTCTTGGCCTATGCCAGTACTATCGCCGTTACATCAGACATTTCATCGAGATTGCTTCACCCCTCTACAAGATCACCGAGAAAGATCGACCATTTGAGTGAACGAGTGAGTGTGAAGGCTCCTTCAGGGCATTGAAGGAACTCTTGACGACCGCCCTGATTCTTGCTCACCCTAATCCAAACCTCGATTTCATCTTAGACACTGACGTGTCAGCTTTCACTATTGGCACGGTTCTATCTCAGGTCACCGAAGATGGAACAGAGCAGGTGTTGGGTTATGGTTCACATACTCTGAATAAAATGAAGAGAAGATACGCAACCACCAAGTGAGAACTATTGGCAGTGGTCCATTTCGTCAAGTATTATAAGCACTTTCTGTACGGGCGCCCTTTTACACTCTGTACAGACCATGCCTCGCTATGGTGGCTCAGGAACTTTAAAAATCTGGAGGGCCAGGTAGCGAGATGGCAGGAATCCGTGCAGGCCTATAACTTTAACGTTGTTCACCGTCCCGGAAAATTGCATGGAAATGCCAATTCCCTTAGTAGAATCGGCGCGGAGGCTGAACACGAAGAGGCTGCCACCATGACACAGTCAACACAGCCATCTCCGGAGTTCCCCGAATTGAGGTGCGCAGAGTGGAATCCAGAGAAAATCGCACACCACCAATCAACAGATGTACAGACACGGAATATATACGCATGGATTCAGGAGGGGGTACGTCCTAAGGAATCGGTAACACCTCTATCAACCATGGCAAAATATTATTACCAACGGGTCGAAGAATGTCGATTAATAAATAACGTTCTATATATTAATGACCGTTTGGTAGTCCCGGAAATTTATCGTGAACTTATATTGAAACAACTGCATGATAATGCCGGGCATCTGGCCATGGAAAGGACTGTTGCCCATATCAAATTGAGATTCCACTGGATCGGGATTCGCGATTGTGTCAAGGCATGGGTTGCCAAATGTATCCCATGCCAAAGATGCGCTGTTGGCCAACACCATATCGCACCATCTCAAATTAAGATTGTTGGTGCACGTGGAAGCGAGTGGCTATCAACATGCTCGGCCCCTTGAATACGACCGATGATGGAAATAAATACATCCTCGTGTTACAAGATTATTTTACGAAGTGGGTAGAAGCATTTGCTCTGCTGGACCAAGAGGCATCCACCGTAGTGGAGGTCTTGGCCAGCAATGTGTTCTGCCGCTTTGGTATGCCCTATGAGTTGCACTCCGATCAGGGAAGTAATTTTGAGAGCCGGCTCATATCAGAGCTCTGCAAATTATTCCATATCGTCAAGACAAGGACAACTCCATACCACCCACGGAGCGACGGGATAGTAGAGAGGTTCAACAGAACTCTCGCGGAGATGCTTACCAAGGAAACATGCCTTGACTGTAGAGATTGGGACCTACGTCTCCCGTATGTACTCATGACTTACCGCACATCGGTACATTCCAGCATGCGCTACACCCCTGCTCGGTTAATGTTAGGCCGTGAATTAGCCATACCCCTGGATCTGGCCATGCCATGAATACCAAGAAATAAATATTCACCATCTCTCTATGTCGAACTCTTGCAGCAAAGGATAGAACAAGCCCATGAGTTAGTGAGAGAATCCCTATCCACTGCACACCGGCGGCAAAAGACATGGCATGACCGGAGGGTGCATGCAGATCCATATGAAGCAGGAAGAATGGTTTGAGTACATGATTCACGATGTTCTGCAAACGTGCCAAGTAAACTGAGTTACCAGTGGAAAGGCCCCTATGTGGTAGTAGGTAAGACGTCGGACGTGACCTACCGTATCCGTGCTTCGGATGGCCTGACCTCAGTCATCCACTTCGATCGACTTAAACCTTGTGTCAGTGAAGACCCAGCACCAGAGCTCGGACTGGGCGTTTCTCATGACACCGGTACCCAGACAGATATTTCTATGGAAATTAGTATTCCCACGGTTAGTGCAGAGCACCACAGTGCCAGTTCAGCCCCCAGTTCTACCAAGCCAGAACGTGGGTGAACAAGCAGCTAATGCTGACGACGATGACGAGATACATACTCGCCCTCTCCCTCCTCAGCACGGGTCGACTCGATCTAGGAAGTCGTATCTGAAGAATTTCGTTTTTGTTTTGCCCAAGGGACCGGATGGAAAAGTTGTTCCTCCGATCTCTTCCCATTCCCACCCACTTCATGCTATGCCCCCATCATAGAGTTACCACAAGCGGAAGATGAGGCTGACCCAAGCCATGCTTCCTGTGGGGTGGAACATATTATGAATAGCATGGAAGTGAAGAGGCTGGATGAAGCCTTGGCACGTCTAGAACCGCAAAACCGTACAACAAGCTGGACCCGACCACCTCCCGAAAACGCCAGACCAATTCCCACCCAAGCGAGACCCATATCCATCACCGCACCACCACCCCAAATCCAACTGGCGTCCCTTATCTATACACCAAGTTCGGACATCACCAGCCCAGTCCATTTCACACTCCACTCGTCGTCTGTTGACCGTCAATCTTCAGATATGAGAGAGACTACTGCAACAGAGGAGGTGGCATTCCGCAACACACCAACCACCATTACCACACCCCACCACCCGCCCCCCCCCCCACCCCCGTGGTGGGCAGGGAAGCAGCCTGTTCAGCAGACTTTCGGCTCAAATTTTCCCGGTGTCTAAAAACTATGACAGGACACCAACCGTCGTGTAATGGGAGAAGACCACATCCCCCTGTCCAAAGGCCACCCCATCCATTCGGCCTACCATACTTCCCCATGAGCAGTCAGAACATCACACAACAGACAGAACGTCAACACCTACAAGAACACACCTGCTTTCAAGACTGAATACGTCAATTCATCATTGCATGTACATCACATACTTACTCAGTTATACTCAGCATAACAGGGCCATTCAACATCGGCAACACCAGCATTTAGCAGCACCTACCAGTATTAATTAATTCCCAGTAGAGACATAAATATTCCCGCAACAAATTCCTCCTGCACAAATTGCGGGAGAAATAATATCTCCCACAGACTACATCTCCCACAAATGGCAACAGATTTGGCATTCACAAGCGTGGAAAACTGGAATGCGCCCACTTTGCTTATAACATTGGCATCATACAGCAGCCTGGACATCCCGACAACAGCATAATCATCAACATACAACAGCCCACAAATCTCCCGCACACACCTTCTTATCCCGTTACGGTAGAACTGATCATATGGATATCAGAAATGCACTACAGCCATCTACAATTCGCATCATGGGAGGACGGTTGTCCAACGCTCCTCCCCTTTCTCTTTTCCCGACATCGTACAGAAACAGCTAAATCTACATACTTCAACTACACGTAATAACAGTCGATATTATTAAGAGAGCAAGATGCCTGCATTGTCGTCAGTCACGAGTAGTCACCGAAAAGTTGAATTCGACAATGGATTGATCAAAGTTACGACAGCATCCGACAGGTCATCTGTGCTCTAAAGTAACTCTGTCCCATCCACGGGCTCAGCCATTACAGAGTGAAATACCCTCAAGTGTTCGATAAAGTTGACATTCACGCCACGTCTCCCTCCCCCTGCCCGCACCTGGCGGCCATAAACACGTCACCTTCACCACAGTGAAAGTATCACCCACAGATAACCAGTCACGCGTATCGGATTCAAATCACCAACATGTCAGAAACATAGACACTCAGGTTGACTGTATTCACAATCTCCGAATGACGGCATTGTTAATTGTAATAACTGTGTCACACATTTTTGCGAGTTGTACTGTAATTTAACCATTATTAAATGGTACTAATGTGTCTGGTCTAGGCCGGGACGGAGCTAGTTCTACCCATTGAGGAGAATGCTTGGCCAGCCCTCCTGCTCGGAAAACACAGCTATCTTGACGGGATCAGTAACGTTGATCTACCGCATGAATAGATCTGTTTAAACCACACATCAAATTACTTACAACTTTACTGTTAAATTTCTGATTAAGAACACAACTGCTCTACCGTGCTAAAAATCATTAGCGCACGGGCCGGTAAAGCGGCATAAAAAATCTGACAGTAAAATTATAGGGAGAATTTCAAAAATTCTCTTCCTTGCGTTCCAGCCTATAATCGACACGGGCTGAGAACTACCTATTACAGACACCTACCAAGACGCATGTTAAAGAACTCACGCAAATACGGGACATTATAAAGATCTTGATGTAACATATATATTTCTATCTCTCGTTTCTGCAACAGACTACACCTCAGCAACAGCATTTTGGCCGTCGCCATAAACAGCATATACGTTTCAGATCAACCACATGCTTTTAGAGCCACGTGACATTACTGCTATTTCCAGTAAGTTGGATCAAACACTTTAAACAAAAGAGCTGCCCAAAGACGCGACTACCACAGCGTGATGGAGGAGTGGCAAGGGTGAGTCCGGGAGATTACCGCTGATGTCTCCTGGCTCCCACACACCCAATCGAACGCTCCAGCCTGAAATTAAAATAGGCAAGTTTATAAGCATCCAATCTGGAGAACCGCCTCACGCCAATTAAAAGGTGAGGCTCTGCAAAGAAAAAGTAGTACCACGTTTCTATGTTGATCGAAGGCTGTTAAATGCGCAACATTAAGACAAGTTTAATGAGCCATTCCTCCTATAATTAAAAGTACTCCATTTATACGGGAAGAATTAATCCCCTGACGTCCAGGCCGGAAAACGAGGAAGCTTTCACATAAGAATGACTGAATCACCTGTTAAAACATTTAGGTGTAGTCATCCGCTGCCTGTGACATCACCAAATAGTATAAAAGGAGGAAGCGCACTCTGAAACTTTGTCTTCCCATAAAAACTTGACACCAGTGAAGAACAGCATTAGGCTTCTTTCGTGTCGCAAACCAAATTCTGCTGTTTTTCTTCTTATTATTTCATTATTATATTTGGCCTGGAAAGTTATAAACAATGAAGAGATAGGGCATTAGGTTTTGAATAAGGTTCCCGCAACCAACTACCATGTGGGAACAAGATGTCACTCCTTGAAAATTTAGTGTTATCGGATTCGTCTGAAGAAGAATCGGTACCAGTTCCAAAACGGTTCCCGTGCAACTTGTTGTTAGCTAGCGGAGAGCCATGTACCAGAACTTCCACTAGAAAATCGGACCGCACACTTCATGATAATAAGGATCATCTCTTCCAGTCAGCCTTTTGTGTGACGTGCCAGTATCTCTACACCGCTACTCACTATGGGGTGACACACACGCTCCATTATCATCACCGTGTGTTGGAAGTGACGTTAGTTCCTGGGGATGAGAATGAGGATCGTGCCTTGCCGTTTTATCCACCCGTTTCGAATCTCGGCTCCCAGTCAAAGTTCTTCCAACCGAGAAAATGGCCCGCACGAAGAACACTACTCGTAGATATCCTGTTAGCCATCGTCTTCCCGTGGCTACCGTAAGCCATGTACCGACAGCCAGACGTGAAATCCTGCCCGCAGCCGCATCTGAAAGCGTTATGCCGGTACAAGTCACTTCATCCACACCAGTCCTGAAGTGCATGGAGTAAGAAGCAAAAGTTTCCCGCAGAATCCAGTTCGGCAGCACCCGCATCTGTTATTAGCCATCCGGCTATGGTCACTACAACCGCCGCTGTACTGTCTAAGACAGTGTTAGCCAGTCAGTAGATTTCGGTAGTGATTATGACACCTGTGGGAATAGACATTCCAAGTTACCCGCAGTCACCATCTCCGCCCGAACTTACCATAGACGAGGGACCAGGACCATCGCAGCCTGTGACAATTAGTGTAACTCCAACCCGTGTTATTCAGCATCCACCTCCTCGCCTTTCTGACCCAGCAATCAGAAAGGGAACCATGCCGGAACGTCCATACGCGGGAAAGGGACGGATCGCCCACACACAGGATATCCAGCCCATGCCTAACGTCACCGCAAGTCGTCTATTAAAGTATGCTAAGCTTCGGAAGATGTCGTCTCCTGCCATATCCTCTCCCGCACCATGGCTTCAGCCTACGGTACAGCTCACCGCTATCACCATGACAGCTACAGCGACCACCACGACAGATACAACAGCCACCACGACGACTACCATCACTACAGCAGTACCGCCGCTGCTATACAAATGGATATATTGGAACCGGCGGTAACTGTGAGAGACATTATGGACGCACATATTTCCGCCACCATCACTTCTGATGTTTCCGACAGTGCCAGTAATAGTGAAAGTATCTCAGCAATAACAGTGCATCCACCGCGACCCACCACCATCAGTCGCGGGACCCAGACTCAATGGTGAAATTTCGCTGCAGAGGTGTGATCATTTGTAATACAGCAGAAATATCAATACACGATTCGTGGAAATGTATTAATTATTACTTTATTTTTTAAATACTTTTCTTCTTATTATATATGTTAGCTCAATTGAATCCCGTCCTTAGGATGACTACGGTTATCCGACACAGCCGTGCCCGGTTGTGTCTCACATGAAATGAGCACTTCGGACTCCGATGGTGTAAGAACGTCATGTGCGACATGAAGAATACAACATCCCGCAGTGCAATAACGTCACAATCCTGTCATGCAGTCTCAGCTACGCTGGGGCTGCCTGATAAATCAACTTTTAAGTTATTATTATTATTATTATTATATATCTTATTTTTCTTACTATTTCTCTTCCTGTCTCAGACGTCAGGACGGATATGGGGCCAGCGAGACCTGCCCGTTGCAGACCCACAATAACGGGCCGCAAATATATATTTTATAATAATGATAATAATAAGTGATACATGTTACCTACCCCTTTATTTACCCGGGGTGCGCAAGTAATTCGGTGTGATTTAATAAATAAATACCTCGTAAGGGTATGTTACATGGTCTATATATACCTTGTCTTTTTCTTATTATATTTTTATATATATATATTTAAAAACTTAAATTGTGGTATGTTGGAGCTTGGGTGTTCTCTGCGGAGATCATGATTATCCGCACTCGGAGAGAACACCCATGCGAGCTATTGTTTAGAATCATCTACTAAATAAAGTTAGAGCACGCACCGTAATATTATTAATAAAAAAAAAAGAAAAAAAGAAAGGCCTGGAAAAATAATTCCAGGTCAAAATTGAAAGCTAAAAGTATGCCTCCACCTCCTATTGGCACCTCTATGTGCTCTGTCTCTTGAATACGCGTCTATTGCGTCACTACTCCTCTCCAGCCATGCGCCTACCAGGGAAGTCTATAATTCCCGCCTAGCATACGTCCGTGAACCGATCCACCATGCGTGATCGTTTGTCATGGATGTCAAACTAGGAGGGGGTAGTGTAGTTCGGATCGACCGGTCGGATGCGGCCGTACCAGCTAAGCTGGGTACGTGCCGGCCGTCCTGGATTCGTTTCTTGAACACGCCCTCCTGGGTAGAGCCATAGGCGTATATAGGCCTATGGGAGAGATAGCGTGTCATAAAACGACTAAGTTCGTTAAAACACATGATGCGCATGTGCGTGCCAGGACGCTGTTTCAATGGAGCGCATACTTACGACCAAGATAGGATGGTGCTTTTAGTGTACCGAGATGGTACCCTATAATCCTTATTGATTGCCTATTCCCGTTAAATCTGGCATTAACGAAGACCAGAATTCAACGGGCTTTTCAAATCTGTAAACCATATCAAAATCGGTTGAGAAATGGCTGAGTTATCCATGGAAAACTCTTCATGATTATCTTCAAAATATTGCCATGACGTCATACCCACGTGGACGCAAAACTTCTAGAATGTTCTAGAACATTCGGCTGCGCTATTATTAGCTACGCGTTGATTGGCTGTTGCTCGAACGATGATTGGTTGGAGCCTGCGCCTGTGACGTCATGAGGAGTATAAAAGGAGAGGCGATCCAGTGATCGAGAGCATCCTCGGCCAGGGGCTGAACAAGTTGGATCTGTACCAGCTACTAACAGCGTGACAGACAATACGTGCTTTCCTTCGCTATGTGTCAGGTTTTTATCCCGTAGCTTGCAGTTGTCCAACCTACTGCACTAAAACAATTTTGTAACTCCCCATTTACGGGAGTAATTTGGAACTTCTGATAATTGTTCACGAATATCAATATCTATGTCGGGACACAAATTTGCGGTGAGGCCTTTACGGCCTGAATATGTGAGTCTACAGATGTAGAGGCAGGATGTTCTAAGATGGATGACTCGCCAGATCTTCCGGCCACGCCTAAAAGTGGTTGTTCAATCGCCGCCGAACTAACATCGTGTAGGTTCTTTCGGCTTTCGACTGCAGCAAGTAAACTCTGCACAGTGCCTCTTCAGAGCTGGCTGACGTACCCAGCGCTGTGAAGCTTTGTTTTGTATCTTCGTTTGCCTCTAACAACCCCGCTTGTGATCGGGTTGTTTACACTTTCCATCCATGCCATCGGTGTACGGGAACTTTCTTCACCACGTAGTCTATCGTATTTTTTTTGCTGACTGCTCGTTAGACATTCTATTAGGCCTACAGCACTGAGTGATGTACTCCCGCCATGAGTGTTCCTGCGGGAGTCCTGTTTGCGGAAAACGGGTTGCGGGAACCAACCTGCGGGAACTTTCCAGCTTCTGGAGAGTGCATCATCTCACGTCGACTACGGATTGACGTATCAATTTCAGTAACATGGTAGCCTAACTTGAGAATGACTACCAAGTATTCAAGTAACTATACTTCACAGTTTAATTATTTCTCTATATAGATTCTGTTAATTATATTGTATCCGTAAGAACAGTCCCGGTGACTAAAAGGAACCATAACGGTCTTAGAACCGCTAGTTATAATTTCTGTATTTGTTGATAATTATTCTCATCTTCCTCAATGTGTTGCTAACAGCACTATAGTGGGTTCGTTAACCTGTACTGATATATATAAATATATATATATATATATATATATATATATATATATATATATATATATATATATATATATATATATATATATATATATATATATATATATATATATATATATATATATATATATATATATATATATATATATATATATATATATATATATATATATATATGGCCAGTGGCCATCCGTTCATATGTTTTGTTTATTCATAGAAAATATAGGACTGGAGTGCACGTAGGAAACACTATACAGCAACACTTATATATGCAGCACTTTCTCCCGCCACCAACAATTTTTCACTGAGGTCGCTGTCCATGCTATAACTCTGTTTAGCCCGGCATGCTACCGACTAAACCTTTTCTATTCAGCTCAATAGGATAGGTTCAAAACGATTAGAGACACTTTCTTCATTAGATACTCTGTAATATACTCTTCTCTTCCGGTAGTGTGATAATCTAGCCCCACACTCTGGTAAGACTCATACCTCTAAGATTTTGTCTCTCTTCATGTGCGACTCAGGCTTGTGGCTTCTTAATTGTTTGGATGTCCCCGTCCGCACCAGGGGCTGATCCGACTCTGGGAAACTATTGGGGTTTCCCAGCGGTAATGGCCAGGGTACAGTGTCACACACATTCCCATGTATCTTTGGATATCTAGTAGTTAAGACTTTAAGCCAATGTAGGAAAGCATTGCGAAAAAACATATATTAATTATTATTTTTATTACTGAACAAACCTCCCGCACCGCAGTGCAAAACAGGGCAACTGGTATATAAACCTAATGACAGGTTAAACAGTTAGTTCCATAGGACCCGGTGACGGGCGAGATACGTACCCCAACCGAATTCCATAAGAATGTCTGGGCATGATATTTAGATCTGCCACGCCCTTGCGGGAAGGACATTTACGGTGGGTATTCGTCTCTCTTACCCCGACCATAATGATAGAACAATGGTCTAATAATGCCTTCGTGAAATGTAACCCATGTCTTGTGTCATTTTATGTGGTTAGGGGGCGGGATGTCCGGATTCTTATCCGGTTCGAAGATCTTGCTACGTAACATGTATGAGCGCTGTCTTCAGTATAGATGTCTTAGGGCATCTGTTCTCAGTGACAGCCGTGTCTAATATGTAGGTAGATACCAACCAGTTGCGGGCAAAATAATTCTTGTTTTTAAAACAACTAACATCTAATTAAGCAAAGCAGAAGGCCCGCATAAATAAAGCGGCAACTACTAATTCAGCATACCAAGAATCACATAAGACGGTAACAAGGGAATCCATCGGGAATACCCCCCCCCCCCCCCCCACCCCGTCCCGTCTTCACGTAAAACAGTACGCACCCCTATAGTCATAATCTCACTAGGTATGGTCTTTTCTTTCTAAAGCATTTTTGGTTGAAATATTAGAGTGGGGCCCATTTTTGCCTACTATTCTTCTCCCGCTTTACGCAGTAGGGACACCTTCCCGAGACGGAGGCCCGCGCGAGGCACTTGCCTCTTGCAAGGATTCAGCGACGACGGTCCACGACAGGATAATACTCCTCACCCAAACTAGCACTAGGAGCAGTGCCCGCGTGAGGCACATCACTTTTCGTCCGAGATAACCTTCTTCCTTTCAGCTTAGAGGTATAATAACTTATATTAAGTTAAATAGCTACGTCTCGTGGCCGGGAGTCTGCCTTGCGGGGATACCTCTGCGGACCTACGAGTCTGTATGGTACCTCCGGGATCCCCATGCTTAAAAGTTCATCTACCTGTCTCTATGTCTCGTATTTCCGTATGCTCTAACTGAAGTATTATCTAGCATATTTACAATTGTTTAGGTAAACTCATTGCAGAGACGTATATTTTTATGTCACCAAATCAAATCTTGTAAGTCCATAGATCACGAAATTGCTATGGACAGGCATCCTGGTGACACAAATTCTTGGGATGAGACAGTTGTGTTTAATGTTCGCGACGATGGTCGGACGGCCCCACCGGAACGATTGAGTTCCACCGGCCTTTGGAGCCGGTTTTTGTTTCCCGCAGGGCAGTCTCGTACAAGGTCCGTCACCCCGAGACCGGATGCTAACCAGCGTCATCACTCATCGTGCACTTGCGGCGCGGCGAGTTGACATAATACACTGGAATGGCCCGACACTACCCAGCGAGCTACAATATACCTCCATCGGTATATATGGCAGAACGCCCCGTCATCCACTTCAGGGATGATATAGTCACGAGTGTCGAACGGTGCAGCCTCCCAAGATTGTCTCAGTCGTGACAACATATCCGCTCGGATATTATTGGTACCTTTAATATATTCAGTCTTACACAAATCTTCAGCTATTAGCACAGCCCAATGTAGGACCTTCGTGTTCCTCAGCTGTCCCACAAATAGACTCTTAAGGGGTTTGTGGTCAGTGAACATGGTGAACTGGGCTCCAAATATATACAGTCTACATAGCCAACCGCGTAAGCTTCCGTCTCAATAATTGGCCAGTTAAGCTGGCTATTTTTGAGAGTACTGCTTACATATTGGATAACCATTTCCTCACTCAATCATATGACGTCATAATCAATTACGCGACGTGTAGACTGACGTCATGATCATGACGTCATGAATGATCGATATAGTCAATTTTTAACATTAATAGTGCGACACGTTGTATGAATTGTAATGTCTTTACCATTTAGCAAACATTCTGTTAACTATTTTGAAATTAATTTGACTGGGCGCTGCTGCTGCCTATGGCACCCAGTCAAATTAGTCTCAAAATATTTAACAGCTAGCGTGTGTGGTTTTCTAACAATAGATATACCCGGTGAACAGCAATAAATCAAAATACATCTCTGCATTGCAATTGATCAACAGCGTAATTATCAATTAACCCTTAGCACTCTGATGACAAAATTTGTAAACTTCAAATTAAATTAAATGTTGAACTGGTGTTCATTTTTCAACAAATTGGTGGAAGATGGTGCTGTCATAGACACCAACATCGTCCACCAAAATTGTTGAAAAATGTTCACCAGTTTCTTTGCTACTGACCCATTAAAAGATAGAATATTGACCTCAGAGTGCTAAGGGTTAAAACATAGCATACGGACACAAATCATTAACCAATTAAATTGCATAAATCATTATTCATTAGTTGATAATAATAAATATATTTGGTTACGTGCTTGCGGTCACGGGCGAGTGTACGCACACGCTTGTGTGTATGTGCGTGCGTGAGTGCGTGCGTGCGGTCGTGCGTGCGTGCGTGCGTGCGTGCGTGAGTGCGTGCGTGCGGTCGCATGCGTGCGTGAGTTGGCATGTGTGCAAGCCTTTGTGCGCGCGGGATGCGTGCGACTGCGTATGTCCTGGAGGTAGCCGCCCTCTATAAACGCAACATTAGAAAACATTATTATTTCGTTAGTAGGCGAATGCACTAAGTGAGCCAAAATTAAAACAACCTCTAGCCCCTCATAATATCAATGTATGTGCCGAATTTTCTATTTGCTGATTCTACCTACTTGCATTCTTGACTTATGGCTAATATGTGTATTTCGCGATACGTTAAGTGGCCCAGTGACCTAGATATTTTATATTTCTACTCCAAACTAAAATATTTTCTAGCCACCCATGATTTGAATGTATCATTTGGTGATTCTACCTAGTTGTGTTCCAGATTTATGGCTAAAAATGTGTTTTTCGGGATGAACTAAGTCCCGTGTGACCTGGATCATTTGACGCCAAACTAAAATTTTTTCCTACCCAGTCATAATATCAAGGTATGTACCGAATTTGATGATTCTACCTACTTACGTTCCAGATTTGGCCTATGGCTAAAAATGTGTATTTCAAGATGCACTAAGTGACCCCGTGACCTCGTTTCTTACCTTTTGCCCTTAAACTAAAGATTTTTCTAGCCACTCATGATATCAATGTATTTTCCAAATTTGGTGATTCTAGTTCAGATTATTATAATTCCCGAGATATGGGTCGCAGGCACGCACACACATTTGGCAATGAATACATAAGTTCTTCACTTCAGATCTTTCTCCAGACAATACCATCCAGTGTGCCCTTTTTGTGGGACCTGCCCCCGCCCCTCAGATTTGCTTCCGGCACCTCTGTGTAGGATCTACGCCAAGATTATATCCAACAATAAGCATGTACCAGAAAGAATTATGAATTATCAACTCACCTCAAATTGCGCGCCAATAATTTTTTATCCGTGTTACCAATCTCCCTCGATGTCTCTGTGGTACTCTTTGCCGGTTGTACGTTATGTAATTCACCAACTCAATTGGTCCAATCGGCGAGGAGACATTGTGACATCATATTGTGGCTATTGATTATCTTGTAACTGACCCTCAATCCGGCGCCAACGCAGGGATGCTAGCATCAAGAGACAGGTTAAACACACACGGAATACAGAGCTTGTCTCTGTCTGGAAAGTTTGAATAATGGCAGACTGGCTTGTCCTGTCCGGTGACTATGGCCATCTCAAATGTGTCGATTGTGTTGAGTAATGTTAACGATATATATAATCATATATAGGCTACACGGAATGATGACGTTTATCTCCAGAAAATCCCCGGGTGCTGCAGATAATACTGTCCATTAGCCCTTTAAACATCGAATTCAAGAACATTTAAATTGTCTCATAGAAAATGTCAATTTGCAGACTATTTTTGATAATTTACCACTGGAATGAGTGGCTCGGTTATGGGTCAGTCATTCGAGTGGTAAATTTGAAAAAAAATCGTCTTCCCTTGGTCTGCAAATGAACATTTCTCAAAACCGCCGCAGAAGCTGCTTTTGGTTGATATGAGGGTTAAAGGGTTAAGACCACTTGCTTTGAAAGCATGATGTCTTGGCTCATAAAAAGACGGATCGTGGACAAGGTATGTTAATGTGTTAGTCATCGAACCATCAACCAAAGTTACAGTTAATTAACTGTTGTCTGTATTCGTATGTCCTGAAGTCCATATGTTACCAGCACAACATAATAATCCATATTTCAAAGCAAATTGTCCGTTTTCAAACAACAAGCTTGTTTCTTTCTCTTCTTTCCTCTCATGTTGGCACGTTTAAGAATATATTTTCCCAAATAAATCGTTTATCCTGTCATTATTGTGAGTATTGTTGGCTATCTTTTTAGCACAGTTCCATAAAACCTGTGTAAGTTTATTAATAATCAATCAATCTATATAAACTATACGATTATTATCCGATGTCTATCAGGTCAGGTACACTCTGCAGTAATGCCACAGCTATATACGCATGTTGACATCTAATTGCTCTTCTCCACCCCCACCCCACCCCTCTCGCTCTCTCTTTTAAAATTCAAATCTCGGAAATCCGGTTATCACATTTATCAGCCATTTCTTTATTCACAAACAACAAATATTAATATCATCTCGCTTCATGCTTAGATCCTCCACCATGTTAATGCTTAGTTCCTCCACCATGTTGGGGACTAGGTTAGCTCTCGGTAGAATGTCAAAGACAACATGATACACAGATTTAAATAAAACTCTTATTAAACTTTATTGATGTTAACACGTCCACATTCTTGGGAAAAAGCCTCCCCAACTGCTTATACACATCATACGATATACTAAACAAGGGAAGCCACTAATTACAATGTGGATGGCGATGGTGCTGACTAAATAATAGTTATCTCCCTTAACATCATGGATTAATACCAGTGAGGGTTATATCAGACGACACAAATCTACTAGCTCCTCAATGAAACAGTTGCCTCCCATTGTTAGCTATTATTTCAATCAGACTCATTAAATAATAATGGATACAACACAAGGAGTTAATACAATAACAGTCGGGACACGATGACCGTCGATGCTAGCTAATCCTCGAGTCCTATCATGTCCCATGTTTACAACATGTGTAAATTTAGAGTTAAAATGACCATGAGAAAATGAACGCAGAACAAAATTGACATTTTCCTAGCCACATATGGCAATGGACCTTTCCAGAGTAATAACGTCATATGACATCATAATCAGCTAAGCGGTGTGTAGGATGACGTCATAATCATTACGTCATAAATGATTGTATATAAACATGTCATATGATTGCATAAACACAGTCACGGGGCATAGCTAAAAATGGAAATGTCCATTAAAGGGTAAAGATGTTAAGCTTTTCAAGGTTCAAAAGGTCAAGGAAGAATAATAGTAATCTATGCCTATATATGCTGCTATTCTGTTAAACCTAAAGTTAGCGGAGCCAGCTTCTATGCTATTTCACATTGAAATATCAGGAATTGTGATAATTAGATCATGCAACAAGACATGGTGGTATTTGAATATGTATAGATCCTGTTCATAGTGGTAATATCAGTGACTGTGTTTATGCGAAGTACACAATGATTAGAATGAAATCACAACAGGGGCGGCGGAAGCAATTTAAAATCTAAGCAATCTAAAACTGGGAGGTTGAGATCTGTGGTAAAAAATGAGAAGTTCATAACAATATGCAGGGTTTGGGTGGTTGTCTGGGGTTTCTAAGAGGAGATTTTAAAACTAGATATCCTGAATTTCAGTTGCCTGTAAGATTATATGATTTTTACAATGTTTTCTCCTAACAAAATGCTGGGAAAATATTTTTCTTGACAACATCTGAGATGTGGGACTCACCGATCTACCAACACCAAGTCAACTTTCAGTAACCAAGTCATGGGGACACACTGATTTCTGTCAATAAAAGGTTCATTCAATAGACAATTCCATATCATGCAGTTACATCGTTTGTATTTAACCCTTTCACGACGAAGCCGGCCAATACCAGCCTCTGTAGTGGTCTCTGAGGAATGCCCATTTGCAGGCCAAGAGAATACTGTTTCTTAAAATTTACCACTGGAATGACTGGCTCTATAACCGAGCCAGTCATTCCAGTAATATTTTAATTCTTTGAAACAAATTTGGTCATTAAAGGGTCAATGGATTGGAAATGACACATGACTATTTTAAAAGTGTACTCTATGTCAACCTCTGAAAAATTCCCCCTATACCCACCAAATCCTCCCCTATCCCCAACAAATTCCCCCTATACCCACCAAATTCCCCCAATACCCACCAAATTCCCCATATACCCACCACATTCCCCCTATACCCACCAACCCCCCCACCCCACCCCCTATAGCCACCAAATTTCCCCATATACCGACCACATTCCCCCTATACCCACCCCTCCATTTCCATATCCTGCCTCCCGTAACACACTTCTGGCACAAACGTCTGCAAACTGTCATGTCCAAGGAAAATTTCTGTAAATATAAGATATATATTGTATATTTAATATCACTATATAGCAACTTTGTTGAGTTAGGTCTTAAATTAAATTTAGTCCAGTTCAATGAAGCAATTAGAAAAGTGCTAATTTTCCTCAGTATCAACAGCTCCATAGCTAATGCACTCATGATTAATGATACCAGGAGTCAGGGTAGGATAATCACACTAGGCACTGCTCCTAGGGCATACGAAATTTAGGGTAGGGCCGACGACCGTTAGGAAATTTGAGGAAGATATGAAAAAGTAAAGCTATAAACCAACCCTTGCGTCAAACTGAAAGTCTAAATTTATGTAAATTATGTTCAGAAATTCAGGAGATGGCCCCAGAGAGAGATTACAAAAATTCTGTGTGGATTTCCTCCAGTGAGTCGATCCACTCAATAGTGTAATGAGAGATTGGGTGCGGTTGCCTGGGTGACCGTCTCAAGGAGGTATTACATTCCTAAACAGTGACAACAACTGTAATAATCTAACAACCAACTGCTGGGCCATATTTATCTCCAGAAATGCAGTCTGACAGCACCCAGATTTCAACATTTTCGCGGAGGACTGGGGTGGGGTGTCGGCAGGACGCGAGCCCCCCCCCCCCCACCCCCATTATGGTTTTGCTACAACACTGGGTCAGCATTTAGTTACCCGTAATCCTGCCCTGCCAGGAATGACTAGTTTTCTAATGACCAACGGTCGGTCTCTGGCAGTCTAATGCCTTGGTCTTTGATCTCCCCTCTATAGATTAGGCCACTGACCTATTTGCTAGGTGGGCACTGGGCAGCATGTATGAATGCACACTGCTCATCTTTCCTACCTGATGTTTTAAACTTTTTTCAAATATTCGCAAGTCAAGCTACCAGTGGCAGCATCAGAAAATGTGTGTGCGTGCTTGCGTACGTGGGGTTGAAGAGAGGGGCAAGTTTGTCCCATAGGAAAGGGGCAATGCTGATGTAGGGTCTGTAGTGGTGGGCCCAATGTAAAATTAGAAAATTAAATGCTCTCAGAAGGCATTTCCCGCAATCCGAGTGACGGTTCTCTGTATATCAATTAGTAATTTAAACTATATGAAATATGTTCATACAAATTGTTGTGGGTATGGCAAGTGGGATTGGGGGAAGGGGCTGGTCGGGGGAGCAAAACATTGCTTGGACACCGGCACGGACCAGACCTACAATGTACATTGTCCATGAGTAACAAGCTGAATGGCCAAAATTATTCAATAGAATTTAAATGTTCTAGAAAATAACCATTTGCGAACCCAAGAGATTGTTTCTGATCCTGACACCAGTCATTCCAGTTGTAAATGTTCAAAACGTCTTCTCTTGGCAAAGAAGTGATATTTCTCAGAGGCCGGATTTGACATCAAAAGATTAAACTGGTTTTATGTCTAATAGGGCCGATATCCAGTTATGAGATACGAGAAACCTAACGGTGGCGTCAATTAACCTAAATTCTACTACGTCATCATCTCGCAGAGTGATCACGTCAGAAGCGGTCGAGCGCCCAGAAGTCAGCGCGAACTGTAGTTCCCAGAGTGATCAGTCAGAGTTTATATACAGTTCTTAATTTGTGTTTTAATTTGAATATTTGGAACAGTTCAGTTCGTAATTAGGGTAAAAAGTTATTTTGAGTTTGTTTTACCTATTGTCTATTGTTAACACTAGCCTCTGTGTGGATAGAAGGATTATTCTGAAAAACAAATAGCGAGCACAGACGGGCATTTGTCGGATGCGACAGCCATATTTAAAAGCTCCCTGGACGAAAGTCTATCAGCTATTCAGGCTACCAATGATAATAGCAAAATGTAAGCGCGACGCGCGCATGCTCAGCCATACATCGCAGCAAAGTTAAAACCCGAAAGGCGCCAAGGCTACAGTGGGTGTCAATAAATCTCCATTCCCACTTGGTTGGAAAATTGAGTGGAGAATGTAACCTCGTCTATCAGCACTATACAGTAAACTGTATCGTTGCTAAGCGAAAATATGCTATCGCTAACATGGTCTGGGAAGCCTATTTTGTTCGCTGCGCCGTCAGGCGATGACAGCGTGTTGCAGATGCAACGTTTGATCAGATGCACAGATAGACTGCTAGGTGTCTCACATGTTCGACATTCTGAAGTACTGGGTGCCGCTGTGCCCTATCTAGATATGGAAGAAAGCACATCTTGTCCAATACATGTGAAGTTGGCTGATATTGTCAACAACGTATTAAAATCGAAAATGTCGGATGAAAAACTGCAGGATAAATTAAGCCTGTATTCTAAACCAAAGCACCGCGACATATTGGATGCTATGTCCATTAATAAGGTGATAAGGTCTGAAATGACATAACACACCGTCAGCGGACATAAGGCTGCAAAAAGTCCAAAGAAGGCTTGTAATATGGCGTATGCATATATGATACAAGCTACGAATTCTAACGAAAGTAGCGAAAGTCGAATGTTAGCCAGATGAACTAGTCAGATCAGAAGTGTAGGAAAAGCTTCTAGGTCTAAAATGACATAACACACGGTCAGCGGACATAAGGCTGCAGTCCAAAGAGGACTTGTAATATGGCTTATGCATGTGATACAAGCTACGAATTCTAACGAAAGTAGCGAAAGTCGAATGTTAGCCAGATGAACTAGTCAGATCAGAAGTATAGGAAAGCTTGTAGGTCTAAAATGACATAAGGCTGCAACAAGTCCAAAGAAGACATGTAATAGGGCTTATGCATATGATACAAGCTACGAACTCTGCGCTGATGGTAGCGAAAGTCGAATGTTAGCCAGATGAACTAGTCAGATCAGAAGTGTGGGAAAAGCTGGTAGGCAGTATTACTCTGATCAACAATGCAGATTATGAAATGAATATGCGCACGCGTGAAATTATACGCACTAACTAGAATCCAAAATATCGTCTCATGCGCTCGATTCATAACCCAGTGACGTCAGATCTCTTCGGTGATGTCGTATATATAAGTGTTATGAAAGAAGTTGGCCTTGGGATCTCTGGTAACCAACGCTAACGTCAACAATTTGTACGACGATTCAATTCACTAATTGACCAGTTTGAAAGGCCCTCGAATCGAGGTGCCAATCTTAGGCAGAGTGTATTACCAGTCACAAATTCGGGCCACAGCTTCCGACGAAATTCGAGAAATTCGAGGGCAAACGGTTCAACATGTAGCCAGCTCAGAGTCATACTAAGGTAAATTTAATGATAATAATTTTACTGTTCTTAGAATAAATCGGCTTAGACCAAATGGTCGTGAATTTTTAATACTCTGACCGGTGGTTACCCAAATGAGTTTAATATGTAACCACCATTTAAGCAGACACACACATGCGCGACTGCGCACATACATGTATCTGAAAAGGTGACAATGTCATCGATGATTGTGTCTCATACGTAAAGGCGTAATTGAACGTGTTTAGTGATAAGGAGTTTGCGCGGCGGCAGCTTGCGTCACCAATCTTTAATTCTGCGCTAGAACACAGAGGTCTCATCGCATGGTATTAAATGTATCTGAACCGAAAATGTACATGCAGTATCACCACTTTAACATGTCTACAGTTCAGACTTTTACAAGTTTAATAAATCAAAATTGTTTCATGAGCTATATTGATCTGACAGGGGCATATTATTCGGTCACTATCATCAAACATTTTCGGAAATATCTCCGTTTCGCAATGGAAGGCAATATGTACCAGTTCACTTGCTTCCCTAACCGCCGCTCATCCGGGCCTAGAGTTTTCACAAAATTAATTAAATCTACATTTTCTATCACAGGAAATTTGATCCTATATGAAGCCACTATTTGGACATACACACATATCCTATTGCTCAAACGAGCTCAGTAGAAGAATATCGGGGAACATTGATCATGTCCGAGAAAACTTTGAATTTGTTGCTAAAAGCGAAAATCAGTTTTGCTGCCTGCTCCACGTTTGAAGCTTTATTTTTGACTAAATTTATATGACTATTGTAGTTATTAGAAAGCGAAAAAGTATTGATAAATGCCATGATACCATGTCACGTGGTTGCGTTTCTATTTGACGTGTTGCTGAACCTATTGGATTATTTATTTCATGTTTATTTGGCGTTGTAAATGGCGATTTGTATTGTCACAAAATTTATGAGTTAAACGAGAACTTACCTGAAAGTGGAAGTTAGATGTTTGACTGTAATTCTAGCCAACCACCACTGGAAGCCGGGGTTACATGAGAGACGTGTCATAACTTACTGAGATCAGTCTTCATAGATAAATTGAGTGCACAGCACAGAAATCCCAAATTAGGGTGGGACAAGAAAAGTTCCCAAATGAAATCTCAAACTATGACCTCTTTTCTAGAGGTGGGCATGTAACTCCACCTTCCAGTGGTGATTGACTAGAATTACAGTCAAACATCTAACTTCCACTTTCAGGTAAGTTCTCGTTTAACTCATAAATTCTAGCCAATCACCACTCAGTCAGTCGGAGTTCCACGAGACTTCAAAGCTGTGGGTGCACTCAATACTATAAATTCCATGTAATGAATTGTTCACAATTATGATAACATGAACTGAACAATTAACAGATTTGAGAATCATCCTTCTGAACATTGACATCTTTCTAATATATTCAATAGTTTGTTATAACACCTTTAAACACTCATTATCAACCTGTTGTACAGATTTAAGTTATGGAATTTTCAAACCATCTCAATGGACAGCAAAAATGCTCTACTGCCATTTCTGTCTATTGCATTGTCTATAGATATTTATATCAATCCATGCCAGTATCCTAGTTATTTTCAGCCTTCGATATATAGTGTCTCTACATACTGCCTTATCGTCTTTATGAATAATTTTGTGTTAGTATCTTTCCTAGATTCTTAATTCTCTCTAAATATGATGGCAATGCATTGAAAATTATACACCTGGGCGAAATTGATTTATATGCAAGCAAAATAGTTGTGTTCTAATAATGATTGCTTAAAGTTCCTAAATTGCTTCCTCAAGAGAATGCTGTATAAAAATATTAAGTATTTTACTCAAAACTTTACTGAAATGCCAAATATCTGGCCCTAGTTGATATTTGAACAATGAACCATTTTTAAAAACGTATCCTTAATTGATGACTCATAAATGGTTTAGTGAACCCAATTTAAACCCAGAAAATGCAACACTGATTAGGTCATTGTTAAAGATATCAATAACCCAAAAGCTTTCAAAACTTAATCCACATAGTAAGCATTATCTCTTTATTGATTCTCTCCATGAATTAATAACCAAAATTGTCTAGCCAGCAAGATCCTTATCTTCCGAGGCTCTCTTGTATAAAAGGCTATTAACTAACAATATTTTGCTTAGTGGATGCACACGGTCCTTATGTATGAATGCCCCAAGATTGTCAATTCAAAAACAACATCTTATTAAATAGCAAAATCTGTTTTATGTATTTTCCAACTTGATGCTATGTTACTGTTTATGTTGCTTGCTCCAATTCTACTCTTGTAGATTAACACTCAGTAGAGGCAAAAAAGTGTAAAAGACTATGAGTTAACTTCAAACCAATCTAATATAAAGAGCATCAATATTATAAGCTCCTGAGGTACATGTATTCAAGAAACATGTTGCTTAATCTGAAAATTAAGCCTAGAAGCGAACAAATCACAAAACCTCATCGTAAAGCTACTAGAGAAGTACACATAAAACTCCTTGATATTCAATTTGCACTCATCATCAAATACTCTGAATTTTGTTATTTGCTATACAATTCATTTGACCAGTTGAATGAGCAACTGTGATTCAAAAATTTCATTCTCTAAATCATAGCCAAACCTCTCTGACTGGCCCATTACACCATTGTGAGGGAAGAGATTAACACAGATATAGTTAATGTCGCTACTATAAAAATATATATTCAGAGTCCAAACTTAGCACAAGCAACACTAAAGACTCTAAACACAAAAATTGAGCTTTAATGCTCAGTACATTAATAAGATGTTGCTTGGCGTTATTTCTCCATATACCCCATATAGAATGTGTATTTTTTTTCTGTGCGACGTCAGTAGGTCAGTAACACTACCCCCCCCCCCTTCAGTTGACACATCAGTTGTTACACCATAAGCATTTTTCATGATTGAGTTGCTAATGATAATGATACAGATGATATTTAAAACACTGTATATCCCAAGTCAGCTATCACAGTTGACCAATTTACAGCTGTGGTTTAATTGCTGATAAAGAAGATTTGCTTGTAGAAATTTAGCTTCAGAGATCGCTAGGAGTTTGCTCCTTCCCTCGGGCAGTGATAAGCAGTGCATGCACAGAGGACAATGGGGGTCACTGGAATTTGTTCCTTCCCCCATGCTCTGAAAAACTGTGTGTATATGATTGCACTGGGCTCATTTGCAGTTTACTTCATCACCCTGATAAGATGGGTTAGCAATTTATTGCCCACATATGACCCAAATCACTCTAGACTGCTGCTCTGCATCTAAAAATGGCAGCTAGTTGTTGTCTATCAGCCATGTGCTAAAACTTAATTTACTCTAAAACACTTCAAATCACACAAACTACTTAAAGCTTTTGCCTTTAATTAACAACTTTCACCACTTGTTATCACTATCTTATTATATGTCACAAATTAATAACAGAAAATGCAAACTTTTCAGATTAATAGGCATTTTGTTAACACATAACTGATCTGGTTAAAAGCCATAAGCACACTGATCTCAGCAAGTCATGAGACGTCTCTCGTGGAACTCCAGCTGACTGAGTGGTGATTAGCTAGAATTTGAATTGACACAACTCATGTAATCAAATGCGCTAGGGGAAATTCTAACCAGAAATGACGTTGTGAAATGACGCAATCATTGACATTAGGTAATTTGCCAGCTGCTAAAATTGCAATTTGCCATGGCCTCACAACTGATGTGTACTAACTACTGACGTACCCAATTATGGCTGGAGTGCTGTAGAGATAATAAAAGAGCAGGTGGTAACCAGTGGAGTTACCTTGATAAACAACAATATTAACATGTTAGAACACAAAACCGTATTTCAAGCCTTGAAATTATTATGCGATGATATCACTATCCTTAATATTAAAGCGACAAACCGTCAGCTATGTAAGTCGAAAAGGGAGTGTCATTCAGAAAAATGTGATGAAGTAACTAAAGCGAACTGGATGTGCTGTAGCATATTTATCCTGCCATTTACATAACATGTATTCACATTGCAGGTACACCTAATGAAGTGCTAGCCAGCGAATGTAGACTTTTTGATGATCAGACAGGGTGGCAATTAGATTCCGCCATATTTTATAGAATTACAGATCTGCGGGGCCAGCCTGATATTAACCCTCTCATTTGAATTTAACCCTTATGTTGCTTGGAGAGCCG